>OX465291.1:31216487-31781487 GCA_949987695.1 Merzomyia westermanni
TTGTATTTTCACTATCCTTTATAGTATTAAAACAAGTTCCATATTTTAACCAAATAAGACTATAAATGCGATTTGTGCGAAACGAGCGACACGCTCCACAAACATCAACCTAAACTGTGGTGAGAACTACAAGTCACTGTATAGCTCAACGGAAAGTTGGTTTAAAATCGATTGGTATTTAAAAATGGTCCGCTATTAGACCGCCATAAAAATACACATGGTCACCGTAGGTATATTGCTCTTCACAAATGTTACGTATACGCAACGGCGTACCATTGAACTATGGACATTACTTGAGGGTTGTGAAGGCTTGGCATACTTACTACCGTTAATATTAGGAATTTCCCGGTGAAAAATCAAAGACGAAATCGACTAAGAACCACGCCTACTTTTAAAAGTGTCATAGACCAAAAAAGAGGAAATATAGGGTGGCTGATGAAAGCCGCTACCAAAAAAAAATTAAATAACTTTTTTTCTATTTAATGAATCTGGTTAATTTTTTTTTTATTTTGCAGATTGACTTTTACATTTAACAAAAATGGATAACTGGGACACTGAAACAAGAATTTGGATTGTCCGGTTACGGTTACTGGAGACCGTTACTTGAGCATGCTGAGAGAGTTTTTCTATCCAGAATTACGCCGAATGAGAATTTCTTTCAACTCTGTGTGGTTTCAGCAAGATGGTGCAGCTCCTCAACCTGTTATGACAGAATTGCGACGAAAATTTCCCAATAAGCTGATATCCAGAAACTCCACATTCCGTTGGCCACCTAGGTCGCCTGACCTTACTGCACCTGACTTTTTCTTGTGGGGTTATTGCAAACAGGAAGTCTTCAAAGCAAAACCAAAAAATTTGAATGAACTAAGGCAATCCATTCGAGAAACAATTGCGCCTATTCCTGTCTCAACTCTCCAAGCAGTAATGAACAACTTTTTGGTAAGATGCCGCACATGCATCGACGAGCAGGGGGGGCATTTAAAGTCCATTATTTTTAAAACTAATTAAGCTATATTTAATAAAATTTAATGAGCTTTAACATGAATAAAAGAAAAATGAATTCCATACACTGAAAAAAAAATTATTTGAGTTTCTTAATGTAGCAAAATTCATCAGCCACCCTGTATCTCTCCGAAAAATTATTTTATATCAATCCTTTCAAACTCCTAAGTATTGTTGTAAGAGCATATGCAAAAAATATTAAGTTTTGAAAATGGGAGTGGCGCTGCTCCTCTTTTACGAAGCTTGTTCTAATGATTCGATAGGCAAAACTAGAGAAGTTAAAGTATTATAACAAAGCACGTTGTTCTCGTATAAAGCGCAGCATGTTTTGTAAAATGAGTAAGTTCCTTTGATAACCACTCCCACTTTTGATAATATTGTAAAAAAAATTGTCTCAATAAATTTGAAAAAGCAATATCTTTGAAACCACAAGAATTGCCTTTAGCAAGAAGAATAACATGGGTCAACAAAATTATATGATAAAATAAATAAAATAAAAAGTGGGCGTGGTACAGCCAATATTTGAAAACGCAATTTATATTTTCAATCGTAGTTGTTTATGCCTTAAATTATATATGCACTTTCATGAAAATTGGAGGAATTGTGGCCTTTAATTGACAAAAACTAAGTCAATAGTTGATAGCCCCCCCATAATCCATATAATGATGTTTCTGAAGCAGTTGTGTCTTATTATAGGTTACAACTGAACTAAGGCCTAACAGATCATTTTGATTTTCAGTTGAAATTTTCTAACAAAGCATTTGTTTTGATTTAATTTTTCGGTACAAAAAAGCATTTGCATACAATAAAATTTAAGTATTTTACGTATTAAATTCTTTGTGTTAGCTGTATGAATGTATTAGGCAATAAACATTTCTGCTTTCTTAAGTGTAATAAAATTTTGCTGCCTACTAAATATTAATTGAAATGCAACAGAGCGTTGAGCAAACATTTCATTTATTATTCAAATATTTTGATATAGTCAATCTAATTACCTGTTACGAATTTCAAAATTCTTCATTGAATTCCTCGACTAATAACAATAAGCAACAACAGTCTTCGTTCATATAAGCAATTTGTCATAATTAAGTGCATTGTGAATCTAAGTGCGAAAATTGAAAAACCAAGACCTTGTAGTAGAAAACTTTACACCGAAACTTCTCTTATATACGCTCTAATTGAGAGAACTTAATAGACTTACTTTAAGCTACACAACTGCTCTCATACATATATACAAGTGGATTCATATAAATATACTCCCACTATACAATGTAGCAACTTTATTTAGAATTTCGGGCATCACATATTCGCACACAAAGGAGCTAGAAGGGTATCCTTGAAACTTTTGAAAATATACTACGAATAGCAACGATCGATTGCTTCGAAGAATTTATCAATATTTGCTTATTCCTCCAAAAAGTTGGTGCATTTTTATCAAGAAACGACGTGAATACATAGCAACGCAGAGTTGCGCAAGCGAGCTGAAGGATTTCTGTGAACTCTTGTGTATGCAAGGATTTCTATGTTTGCTGAAATGTACACCTATTCGCATTTGTATTGGTTTATCTATAAGTAGAGAAGGATATATGTGTGTAAGTGTGTATATGAATAACAAAATCAAGTAAGGAAAGGGCTGTCTTCGACTGTGCCGAAGACTTTATACCTTTCATGAATACGCATTACAGTTTTAAGTGTCCGATCCTTACTTACAATTAGTACAAACTCTGCAAAACTGTTAATTTAAAGATACATATCCCAAACCCCATTTATCGGAACAATCGATAGTATGGGAGCTATATGTTATGTAGGTCCGATCTGGCTGATTTTCACTTCACACATTACATACATAATAAGTACTAACCCTGCAAAACTTTACGTTCCTAGCTTTTTAATTGGAAAATTTATAGCCCAAACCCCACTTATCGAAACTATCGATTGTATGGGAGCTATATGTTATGTTGATCCGATCTGGCTGATTTTCACTACACACATTACATACATAATAAGTACGAAACCTGCAAAACTTTACGTCCCTAGCTTTTTAATTGGAAAATAAATAGCCCAAAACCCATTTATCGAAACTATCGATTGTATGGGAGCTATATGTTATGTTGGTCCGATCTGGCTGATTTTCACTACACACATTACATACATAATAAGTACTAACCCTGCAAAACTTTACGTTCCTAGCTTTTTAATTGGAAAATTAATAGCCCAAAACCCATTTATCGAAACTATCGATTGTATGGGAGCTATGCGTTGTATTGCTCCGATCTTGCTGATTCCGACGAACGATTAATCTCATGCAAAATGGCGCCTCCATACCAAATTTCATCAAGATATCTCAAAAACTGAGGGACTAGTTTGCATACAAACAGACAGACGGACAGACGGACGTGGCTAAATCGACTCAGATCATCGCCCTAATCATTTCGGTATACTTATTAGGTCTATCTCTTCTTCTTCTCATGCTTACAAACATCGGATAAAAGTTATAATAAAATTTCATGTTCGTTAAAGGTATAAAAATAGTTATGAATAAACAAAATTCTTCACCCACTCAGACAGTATCGCATAAGAAGGTCCAGTACATGGAGTAGAATATATTAAAAGTGTAATATCAATAGCCTGAGAGTTTAGGGTAATAGCTGAAATTTATAGTTAATACTTTAAATACGAATGTAGGTAGCTACCTACAACAACAAGGTAAAGTTTTGCACCCAAAAAAGTTGAAGTATAAAATTTAAAAAAATTGTAAACTTTTTAGTTAAAACTATTCATGAACATTGATAGTAGCGAAGTGTGCTAAAGTTGAAAAACAAAACTGAAAAAATTAAAAAAACAAGCATAAAAATTAATTGAAAGTAATTTATATAATAAAAATCAACTGTAAAAATAAATCAAGAGTAAAGCATAGAAATTAATACCGGATTAATAGTAAAGTACTTTGTAGCAATAGGAAATCTTGAGCTAGACGGTTCCAGTTTGGAATAGCTTTTTATAATTGATATTAGTATATGTTAGAAATTTTACTAAAATCTGGTCACAGTGCTTTAGTTTGACTTAAAAAAATGGTTCATGAATTTTCTTATAATTTTTGATATATTCAAAACTTGTGACTATGATAATAGCAAAATATATAAAGCTATGCAAAGTTCAAAGTAAAGGTTTTGTTGGGTCTCAGCATTAACTTGATTGACGAACGACCAGTACGGGAACACGCTTGTCTCTCTAGCAAGGGAACACGTTTGTCCCTACCAGTACGGGAACACGTTTTTTGTCTCTCCAGTACGGGAACACATCATCATTTTTTCATTCAATTTTTTCACCATCTTGCAGTCTATCACGATTATTGTAATTTTTTTTTTCTTTTTTTTATATTGTACGAACGCAACACACTGAATAAGTTCAAACCCCTGAATACAACCTATCTTGGTGTTTTATTCAACGGATTAACTACCTCGGTAAAAGCGATTCATTTTGGTCAAAAACATAAAGGCATTGAGGGTTCGATATCACCGAAAAATCACCACAAAGGAGTGATTCTGCTCGTAACAGGTTTCCTAAAAAAATGATGGAAAAATTCACTTTAAAAAAAACACTATTTTCCATATCGTTATTTATTTATCTATTTTTTTTTTAAGTCGACACTAAACAAAGCGGTCGACTATTGAAAATATAAAACATGGTATTGCAAAACAGAATATAATATTAAATATATAAAAGTATAATGAACAAAACAGAGGATAACATAAGTTTGATTACTTATATATTATTTGCGTGCAGCTAACTGGGGGGTTGGACAGGCCATGTCAATAATCCATCCTCTCATTCGGTCGGTTAATGCGTTAAAGATTGTGCGCAGGGATCTGAAGTATTAATCGGATGGTTGGGGAGGCCGTGTTTCCAATCCACCCTCTCATTCCTCGATTCATTACATCGATTTAATAACTTGGAAGTGATGACCTTTATATGAGAGCACTAAAAAGGAATGAAAGTAAAAATCGATAGTAAAATAGCTGTGTTCAATATAATAGTAGTGAAATTAAAATGGATATCGCTTCAGGAAATAAAAATCTATTACTGAAATAATTTTCATTTAAAATATAACGAATTCCATAAGAGAAATTTCAAAGTTTACAAAAAGCTCAGGAAAGTTAAATAATCAAAAAAATTGGCTATCAAAATCTTCCAATTTTTTGGCAGAATTTCTAGAAAACTTTTGAGCACACAGTTTTTTAGACCATTCAGTTTTAGCATAACATTGTTCAAGGTAGAGCTCGCTCAAAAATTTGCTGAAATTTCAGAATTGTTCTCGTCAAGGGGGTTGAGTGACTACTTCCACACAACGCATGAAAACAAAATTTATTTTGTATCCTTGACATAAAAACTCTAAAAATTTTGAGAAAATTTTGAGCTACTACTTACTGCGTACTCAAAAATTCTGCCCAAAAATATTGAAATTTTGATGTAAATTTTTAGAAGTTTAATCAACTTTCCTGAACTTGGTGTAAACTTTGAAATTTCTTCTTAGATGGTTTCTGTTATGGAATTCGCTATATTTAAAATGAAAATTATTAGTAAAACAACTTCTTTCTATTTCGTAGACGATATCCAATTTAATTTCACTACTATTATATTGAACATAGCTGTACACATCTTTTCTCGAAAAAAAAATTTTTTTTATTTATAATTTAAATTAAAATACACTAAATTGACTTAGAGTGCACACTTAATCTATAATAGTAAGTATGCCTCTTTACTTCAATCAAAAATGTATCGCTTGAACTGATATAGAATAGAGTGCAGGTACTTAAAAACAATATTATCTAATATAAGCCCGCTTGAAAGGTCATAAAGTGAGTGCTGCTGCTTGAAAGTAAACGCTTTAAACTACATATATTAAATTTAGCAACATTGGCTTTTAGCGCCAGACCTACTTCTCGCAAGTATTCGTTCACTTATGCATGTAACGGTTTAAGTAGTTCTACAATTTCCCTGCTTTGCTGCTTTCTAAAATATTTTCATTTTCAATTTTCTGTATGCTGCAATCCACTTTAGTTCATTGTTCAAGTTGCACGAAAATCAGCTTGTGGTCACTTTGTGTCTACGACATGTCGAAGCATGGTACAAATACAATAACAGTACAACTTTTCAGTCAAACCAACTAGTTGCAAACTACTTCATAATTGGTATAAACTGGTTAGTCAGACCGAAAAATATAATTTTTCCATTAAAACACTTTACAATGTACTTCGAGAAGTCAACTATTAGATTGCGAACAGAAATATACCAGTTTCAAACTAGTTACGAATATACAACAAAAAATTTAGGTGAAACTAGGTAAGTGAAAATTAATTAAATGAAGTCAGTAGAGGTCATGGTTTGTGTTCGAGCCCTGTTGACGGAAAGAGTGGAATTTATATGAAAATCTCTGCTGCGCTTTTTGCAACTCTTGACATTCTAGTACCTTTACTTTCAATTTTACTTTCTGTTGTCTTTTTTTAGTCTCTTTCGGACTGGTTCAATAGCAGTCAGAAATGTTTTTAAACTATAATGACCTTTACACATTGCAACACACAAAAATTTATGGAAATTGGATCAATCCATTAAACTGCACCAAATGAGCCACCTAAACTAACTGTCACCTTTGTATCGCATATAACAAGAACGCTTACGCCAAACTATTAAGTTTGGGTACAGTTATCTATGAAAAATTTATGTTACTAAATAAAAACGTTGTATCGCATTTTTATGAAATTGAATAGAAAACAACCTAAGTTTATTTTGAAAACTATTCTTGGCCCACTTTTCAACAAATCTTCAAATTCTTCTGCAAATTCAAATGTACTCGTATTGACTTAAAGCTTACAACTTCAAATCGTTATCCGCAGAAGCGAATTTTGGACAACTAAATCGAATACAGATATTTTAAATCCCAACAAACTTTTGAAATTTGTTACAAAGTGTTAACAGGCTCGTTGCTTTCCTTACGCTCACACAAGAATCTATTGTCTTCCAATTACAAAATGCCAACACACTTTGTTGGCAATCAAATGACATTTTGGACACACAGACGCGTTGCAAATGGACTTTGTCCAAAGGTAAGCGTACTTGTTGAAGTGTACGTACAATCATATAGAAACGCATATGTGTGCTTTGCATAAACATTGTAGGAAAAATATTTGCTCACAAAAATTTATATTCAAGAAATTTCAAAATTTTTGTGATTTCAAAAATCGGTGTTTTTACATTCTGCTTTGGAATTGGTATCTAAGGATATCCCACTATAGATCGTAGAAACTATCTCAGAATCTTGCCTGTTTAATAAAGTTTTCTTGAACTCTTATTAACAATATGCATCTGTGGTATATTCTGCAAGTGCCCTGCCTATTTGTTCCACGATTTTAACATTTAATTCAAGTTGTTTAGTTACCGAAATTATTTCATTTATTGTAATAGCTCAATGGATGGAGGAGACGTCTTTGATGTGGAGGTAAGCCTGTCCAGTGCTGCCACAGAGTCAATGAAATTTTTATTAATTTGGCATTGCTTTGGAAAAACTAGACAGGACCTAGATAGACATTACTTCGGAAGGCCTGTCTTGAAAAGCATTAACAAACTGTCTGCGGTTTGCATACATTTTCCGTGGCAGGCTCATAAAAGATCTAAACACCCCGTAGGTAAAATCTATTACATTTTCTAGCCGGAAAATATTTATGTTTTTGGTTGCGTGAGCAAAATAACAACACATATTTTTTATTGCGATTCATTACTAAACATGTTTAAAAACCTGCCTTTAAGCAACTTACGTATCCTACATCTCTTGAAAAGAGTAATTTTAGCTATTTTGGTAAGATCTCGCACCTCTTTAAGGTTGCATAAAATTTCCTCATAAAACAATCATTAAGACAATTTTAAGAAAAATTGCTCGGATATCTAAGAGGCACACAAAATGGTGTACGATTCTTCATTATGTATAAAGCTCACTCTTGAACTTCATTGGTGGTAGAACTTTTTTAGATTTCATATAAATGATTCTGAAGAAAATCAAAATTTTGAATTCTGTTAAGTTTTCGGGTCAATCCGACAATGTGGGCATTCATGAGGGAACGCTGTGTCCGTGAATGTTTATGTGTAGAACTAATTGACGAATTTAATCGATTTCCCACAATTTTTCATATTTCATAAAATGTCTCAAAATTACTCTGAAAAAGTCCCAGAATCATCTCTAAAACAACTCTTAAATGGTTCCGAAAAAGTCCTAATATAGTCCCTAAAACAATTCAGAAATTTTCTTTAAAATAATTTCAAAATAATCCCAAAAACTATCCTGAAATCGTACTGAAAATAACAAAGAAGTGCCGCTAAGAGCATTACTTTGTCCTGCAATGAATGCGCACTGTTAAATAATGATTACTAATCGTAATGATTACCGGTTTGCTTAATTATTTTCTTGAGAATCTATCTAAGGATTGATTACAAATTACTTTCAATTCTTAGCGATTATTTTCGAAATAATTACAAAAATAATCATGACTTTTTACGATTATTAAAAAAATCAAAAATAATTTAAAAAAACTTGTTTTGAGTACTTTTGATAATTTTTTTTTTTTGATTTTTTTTTTTTTACTTTTTTGGTTATTTTCGATTTTTTTTCAGTACTCTTGTATAAGCACATATATATTATCATCAACAATACTGAAAAAGTCAGAAAGAAATTTAAAAAAACCGAAAATAATCTAAAGTAATCAAAACAACTTTTTTTCATTATTTTTGTTTTATCGATTTTCTTTATATTTTTTTTGATTTATTTAGATTTTTTTCAAATCGTAATCAATTAATAATTGCCTTTACTTGAAAAACGTTTAAAATAATCATTACCAATTAAAAGAGCCGTCTAATTAACTGATTACTAATTACTAATCAAAATTAACAGGTCTGCCAATAAAATTTTAGTCGGTACTCAAATTTTTTTGAATAATGAATATTAACTTATTTTTTATTTGAGTAATTTTTTATTCAAAGTGGCCCAACCCTAGCTGGGATGATTAAGCCGAAGGAGGATAAAACAACAGCTTTTCAGTATTTTTAACTCTGTCTATATGTATTTTTGGGAGCGCATGACTCGAAAGCAGCTTAATGGAATTGAATGTAACTTTGCCGGCTACATTACTTGATGTATAACTTAAAATCTAAGATATTCCACATTTCGTTAAACTCGATTGGTTTCGGAGTTATCGAACAAAATGTAAACCAGGGTGATCCAAAATGTTTTAGTAAAATATTGGTATCAAACTAAAGGTGCTTATTAGTGCTATTATATTATGTGATTAAGTGATTAAGTTTCATCTCTCAACGAGTTTCGAAGACAAATTGATTAAAAGCGGACTCAGTCTATTATAAGTCAGCGAAGCTCGGACAGGTTTTCTTGTTTGAATATAAAACTAAATACAGAATGAAAATGATTTTATAATTTATCTACTGGCGTAACACTTTGATACGTGACATCAATTTTCTAAATCCAAGAAACTGTACCGATATTATACAGGGTTTTTTTGAAAAGTTGGAAACCCCTTTCACAAATGCAACATTTTTTAATATGTGCTATGAAATGCCAACGAATGTAAATTTAAACTTTTTCCGTTAACAGCAATCAGGAGTTCAATTGTTTATTCCCAGTTAAAAAAATGCCCAACACGCGTAAAGAACTTTTCATTTCAAAAAATGTTCCTCTTGGGTGCGTCTGTATAGAAACGTGGAGTCATAAACTTGCATACAGAATCTGTTTAATTGAAGGCATACATCGAGCGCTTATGCATATTCTACTGCAACGTAGTTTCAAAACAATCCGAACTTTACGAACAGGATTACTTTGATAGTACTAGCAACACGAAGCAAATGCGGATATGTCGATATCCAGGTACATATGGATATACATGAGTAGTGCATGTATGAAAGGTTTGCACAAATGCTTTTGTGTTTGTGTATGGGCACATTTTTGTTCACATCCATCAGTGTGAAAATAGGTGTGAAACGAAATGGGCATCAGTGAATGTCCTTACTTACAAATACATAAGTCCACAAAGACTTTTTTTTTTTGTAAATTCATGCCTTTACTATGGGCTCCGCTTGTATACGTATTTACCACGCTTACGTTTGCGTTGGTTGCTGCTTAAGGCTACATTAATTCCTAAGCAAGGAGTGAAAGCCAAAGCATTTGGGAAACACAGTCAAATATCGAGATAATTTACCCTGCAGTAGATTCGTTTCGTAGGTTGAAACGAGGCACGGTTTTGTGTCTGTGTAAAATTCAGAGTTTGTTTATTTTATTAGCTAGAACATCTTTGCTTCGTGAAAACGGTTTGTGATCCATAATTAGATGCACCCTTCTCAAAGAGCAGGTACGTTTTGAACTACTTGACCCTTATGCTCTGAATAATTCGCTCTGGTTTTTTTAGAAGAGAAAGCATCTAAAGCTTTCAAGTCAATATGGAACTTGAAAAAGCACTAAAACTCCTACCGACTTGTACAGATTCCTCCCGTAACAATCTTTAAGTATTCCGTCAGGTTGTGGTTTGAGCACTAGTTCCATTTCAGTTATTAGGTGGAGATATTTTTATTATTACATTTTTCATTATACTGGTCTAGAGCGGTTTTGAAAAAGTTCGGTCTTGTCCAACAACAAAAAATAAAGCCAGAAATCTAGCTACATCATCGTCATAAGGTTCACTCGCGCTACTAGTAATACAAGCAATTAAAAAGTCCAAGTTTCCAATCCAAATCCATGCTTTCATTTGTCTTATTAGTAAGTCAGAAGTTATTTGCTTGGAATAGCCGTATTTCCAATACGCACCCATGCTTACTTCCAACCTGTTCCTATGTTTTCAATCCACAATTTGCTCTCGTATAGGTATTTTGTTCTGGTCAGCTAATGTTCAAGGCGGATTAGCTAATAATTGTTCAGACCATCATTGCTAGATAGTCTTACGTTCATCTCTTATATCCGGTGGAATATAAGTATCTATGTGATTCCTTTCAAACTAGTTTAATCGCAGTCTGCTTTTGCTGTCAGAAAGGCTGCTTTTATATCTTCAAAGACCGCATCGAACTCATTTCTATTCAAAAAAGTGACCAGTTACATCATTATTTTCTTCCTCTCCTTTATCTGCCTTTTAGTGTGTAATTACAAAATACGAGGGTGTTCGCCTCATCCATTTCCTTTAACCTTTGCACAATAACCATTATCTGGATTCCAGCGTAAAGCAATATCAATCGCGTCTCTTCACCTGATTTGTTACTTGTGAACCGGACATGGCAGCCTGTATTGAGTTTGGGGTAACACTCACTGAACAAATGGGCAATGAGTCAGTTGAGCAAGCTCCAGGATAGGACGATGCTTCTGAAGCAAAGTGGATTGCAGGCGTCTTGCGGAGTTAATTGGGGTCACTAAGGCTTCTTTGTTCCTGATGATAGACATTTTGATGGTGGAAAATCCTTCCTGCTGCAGTCGTATGGAGGATGACTAGGTACAATCATCGAGTTATATCATGCTTAGCTATATAACTTTTGCTCGAGCTAGAAAGAAATACTTTGCGCTTGGATTACCATGTAAAAAAACATATATTTATGGCGCGATATACCTCTGGGAACTTTAAGCCCAAGTTTCTTTACCAATTTGTGGTTTTTGCGACTCCTAAAGGCATCTACAAAGCAGATGAATTTTTGCTTAGAACCCTTTCATGGCATGAATACACTCGGAGAGTTTGCCAAACCACTACCGAGGGGTACCGTTTTGAAAAAACTTTTTCAATCCACTTTTTATGTTACCTGTCCCAGGACTCGAACCTTGGACCTTCAGTGTGGTAGGCCGGCAACACTACCGCCACACCACGATGGCCGTTGGTTATCATGTTCTCTTGGATAACACTAATGCTCTAATACTTTACTTTCTATATGCCTTTATGCACGTACCTATATCGGGGAAATACTAAAATTGTGAACCATCTTCCTTAGCGTTTTTATGCTATCTGGCTGACTTTTAAAATAAATCCATATTTAATACTATCTACCCGCACTCTCCCTATACCATAAAACTAGTGGTCCTTTTAAAACTAGTTCCCCTACATCATACGGATAGACAATTTCTTTTTCCAGCTCAATTTCATGCACACATACATAAACGTTAGTATTTTTCAACTTTATTTAAAACTGTTCATCTCCTGCCAATCATCTCTGCACGACACCACATTTGTGAGCTTTTCCATGCATCTTCGTTCCTAGTATGTGCTCTTGACATGTTGCATTCTACGTATGCTTTTAATTATGCATAAGGTGCCCACCTGCGGCACGGATCAATTAAGTGAGTAAGCTTTTGAGAAAGGCCACAGGCGAATTTTTATTAACACAAGGTAGATGACACGTGGATGTGATGCAACTTTTAAAGGGAACAAAGTAACAAAAATATATCATAGTACGGAATATGTTCAGATGAGAAGATAAAAGAATTATTATGTTAGTATAGGTGGATTTAAATGCATAGTTTTTCTCTTCATTCATGTATGTATACAATTACTCTTTATTTCTAGTTAATTATTTACTAGTTCAAACAAAAAAATTTTCCTCACAGTCCACGGAAGAATCTTATAAGGCTTATGCAATAGTGTATGCCATGGCGTATGAGCAACGTAAGATAATATTAACTACGCGATTTGAACTAAACTGAGTTGAACTCAATGAAAAAATTTTGTTCTGAAAGTGTTTATAACTAAAAGCCTCGATAAAAGCTCTGTATTTACTTTAAATATTTAGCAAGTATCTTATATATAAATAGACAAGATGAATGCAATGTAGAACCGTTTTCTGCTAAACTATAATTCTAAGGTTTACAAATTATATATGTATAGATAAGAAATTTTGAGTTGTACTCTTATCCGTAAATAAAAAAAATTTTAAAAATCATTTTAATATAAAAACTTTAACATAAAAGTCACACCACTACACATTTACTTATTCACACTATAGACACGCTGTGTGTGTGTACTTGCTTTTTGTGTACTATGCTGAATCGTCAGCATGGCCGAGGAGTTGCTTTGTAGGAAAAAATTAAGAGCCGTAGTAGTGTGAGTAGACTTGCCATGCATGTTTTTGTGTTATTCGTGTGGTCGGCTCTCACTGTGAGTGCGAAGAGTTGGTAGTGGATCAATGAAAAATAAGTATTCGCACTATAGATACTCAGTTGTGTCATGCATTTTTGCTTTAGTTGTTTTTATTGCATTGATCACTGGCTACGATGCCCAGTGTCAGCTGCTCTCCTGAGAGCACGAAAAGTTGCTTTATTGGATACATTAAACAAGCAATGTAAAATATGAGCAAATATGTAAAACTCATTGCTGATACCTACAAACAGGGTTTACAAAAATAAAATAAATGATTACTCATAAAGAGTATTAAACACCGAAGAAAATTAAAGGAAAATAGAGGAAAGGAAAAGAATTGAAAGGAAGGAAAATTAAAGGAAAGGAAAGGAAGGAAAGGGAAGGGAATGGAAAGGATGGGAAAGGAAGGAAAGAAAGGAATGTTAAGGAAATGAAGAGAAGGGAAGGAAAAGGGAATTAAAGGAAAGGTAAGAAAACGAAGGGGAAAGCAAGAAAACAAGAGGAAGGGAAGGGAAATGAAAAGAAGTTTGAGGAAAGTAAGAAATAAAATAAGAGAGTAAAAAAAGAAATCAAGGAAAATAAAAATATGTTAGAGGAAAGGAACGACATAGAAAGGAAGAAAAAAAAGGCGGATAAAATATACCTACAGCAAAAAAATAAAATAAAATAAAGTTTATTGGTTGAATTTCAACCACTGGGCGAACTCTAGTATATATTAAGACACTAGTTGGGCAATTTTGAAATTTTTATGTATTTGTTAGGATAGTTCTTAATTTAGGAACAGCATAGTAACCATAACTTCAAAGTTCCTGCTTTCGAATAGAGATGAGAGATATAGTAAAAGTATAGATCTTAGATAAAGGAGGTAGAATATTTCGTTGTCTTTTGCAAGAACAACTAAAGTTAGAAAACTACTGAGGGATCATCTGAATTCACCTAAGCACAACTGATTGAATTAAGTGAGGCAAAAGCTTATAGACGAAGCATAGAGACAGCCTTGGACGTGTCTTATGTAACCACAAATTTAAGCTCAACGTCTTCCACCTTTAGATAAAAAAAATTGTGATTCGTATTTCTGCCATCCGATGCATGCTAGCCAAATGGCGTATTGATTTTCGCTTAGCTCTAGATACGACGTAGACCGCTGCATGAGCAAAGGGGCCTACTGATGTGCCTTTAGGGTGCACTTTCACTGCAGGCTCACGGATCGGTCTATGAGGTCCCAGGTGGTACAACCCCGCCCTCTATTCAACCACCTATATAGCGTGTACTTATGGAGGCGGTGGTGTCTAGTCTCGTTGTAGAGCACCTAATCGATTCACTTTAGTCTTGTTTTATAGTACCCATCCCCTGATCTCCGCCCTTGGTACGCCATCCACCGCGGTACTTCTAATACAAGTGAATCACAGCCGCTGCTCAACTGTTGTTGCTTACTAGTTGTGCCGGTCTCGACGTATCATCCTGAGGCCGTATATATACAAGGTGGCGCAAACGTAACCCTCCTATCAGAAAATGCTATAAATTTTGCGATTGGCCCCTAAAGTCAGTTCTGTTTTGACATTTGTGTAGTAAACACATGCGAAATACACGTTAATAAACAATGTTACGCTACACTGCTCCAGAACGCGGAATAATGCTGACTATTTATTTGACCAATAATCGGTCGGGGCCAAACGGTTACTGTGAATGGTGAGCGCTACAGAGCAATGATCAACGAGTTCTTTTTGCCGCAACTTGATGAATTGGGATTGGAAAACATGTGGTTCCAACAAGACGGTGCAACAGCACACACTGCACGTGCCACAACCGATATGCTGAACATCGGAAGCTTACTTTTGCGCCACCTATATATATTTTAATGCACGAATTTCGTGTTATTATTTAGTGGGGGTGTGTCAAACCCCAGTTTGACCTTGGACAGACAGGACTTAACTCAACCTTCGACAATACCCACCTCATAAATTTACTAGATTAAGGTTACAAAGGTTTGTTATTCCGCAAACACTTCCTTAAATAAGAACTTCATAGAAATATTATTCTTCGTAAAACCTATTTGCTTAGAAAATCTTTGATATGTACAGAAAAGCGAAACCCGTCCCAACGCATTTCTAATTAACTAAGCCATACATATATCTACCGCAATCCACTTTTAAGCTGTAAACGAAAGATATTTTAGCTGAAACTGAAAATGTGCTCAGCATTTTAGCTGAAACTGAAAATGTGCTCAGCTTTTTATCTCCCACATATGCAATATGCAACATAAGAAAGGATGACCCTGCACTGCACACTCGTATGAAATTGAACAAAATCAAACGCAAAAAAAGCAACAAAATTACGCAGACCAACTGTCACCGTGGAGCATTACGTTTGCATGGGTTTGCGCTTGTGTACACGCAGCTACATACTTTCACACAAATGAACCTGAAAACCCTTTTCACCGCTGTCGAACGAAGTTCTAGCTGAAAACGTTCCATTCAGACACACACATGGGCATGGCCACCTACATACATCTAATAGATAAACGTAGTGAGCATATCGAGTAACACCGTCACATGCAAATTGATTTAACATTCCAAGCGTAATGCCCAAATAGCCAGCCAACCGACCGGTTTAAGTGTTGTGGCTTGTCTGTTGTGCGCTGAGGTAGATGAGAACCCGAGAAATATACAAGAGACAAGCAAATGCTTTTACTGATAATTGTAATCAATATTCTTGAAATTTTAGTTTTTTTCTACATAGTTTCAATTTTTATCTTAGTAGTGAAGCCGTAAGTTTGAGTTCCCAGTAAATGTTCGATATTTATAGAGATTTAGAATTGCGTTTCAAGGCATGGGTGAAAATGAATAGATAGCTTGTTTAGTATGAAATATATGTTATACTAAAGGCAACATTCAACTACCGTACAAGGAGATGAGACAACCATGCCAAAGTTAAGTAGGCTTTCGAAAGCTGTAAAGTCCATCATGAGATGCCTGTGAAGCAAAACACACAGACGTTGTCACGGCGCTTAAAAAAGTTTGCAGATAGGTTAGTTCATCAGCACTGCTTTTACTGGTTTAAAGACATTCCAAGCGCTATTTCTCGATTATTAGCCTTTTCAGGTCTTGACATATTTATTTTGTGGTCTCATTTTAAGAAAGATTGCTGTAGATATGAACAACTTAAATAATTTCTGTCGGAACACCTTGGCGTATGGGCATCGTTTTATGCCTTTCCCTGTTATTCGGTATTTTTAATTTAAATAGCTTAAATTCTCTCTATATTAGGAAATTTGTTAAGCTTTACCATTAAAATATGGATCATCCGCCTTATAAGCAGCAAGCTTGAACGGGACGGCAAACTCGCCCTTAATCTTTTTGTAGGTATATCGCACTTAATTATTATTATTATTATTATTATTATTATTATTATTATTATTATTATTATTTCTTAATTGTAAATACTCGTATATGTCCAATAAAAAGTAACAGCATAATTTCACGATTACTGTAAACGTAAAAATATCCATTACGGTGAATTGTGAAAGGAACCGTAACAGTTACAGTATCTGATCCTGTTCCCTGAACCTCAATTTTAACTTCTAGACTAACACTGACCATCACCGTTACCATCAATCGAACCATGGCCGTAACCTTAACATTAACCGTAAGCGTAATCGGATAAGCATACCATTAAAGCATAACACCAAACGTAAAGGTAAGCATAACCATAACAGTAACCGTACAAGTGTACCGTAAAGTTTTAACGTTACGGATACGGTTACAGTTACAGCTCCTACTAATGCTATCTTTGTGGCTAAAGTTACTTTAATGATTAATCCAATGGTGACTCTGGTTTTGGTCCGGCACTCTTGTGGCAAAGGCTATGGTTACGGTTACAGTTAATTACTCTTATTTTTATTATTGTTTTTCTCTTCAATCTACTTTTACCTTCCATCATCCATTTTCTTTTGCTTCATTTTCTCATGCCTTTTCATCTCTTTCATATATTTTATCAGCTGTGTTGTTTTGCTTTCCCTTAATTTTAGTTTTGCTTTTTCCTCTCCTTTTTCCACAGTGCTTTACCTTCCCTTCTCCTAAACTTTTCCTTTCCTTTTTATCTAAATTTCTTAGTTTTTTTACAAAAAGCTGTTTATACAACAAAATCTCAGCATTCAATGCCTCTCCCTAACAAACGCGCATACATAAGTAGCACCTTTCTATATACTCCACTATTCATGTTCAACATTTTACAGTTCGCTGTATCCTGTCGATTATCATTATTATTGCTGTTGAATTTTTATTCCTTTTTCACATTTTTTTGTCTGCATTTGTTGCCATAGGTGCCGCCGGAACTGACTGGCGCCTGTTAAATCAATTTGTTTACTATGCAAACTTACCGTTGCTCTGTCTAAGCAAAATATCAATATTTCAACTTTAAACGATACAATTTGTGTATCCTTATTCCTTCACGTGTGTTTGTTTATATATTCGAATATATGTTTGCATATACTTCACCACAATAACTGACAAGCATCCGACAAGTGTTAACAATTTCGTTAGCTTTCTTGACACGCATTTATATGCATTCAAGTAAACTGCAACGATGCTCTCAAGGGATTACGTGGTAAATACACGAAGCGATTGGAAATATTTTGGAGTTTAATTCGAAAAAATTTGTGGGAAAGAATGATATTTTCTCAAGTATTTATTTGGACTATGTTACTGGAAGTAACCGCTATAAGCTTAAACCATCCTTAACCATAACCGTAACTGTAACAGTAGTCATAATTATAACCTTTACAGTAACTCTAACTTTATAGTTAGCCATTATCGTAACTGTGACTTGGAGAGTAACTACAACTTTAACCTTTAAAATGTATAACTATAATCTATAATTTGTATCAACTTTAAAATTAACGCTAGTCGTAATTGATCCGTAACTGTAGAAGTAATCATAACCGTAACTTGCGGAGTAACTGTAACTATAACCTTAAAATTAGTTTTAAAATTAACTTTAACCGTAATTGCTAAAGTAATCATATCCATAATCATACACATAACCATAACCATAACTATAAGCATAACCTTAACCATAACCATAAACATAAACATAAGCATAACCATAACCATGGCCATTACCACTACCATTACCATAGCCATAACCATAACCATACCCATAACCATAACCATAACTAAAACCATAACCACAACCATAACCACAACCATAACCACAACCATAACCATTACCAACACCATTACCATTACCATTACCATTACCATTACCATTACCATAACCATAACAATAACCATAACCATAAAAATAACAATAAACATAATCGTAAACATGACTATATGAATAACTATTAATCTCTGCCAAGTAATATCTTTTTGAAGAGGTTCTAAACACCTTTGGTAAAAAATATTTTTGTATTGAATACGGGAATTCGGTTTATACACGCACGCACTCAATTTTGAGCAAGACAAGTTTATCTTCCAAAGTATAATTAAGCTCACTTAAAAGGCGGATTAAGGATGGCGATATCAAAAACAAATATATCTTCTTTATTACTTTGTCGGTTTTACTTTCTTCTAAACACCATATTTCTCTTTAAATATTAAATAGTTATTGAAAGTTTGCTTACCTTTAAACTATACTTAAACGTAATAAAATTTAATTACATATACTCACGCAGAATTAAAATTCGACTTATATATGTTTTCTTTTTTATTTAATCCATTTTATGCCGTCGCATATTTTCATTTCAAACGAAAAATGTTTGCAATATTTCAGCGATTGAGTGACAAAGTTCTCAGCTCAATGCAACAAGAACCAAAATGTTACCAAAAAGAAACAATACAGCAGTAAATGAATGCCGATGTAATCTAACGTAATAGATGCACATGTGTGTGTGCATTTTTATATGTATAAGACCGTTTCAGAAAAATATGGAACTAAAAAAAATGTATGCAAAAGCTTTTAATATTAAAATAAGATAAGTAGATAGCTTGTGCTCACCAGAGAATGTTCAGAGCATGTCTTCTCTTCCAATTTGTGGTGTGCTGCTTTAAATTTTTTCCTACAAATTGGCGAGATTTATAGTTTTTTTTTTGCGATTTCGAAAGGCATTTGTAACGTAGAATTTTTGCTGAAAAGCCTTCCATCGCAGAAATATACCACCACTGCTGAGAGACGACTCCGTTTTGAAAAAAGAAAACTTTTTCAAACCACTGTTTGAACCTTTGAGCTTCAGTGTGGTAGTCCAGCAACACTCCCGCCAAACCACCGCGAACGCACGATTACCGAATGATAAAATAACCAGAGCGTCACATATCAGCAAGTAGTCAAGCAAGAATTTCTCTTCGCGCATACTAAGAAAAATCTCGTTTACTACTCACATATAACAGCAACAAAATAAGGGTCATGTTATATTTTCTTGCGCGTAACTTTACTGCACTGCCCTGTACCGGGACACTTCATACCGATCCTAAATATGTTTACACATCAAAAAAGGTGAAATATAGGGAGACTAGGATTAGAATGCCCAAGTTTGGCCAATTAAACTTGTTTGGAGCCACAATCAGAAACTATTGACCCATCATAGTATGGCAGAAAAGATACGCCAACCTCAGTAAAGTTATAAACCACAGATAATGTTAAATGATAGAAATTGTTCACGTACAAGACAGCTGTTTGATTCGACCCGCTGCGTTGCTACTTTACTAAGCTACGCAGGTTTGGAAATTCAATCTGGCGTTCAGCTTATTCCGCTGTGTCATATTATATTGTCAGATATTTCAATAGTATGGTTTTAAGTGTGAAGGGAGTAAGGAAAGGTGTGTATGCCTAGGCGAAAGTAGTCTAGGTAGCGTATTCTACTCAGCCTAGAGGGTTGTAAAACTTGTCCGCTTTAGGCCGCTGTACTAATACGGCAGTCTGTTGTTTTCTGATCAATTCGAAGGTAGTGCGACTACCGGCATCATATCCCAAAACCTTCGGGAAGTGTTTATGTCGCTAAAAACATAAATAACAGCAACAGTATTGCGCGAAGTTATTATTGGCCGAAATGTATATGTTGCCAATATCAGAAGAATATATACGGAAATGGAAGTTGTTGACGATTAAAAGAGATTTTTTCTGCTCAAAACCAGTCTTTTATAGATATTTAATAATAGCTAGTGATTAACCCCACGAGCTTAAAATAAAAATTAATATTAAGTGAAGAATTTCACTATGTTTCTACATCGCAATGCGAAAAATAAACTTCTGTTGCGCTTTGTTAGATCTGGCCTAAATTAAAACAAAAACTAAACGGTCTACTGTGCACACGTCTATCTACATAAAAAAGTGGGTTCACCTTAAATGAGTAAATCATTTGAAATAAGAATTGAAAATATTTCTCAGATTGCAATACCAATTTTGCCGAGCAAAACCCTGAGCTTGAAGTAACTTAATATTTTTGTGTGCTTTCATGGAAAAAAATACTTTGGAAAAAACGCATCGAGATGCAGAGGAAATATGCTTAAGTGTGTACAAGCAATTAATTTTTTTCACCCGAGGTTACTTGTAATATATTTTCGAATTTTTCAAAGTTTGACGCAATATTTCTTTCCGCTTGAACTGCAAGATATTTTGTTATAATTTAAAATGGCATATTCGCAAAACTTACAGAGACGTTAGTCATGGAAAATATCAGTACAAGGAAAAGAAATAAAAATTTGAATACAAGAAGCAAGTTGGTCCGAGTGCCTTTCATACCCAGTAGTCTAAGACTATTTGATTAAAATAATAGAACCAGGCCAAAGCTTTCCGTGGCATTTTTCGAGGTTGCCGCGTAATTTAATTTGTTCCGAAAATGTAGATATTCGAAAATTTTGTGTTTTCGCCCAGCTTATCGTGCTATCAGAAGGGTGCGCAAGGAGATGTCTTAATCGATTTCTCTTCCGCAGTAGAGTTCTAAGCTGTGAATTTGACCACGAGTCTAATAAATCGATTACTTAAAAAAATAATCGATTTTTGCTCATTCATCGATTTTTAAAGCAAGCTTCTTGGGCTTATATGGAAACATTTTATTGAGAGTGAAATTTTGAAAGTTTTATCGATATTTTTTATTGATGCAACGGAAAAATTTTTTTGTAGTAGAATTTAGGAAATATCTAATTGTAGAAGAATTAGGCACGATTCCGATCATTTCGGGATCGTTTTCTGGATACTTTCGGGATAACTGAAAGATTTCTTTCGGAACAATACTGTGACTTTTTCGCGCTCATTTCAGAATTGTTTTCTTGACTTTTTAAAGAAAATTTCGGCACTTTTTCGGTATCATTTTATAGTCATTACATAATCATTTCAGCATTGTTTTCGGAACTTCCTCGATATCACTTCGGAATCATTACAGGCTCATTTCTGAATCGTTTACGGGATTTATCCGGAACTTTTCCGAAATCATTTCATGACTATTTATGGAATAATTTCTGGACTTTTTCAGGATACTTTCGGGACACTTTTGGTATCATTTCGGAATCATTAGAGGATCACTTCAGACTTTATCAGTCTCTTCGGGACTTTTTCAACATCATTTCGGAATCATTTTAGTCTAATTCCGAGATCATTTCGGTTCGCTTTCGCGATCATTCCTCGATTGTTTACGGGACCGTGAAGGATCCCAAAAAATATGCCGAAATGGTTTTGGAATTTCTCAAAATTTTCCCAAAAATAATGGCGAAATTATTCTGAACTGGTCCCGAAAACTATTATACAATTTCGAAATGATCACGAAAAAGCAAGCAGTTAACTTCTATCATGTGTACTCTGCCACTCCGGGTTGTTTTAAAAGAAAAGTGGTTTTGTTATTTTATTAATACACATGCAAATTTTCAATGCTCTTAAATAGTATTTACAGAATAAATAATACGAAATTAAAAAATTTAATAAGTTTTCTTTGTTAATTGATATTAGAGGAAAAATTACAACGATATGCACAGCGATTGTATGGGATGACATGTTTCGAAGTGCCCAACTTCTCATCAGACCCCTTCTCGGACACTGGGATACTAACCCAAGTGTCTGCACCAAAGCCGCTGTTAGAGTACTCTAACAACTAAGCTATGATGCCCTGTAGCGTCACGATGCATTTTTTCTCTAATGTGCCATTTGCTTATTCCTTTTATACATTCTTTGGTACATACAGGGTGGCTGATGAAAGCCGCTACAAAAAAAAAATTAAATAACTTTTTTTCTATTTAATGAATCTGGTTAATTTTTTTTTTATTTTGCAGATTGACTTTTACATTTAACAAAAATGGATAACTGGGACACTGAAACAAGAATTTGGATTGTCCGCCGCTATCACGCACTGGAGTCCGTAGTTTCGGTTCAAAGAGAGTATAGGCGCACGTTTTGCGGCAATCCTCCGAGCAGATGGACCATAATAAGACTTGTAAACAATTTTGCCGAGCATGGGACAGTCAACAGAAGACCTTACCATCGAAACCCTTCAGTTCGAACGGAGGAAACAATCGCTGCTGTAGCTGCTGCCATACAAAACAATCCACGTGTTTCGACAAGAAGCTTATCTGCTCAAATGGGTGTAAGCAGACAGTCATTACAGTCAATTATGCACAAAGATTTGGACTTATTCCCATATAAAATTCAAATGGCCAACAAACTGAACGCTGCAGACTTGCCGATTCGCTTGGAATTTTGTCAGAAGATGCTTCAAATGGTGGAAGAGGATGGAAACATGTTGAACTGTCTTTTCATGTCTGACGAGGCCCATTTCGATTTAAACGGCAACATAAATAAACAAAATTGTCGAATATGGAGTGCTTCCAACCCACAGATACTCCATGAGACGGAATTGCATCCACTTCGTGTCACAGTGTGGTGTGCAGTTTCATCACGCTGCATTGTCGGGCCCTACTTCTTCGAAGAAAACGGTCACACCGTTACGGTTACTGGAGACCGTTACTTGAGCATGTTGAGAGAGTTTTTCTATCCAGAATTACGCCGAATGAGAATTTCTTTCAACTCTGTGTGGTTTCAGCAAGATGGTGCAGCTCCTCATATAGCCCAACCAGTTATGACAGAATTGCGACGAAAACTTCCCAATAAGCTGATATCCAGAAACTCCACATTCCGTTGGCCACCCAGGTCGCCTGACCTTACTGCACCTGACTTTTTCTTGTGGGGTTATTGCAAACAGGAAGTCTTCAAAGCAAAACCAACAAATTTGAATGAACTAAGGCAATCCATTCGAGAAACAATTGCGGCTATTCCTGTCTCAACTCTCCAAGCAGTAATGAACAACTTTTTGGTAAGATGCCGCACATGCATCGACGAGCAGGGGGGGCATTTAAATTCCATTATTTTTAAAACTAATTAAGCTTTATTTAATAAAATTTAATGAGCTTTAACATCAATAAAAAAAAATGACTTCCATACACTGAAAAAAAAATTATTTGAGTTTCCTAATGTAGCAAAATTCATCAGCCACCCTGTATATTTTATATGTCAACTCAAGGAAAGTGGAATATTTTTAGGCGCGTTCATAGAACAGTTTTAGATCCAGAAGGGCTTTTTTTGCATATCAACACATATGCACCCGCACTGTACCTGTATCAATTATAGTTATGGTGATTGTTGTTGGAGCAAAGCTCGAATTTTTATGTTTGTTTGTTAATAAGTTTTCCTTAAGTTTTGAGTTTAAATAATAAGCCTAAAAAAAATAGTTGCCGCTATTATTCAGTGTTACTCAAGATTTGACAAGAAACAAAATTATAGTTCGAATAGTCAGTTTATTTCAAATCGATGTTTACCATTAACAAAATTTATCTAAATATCGATAATTAAGAAAAATTATCAATTAAATTAAAAATGGATTATTTATACACAACCCTAATCTTAGCTAATGCACTTTTCACTAACTGAGTTTGAAGTGTATATCTGTCTTCTTCCATTCATGCCATGACAAACCACTAGTAACCAACCGAAACTGTAATACCTTTTTTAGTCAAGCACACCCAGATTTAAAAATGAAGTTAGCAAAAATTTTTCTATTTTTGACATTTCGGTTGATCTTCTTATTTATTTCAAATTTTTATTTGACACCTTCTCATACCTTTTCTTCGTTTAAAGGTATGCGAACTGGCAAAATATGCGCCTCGCTTACGGGAAAAATATCGTTAAATTTTTTTTTCAATTTAATGTCTTTGATTGCACTCACACACACGCATACAACTTTCAAAAATACTTGCCATTGCATACAAGTTTCATTTACTCAGCCACATGCACACACTCGCACTGAAACTTCTCATAACTTTCTTTGCGAATATTTTTCTACTTACATATTGATATACATATGTTAAGTGCTTTTACATGTAAATCGAAATTTAGCTGTAGGCAAATATCATTCACTCGTTCAGATCAAATCTGTGCTTATAAATTGAACTGAGAGATTAAATTGAATGCTTAATGTGCATAACGAATTCCATTTCATTTTCACACAAACACACATACGTTCATGTATATTAACTTGAGCAAGAAATTATTTATAAGGTAAACAGACGAGGCGTTAATGCGGATCAAGCAACTGGTAGGAAATTAACTTAAGAAATAAGTAACTTAGTCAGATCAAATAAATATTTTTTTTACTATTTTTTCATGATAAGTAGAGTTCTCCACAGAATAAGGTAAAAGTATTTTAAATTTTTTGTCTGTCATTATGTACATACGTTGTCCTCAATATAAAGGTAGTAAAATTAAATTGAATATTCGACGAAATAAAAAGAAGCTCTGATTTTAATATTGTTCATTTAAAATATAGCGAGTTCCATAACAGAAACCACTTAAAGTGCAATTTCACAGTTTACACAAAGTTCAGGAAAGTGAATTAAACTTTTAAAAATTTACATCAAAATTTCAATATTTTTGGGCAGAATTTTTAGAAAAATTTTGAGTACACAGTTTTATAGCTCATTCCTCTTTATAATATGCAAGCTATAAGTACCTCAAAATTTCCCCCGAATTTATTAAATTTGTTTTGTCAAGGATGTTTGTTATTTTTTTCCATACAAAATTTATTTTTCTTCGTGCGGGAAATTTTTGTGGGAGTTCTAAGTTACACAATATTGTACTAAAATTGATTGGTCTACAAAGCTGCGTACTCTAAAGTTTTCTAGAAATTCTGCAAAAAACATTTAGAATTTTGATGGCCATTTTTTAAAGTTTAATTAACTTTCGTGAACTTAGTGTAAACTTTGAAATCTGTTTTTATGTGGTTTCTGTTATGGAATTTGCTATATTTTAAATAAAAATTATTAAAATCACATAATATTTTAAACGAATTCAATTTCACTACTATTATATTGAACACAGCTGTATGTTTGTATGCGAAAAACTAAAATTTGGATATAGAATTTATTCTTTTTTTACTGCTGAATTTCAAGCTGACGACTATGAAATATAGCACACATTTTGCCGTTTTTGGTGTATATATTTTAAACCGGCTTGTCATCTACTTTTCTTATAAGCAGTATTTGTAATCCTGCAGCGTCAAATTTTGTTAGGATAACATTTGCAATTAATGCGGTCGTCTGCCCACCCTTTTACATTTTGTGAATGCACATATGTATGTGAATAAATTACTAAACCTATTACATAAATAAATTGCTACCATTTAAATTACAATCAATTGAAATTCAACCGAGATCTCGAGTTTAATGTCTAGAAATAAATAAAATAAATCTCGTTTTAGATTTTAATTCACGTTAGCCTTATTTCTTTGATCTAAATTAAATCCGATTTCTATCATAATTGCTTTACGCTATCTATAAAACAACAGTATTTCTCTACGTGTTAAGTTGGTAAAGTCAATCGAATTTTGTTTAGCTCTCAGCACTCCAATGTACGTCCATCTATCTCGAAGTCTACAAATAATTCTCTTTGAAGCAACTAATGGCCCAATTAGTCAAGGCTTAGATTTGACTTGATTTGATGTGAATATAGAATGCCTAGCAAATGAGCAGCACGTATACGCATGTAATAAAACAAATTTCTAAGTTCAGCTGTTCTTGGCATAGCTGCATATATATTGGCTAATAAGAATTCTACCGAAAGAGTAAGCGAATCCGAAATGTTTCATGACCGGGGTATATTTATACAGTTAAAATAACAGTGGCCTGGTAACAAGGGATGTGACCTCGAGTCGGTAAAATTGATTACGCAAAAATAGTTTTTTTTTTTTTTGAAAGAGCTGAATCGATTTTAAAAGAAAATAATCGATTGTTTTGCACAACTAGGTTTTTTATAATAAACGCAAACTCGATGTAGTAGTAAAAACACACTTTGGAGTGTTTTCTGATTTCATTGATACAGATTCGAATTATCCGCATTCAAATTTTCAATACTCGTAAATATTTTATAACAGTAAAAATAACACAAAACAATAAGAATAAAAAATATAATAGCCCAGTTGAAATCCGTTGTACGCAAAAAAGTACGAGGTGTGTTCAAAAAGTATCGCGAATTTTGTGTTTTTTCAAAAATTATTTATTTATTCATGAATATCTATTTTGTCCCCTTCAAAGTAATCCCCATGAGATATTATACACTTGTGCCAACGGTTTTTCCAATCTTCGAAGCACTTCAAAAAATCATTTTTTTGTATCTTGTTCAGCTCCTCCTTCGATGCCGTCTTTATCTCGTCAAGAGAAGCGTAACGTCGTCCTTTCATGGGCCTCTTCAGTTTAGGGAACAAGAAAAAGTCACAGGGGGCCAGATCTGGGGAATACGGTGGCTGCGGCATCATTAGTGTGTTGTTTTTGGCCAAAAAGTCGCGCACAAGCAACGATGCGTGAGCAGCAATTTTTGTTCTTCCACAAATCCGGGCGTTTCTGGCGGATTGCTTCGCGCCAATTGCGCATAACTTGCAGGTAATATTCCTTATTGACCGTTCTTCCCTGTGGCAAGAACTCATGATGCACCACGCCCCTGCAATCGAAGAAAACTGTCAGCAAAACTTTCACATTCGACCGAACTTGGAGCGCTTTTTTCGGTCTTGGTTCGTGCGGCAGCTTCCATTGAGATGATTGAGCTTTGGTTTCCACGTCATAACCATAAACCCACGATTCGTCACCAGTTATGACCCTCTGGAGCAAATTTGGGTCGTCGCGGACAGAGTTTAACATCTCATTAGCAATGTTCATGCGATGCTGTTTTTAGTCACAATTGAGCAATTTTGGTACGAATTTCGCGTAAAAATCGAAGACGATCCAAAACACGTGCAAGCAAAGCAGCTGTCAACAATTAACTGAACATTCAAAATGGCCGAGCTTGCCGGCATAAGTGAGAGACATGAGTACCAACATAACGCCACAAAAAATTCGAAATTCGAATATACGTAACCAGCGAAAATTCAAAATTCGCGATACTTTTTGAACACACCTCGTATGTAGCGTAGCTTTCAAATTGAAAATATATTTATTCCCAGAGAGAGTATGCATGCTGAATGAGTTCTTTGTATGCATGAAAAAGGATTGCTGTACTAGTGAAAAGTAATTTAATTGGAAAATTATACACCTTACTGAGTTGTACTTCACGTGAGTATTCTTAGATTTTTCTTTGCATTCTTGAAAAAAATTATTCACATTATTGAAATAAAAACATAATGTATAAGGAAAAATTCCATAATGGTGAAGATATCCTGGACATGTCTTATTCCATATGTCTTCATGCATGCCAGTGACTAATTGAGAACAATTTTAATCCATCTATTTTAGGAATATATAGTGTAGGAATAGGAATATTATTTATTTATAATGCATAACCAATATCGTTTCATCAATGCAGAATTGGTGCTTCTGTACGTATATATCATCTTTATTTACTACAGAAGTAGTATAAAACAAAGGATGCTTACAGAGTTCCAATACATGTATGAAATATTGATGTCGCATGCATATGTTTCAAACTGGGAGCTTTTTGGTTTCAAAAATAAAATACAAATACACCGCTTGCTACAATTTACTCTTAAAAAATGAATGAAAAAACGATGTTATGGTTATGTTATATTATAGTTATGGTTATAGTAATGGTTATGGTTATGGTTATGTTTATGGCTGCGTTATGGTTATGGTTATGGTTATGGTTATTTTTATAGTTATGGTTATGGATATGGTCATGGTTATGGGTATGATAATGGTTTTGGTTATGATTACGGTTATGGTTGTAGTTAAGGTTATGGTTAAGGATATTGTTATGTTATAGTTATGGTTTTAGTTATGGTTAGGGTTACGTTATGTTATAGTTATTGTTATGTTATGATATAGTTATGGTTATAGTAATGGTTATAGTTATGGTTATGGTTATGCCTATGGCTACGATATGGTTATGGTTTTGGTTTGACTAAATTACCTAGAATAAAGAATTGCCAAAAATTTTCAGTGTAACCCAACATTTGACTAGAAGCGATTTGCACGAAACTATGTGTTTTCAGCTCTAGTGTGTACATAGCTTTGATTTTTATTCTCATTTCTCGCAGAGATGGCACTATTTACAAATTCTATTTATAATGTGTCATTCATAAAATCTATTTATTAAAAATTGATTTCACCCATTAATAAAATCGATAGTAATCGATTAAAGTAAAAATCGATTTTTTATTTCACAACTCTACATAACTCATGGAGCAAACTGCGCTCCTTAGTTGCGAGGGAGTAGACTAACCGAATACCCTAATCCCTATCGATGAGAAAAGGCTTAAAAATTTTAAAGCCCCTAGAAAGAAATGACTACCAGCCAAGACGTTCACCCACGAAGGCGAAGAATTGTTTAAATATGATCGGTGCATAATAGTATGATCGGTTGATTTTTGCCTTCAGATTGGAACAATGTGTGTTTTGCCAAATCTACAAGAAATGTGATCCCACAAATCGCAGTAACTACAGGGGAATCAGTGTCCTTAATACCGCATCTCAGGCTATACATAGAAGACCTATGATAAGAAACTCTATACGCACAATCTCTCTCTCTCTCTCGCTTTCAGAACAGCTTTTGACAGTGCGAAAAGGAGTTATGTATGCTGCAATTTTTTAATTTGACTTCCCTGCAAAGCTTATGTGGCTTTACCAACTGGCGATGAGCAATACAAACAACAACATGAGACTTTAGAGAACTTGACTCCCTTTAACAAAATGCTGAAGAAGATAATTCGAGCTATATAGCTTACCGCAATAGTACAATCTGTTACAAGAGCGTGCAATTGCTGCCATAGGCTGATGACGTTGATATCATTATCTCTGGATAAAACGCGTAGAAGGTGAGATTTGCGGTGAACGCGGACAAGACGAAGTAGTGCTCCTTCGGATTAAGTATACAGCTAAGAAGTAAAGTCCTCTCTTAACGAACAAAGGTCACGACAGTGTAGAAAGAAACTGAGATGGTCCTTCAAGTATTCGAGAGAAAAGCTGTTCGGAAGATTTATGGTCCTTACCGGCATGTCAAGGACCAGTATAGAATTTAAAGCTGAAACCGACTGACAAAGGCTTCGGTGCCTAGGTCTGGGCGCTGCGCGGTGAGGTGAAATTCAAGATTGCGCTTCAATATTCTTTGCAGGTCTTGGTTTTTAACCGATTTGAAAACATTTTGTGGTGAAAGATATTGAAGTTAAATTCAAAACTGTTAACCCCGATTTTTTGAATTTTTGTTTATTTATATTACATAAATTAAAAAAAAAATCTATTCTCCTGCAGTTATTTATGAATATCACATATCAAAAACTAATTCAAAATAATGGCGTTGATTTAACAAAGAAACTTTCTTCGGTTTAATTTAATAAAAATTTCATGTATGCAGCTTTATAGACCAATAAATTGTTTTCATAATAAGGTAAATTTGGAAGTACATCGGAATTATCGTCGATTTTTAATGATTTTTTTCTGCAATGAAAAATGTTTAAGGAATAGAAAGTGTATAACTTTTCACTAGTTGCACTTAGGGGGGAGAACTTCACATAATGAAACGCGCTGGACTTCGAGTTATAAAATTAACTTTATTCAGTTCTGTAGGCGACAATAGCAGTTGGAGTTCAGCAAACTACTGGTTTTGAAGCGGCCCATTACATAGCATTTGACCGCTTACTTTTTTTCTTATGCACTATATGTTTAGTTGTATGTATAGATATTCCAATAGAACTGTATGTACACTAGACTGGGTCGATTTATTAACCGATATCGCGCCACCGATTTTTCGATAGGTTTTGGGCTCAGAAAAAAAGTTTCACTACGCATACCCAAAAAAATAATTTTCGAGCCTGCGAAATTTAATTTTTTTGACATTTTTCGACTTTGATTTTTAAGGTTTTTTTCATGACCTAAAAAAAATTTTCATTTGATTTTAAAATTTTCATGTATACCCTGTCCGATCCATAAATGGGGCTTGTTTTGGTCGAAAATCGACTTTTCCAAAACCCGAAAATAAAATTTTTTTTTTCAAAAAACTGTTATCGCCACCATTTTTAGCGGATATTTTTGGGTCGGACAGGGTATACATGAGAATTTTAAAACCAAATGATAATTTCTTTAGTAGGTCATGAAAAAAACCTTAAAAATCAAAGTGGAAAAAAGTCAAAAAATTGAAATTTCGCAGGCTCGAAAATTATTTTTTTGGGTATGCGTACTGGAACTTTTTTTTTCTGAGCCCAAAACCTATCGAAAAATCGATATCGGTTAACTTTCGTCCATACAAACCGACCCACCCTAATGTGCATTCATGGGTACAGGGTGCACGTGAAAAATGTAAGTAATTTATATAATTTAAAAGGTAAGTATTTATGTGTGATCATGTACTATAAAGGATAAGTATTTCAGAGGTAAGTATTTATATATGTATTTATTATTATATTGTAGTGTACTTATTATTATACATATATCAAACATAATTCTTTGTACTAGATACTTATTGAAGACAACGTTTTTAATCTTCGAATTCGATGAAGTTTTCGCTGCTCATGTCCTCAACAGAAAGTAAGAGAGAAACTCTATCAAACCATTTGTACAGTAAATAAAAAAATAAATATTAAAAGTCAACCAGAAACCTGATACTCCTAAAGCTTGACCTTATTATACTGAAACTTAATGAACTATAAAACTGTGTACTTGAAATGTTTATAAAAATTAAACGGAAAAATTTTTGTGTAGTCATATTAGTATAGTCATATCCCTACCATTATTTATTAACAGCTGCAGAAAATTTGATTTTCTATAAGCCAAAATTCAAAAATCGGGGTCGACAGTTTTGTACTTAACCTCAAAATTTTTCCTAGAATTTTTTTTCTTTTTTTTTAAATTGGTTTAAAAGTACAACCTGCAAGGAATATTGAAACTTAATTTGGAAATTTTCCTCAATGTCCTCCGGTCTAAGAAGTTCTCCTATCAATATCCGAGCTCGCTAGAAAATATTGAAAAAACTACTTAAAAAAGATTTACGAATGACTTGATTTTTATTTGTGTTTTCACCTGGCATCGATTATGGCTAAAAATAAATAACTTAAGTTCCTTATTACGAAACGCCGCATAAGCCTAAGGAAAACTTTAGAATTATTTGATTTGCATTAATAAGCCCTCAGCCTTATAAATAAAATTAAATTAAATTTGAACGTAAATTATTTTGGCTTGTTTAGTTTTTGTTGTTTTTCAAGGCAAACAATTTTTTAGGCAAGCAGAAAACATTTTATCTAGCATCGCTGTGACGAGTAAACAGCCACTCTTTATTTTTTCAATATTCCCCATGGCAATATTTAATGAAAGGTCAGTGGCTTCTGTACACAAGTATACGCTTATGTATGTATGTATTAATGTATGCATGAGCTTTTTCAATATACAAATGACCACCAAATATTTACTGGCTTTATAGTCTGGAATTAATAAAGCACCAAAAGCACTGAAAATTATTCAAATTTTAATAAAATACTAATGATGGAAACACAACACAATGTGAATAGTAGTATGAGAATATTTTGATTTTTTTATAAATATTCAATCAAAGTGGGATCGCAAATCGGTCTCCACTTGGTCCTTCCATCGGAGTGGTGGTCTCCCTCTTCCTCTGCTTCCACCGGCGGGTGCCGATAAGAATACCTTCTGGGCTGGAGCATCTTCGCTCATTCGCACTACGTGGCCTAGCCAGCGAAGCCGCTGTGTTTTAATTCGCTGAACTATGTCGGCGTCTGCGTAAAGTTCATACAGCTCATCATTAAATCTTCTTCGGTACTCGCCGTCGCCAACGCGTAGAGGTCCACAAATCTTTCGAAGAAACTTTCTCTCGAATACTCCCAGAGCCGCCTCATCAGATGTTGTTAGTGTCCACGCTTCTGCACCATATAGCAGGACGGGTGCGATGAGTGACTTGTAGAGCGTTATTTTCGTTCGTCGAGAGAGGACTTTACTTTTCAATTGCCTACTCAGTCCGAAGTAGCATTTGTTTGCAAGAGTAATTCTTCGTCGGATTTCTAGGCTAACATTATTGTTGGTGTTAATGCTGGTTCCCAGGTAAACGAAGTCCTTTACTATTTCGAAATTATTGCTGCCAACAGTGGCTTGGTTGCCAAGGCGCGAATGCGCTGACTCTTTGCATGATGACAGAAGGTACTTCGTTTTGCCCTCGTTCACCACCAATCCCATTTTCTCCGCTTCTTTTTCTAATTTGGAGTAAGCAGAAGTTACGGCGCGGTTGTTAAGGCCAATGATATCAATATCGTCAGCATATGCCAACAGTTGGACGCTTTTATAAAATATTGTTCCAGCGCGGTTAAGTTCTGCAGCTTGTATTATTTTCTCCAGCATTAAATTAAAGAAATCGCACGATAGGGAATCCATTTAATGATTAATTACCATTACTTTACATTTTTAATGATTGTTTAACAATTAATTTAAAAAAAATTTAAAAAATTAAAAAATTATCAAAAAAAGTTTTTTTGATTACTTTAGATTTTTTTGGATTATTTTAGATTTTTTTTGAGTATTTTTGATGTGTATAATTATGTGCTTCTAAAACAATACTGAAAAAATCAAAAAAAAAAATATATAAAACAATCAAAAAAAAAGTTGTTTTCATAATTTTTGATTTTTTGAGATTTTTTTATTATTTTTGATTTTTTTCAGTATGGTTATAGAAGCACATTAATATACACATCAACAATACTGAAAAAATCAAAAATAATAAAAAAAAGTCAAAATAGCAAAAATAATCAAAAGTAATCAAACAACTTTTTTTTGATTATTTTGGTTTTTTTAGTTTTTTTTTATTTTTTCTAATCGTATTCAATTAATAATTGTCTTTCTTGAAAAACAATTAAAATAACTATTACCCATTAAAAAAGGAGTCTAATTAATTGATTATTAATTACTAATCAAATTTTACAGGTCTGATTCATAGCTAAATAAATACGGCAATTGTTTCCTTTAGGAGACAACTGCTAAAACACGTCCAAAAATATCGGGAGAGGTATCAAACAACGCGTTTTGACTTCGGTATCAACAATCCGAAAGCGGATTTTCATTTTTTTGTTTTACAATTACCATAAATACATATATAATACAAGAATTTTATTTAATTTCTGTTCGATTAAAGTATTCACGTTGCATAGTTTTGCTTTTTTATTGTTTGATTAAGTTGTGGGAGTTCCCGATTGTGGTTACTGTATGTCTACGCCATCGCAGAATTAATCATTTTATTGTTTAAATTCTTTCGTTTAATTATTACACCTAAGGGAAAAATCACTCATTGAACCCCACACAGTTTGCGTGATCCAAGAGTTTAATGAAGGGAGTGTTTTTCATTCTTGAACAAAACAGATTGTTAATAATTGAGCAGGTTCAAATTTATGTAAAGAGCTTAAAACTTTTTATTTTTTATGGCGATATTTCATTCCAATGAAAACGTTTTTCTTTCAATAACATGTTTGAAATAATTTTTTTTGCATTATTTTCTGGGTAAGTCTATAGTTAAAAGCAGAAACTGGGAGCTTACAGAAGTATGTTCGGAACCTGGTTTTTAAAATTTTTTTTGCCAGAATGAGACTAGGAATCAAAGTCAGTTGTCCAAGCACGATACAAGAAATTGTTTATTATAGAAAGGATGTTAAATCACATAATTTTAAAAGTTTTTTTATCAGGTGGCTAATTTTATGACTTGCGGCCTAGATTTAAAACTTTTTAGTACTAAATATAGAATGGCCGTTTGAAATTTTTTTTACTGTTCGAATTACCTCATCGATACTCCCAGGTTTAAACCATGGGACAAGTAACATAAAACGGTTTTAAAAAAAGTTTTTTGAAATACGGGATCGCCCCTTGGCTATAGTCGACAACGCACCGAGTGTATTTCTGTCATTAAAAAGCTTATCATCAGAAATTCGTACGACTTTTCAGATGGCGTTCGGAAAAACAACACACCATAAATTGGGGTTAATCTCCTAGCAGGCATATCACATCAAACCAATACTACTACAAGTAATTTTAAATTCAAAGCTGGTGGCGTCAACCACCACCTATTAAGCGAGTGCTGTAAAAGTTTGAACTAGCTCCGCATTTAGTCAATGCTTGACGGTCACTTAAAGCCAGACCTCTTAAATTTGATTAGTAATTCGTAATCAATTAATTAGACAACTTTTTTATTTGGTAATGATTATTATATTTGCTTTTCAAGAAATTTAAATTAATTGATTACCATTACAAAAAATCAAAACGTGATCATGATTTTTTACGATTACTAAAAAAATCAAAAAAAAGATATTTTGTTCTTGATTATTTTTGATTTTTTTTAGTATTATTGTAAAAGCACATAAACATACACATGCACATACTATGTATAGATGATATATAAACTTCCTTTTGTACAAATGCACGTACATATACTGCCCTACCATAAAAAATCTTTATAAATTTTAGACTTAATCTCGAATATTTATGTGCTTCTACAACAATACTGAAAAAAATCTCAATTTTCTGAAATAATCAAAAAAAATATCTAAAGTAATCAAAACAGCTTTTTTTTATATAATGGGATATTTTTGGTTTTTTTAATAATCTTAAAAAATCATGATTTTTTTTATTATTATTTTTTTAATTAATTAATCAACCCGGTAATCATTACGATTAGTAATCATTATTTAACAGGTCTGCTTATAGCCGAAAACCTTGTAAATTTTAACGAAAATGGAAAAATTTTAATTTCGTTTGCTTGTTGAGAATTTTTGTTTGCATAAAAAACTATTCTAATAAGCAAAGAAAGACTTAAAAATGCTACGAGAACTCCGCTCCATTAGTTCCAATGCTTAACAAGTGGTTTACTGAGTTCGGTTCAATTCACAATTCAATTTTCCATTGGCTGTAAAAATTTTCATTTTAAAGAGTCTCCCAAAAGTTAGCAATGAACAATGGTGAAATATCTTTTCATATTTTGAAATCAGTAATCTAGCGTTTACTTGCAAGAACTAGATATTATATTCTTTTTTTTTGTAAAAAATTCCCAATCTAGAATGTGCAGGTCCTTTTTAATGACCCGCTTCCAAAAAAGTTTGTGAGTTTCACTACAAACCCCCCCCCATTGTTAGGGGCATATAATACTGGGGTGAAAGACAAGATTTCCACCACAGTAGGGCTTGTACGGACTGTATACAATCGAATGCTTTGGTTGCAGCAGAAAACGATCTAAGAATAAACGATCCTAGACATAATCAAGTTACTCAATCAATCTCCAAAAGCTTCCGTAAGAAGAGATTCATGGTTAAAATGGAAGTACGGATTAGGCAATACAAAATGATTGATGTCTGTTAGTGGGAGATATTTCAGAAAAATGTATGAGATGAAGCAATATTGCGCCGAAAGAATAATTTTAAGTATTTTTGTGTGTACGCATCACTCAAAACGTGTTGAATAGAATTGAATGCAACTTTTACCCTTGCATCACCAGGTGTCTGACTTAAAACTTTACCGGTTTTGGAGTTATCGACGAATATGAAGATCAGTGTGATCCAAATGTGTTAGTACAATATGAATATCAAAGTAAAGGTGCTAATGAATGATGCAATAGGCAATGTGATTAAGTTAAAAATCTCAACTGGTTTCGGAGATTTAAAGACTAAAACGGCACTCAGTCGATTATAAGTTCTGAGACGAAACAAAGTTAGGCCAGGTTACCTAGTTTAGCATAATAAAGTTTTAGAAAATATATAAATAGAATAAAAAGGACCTATTCAGATTAGTTTCACTGCGCACTGCACATTCAACTTTCAGGGCACATTTGCAGGAATATATCTGGAACGCTATACCTCGTGCCACAGCTTTCACCTTCCGTTGGCGGAAGAGCAGATGCTGATGGGCAAATGCTGTCCGCTTGTTCAGCGCAGAATGAAATTTCTAGGAATTCCCTACTTCGGGAGCTTCTCGGAGCTTGATGCTGATGAAGCATTTTTCAAATCAACTTCATGAAGAGAATGTGATGGGAATCACTCCAGACAATGTCAATTTTCTTATAATATTTTTCATTGGTTAGTTCAAGAGATGTGGTATCAAAAAGCGCATTAGTGCTAATTGGAGTCATAGGGGATCTCCACTCCAAACCAAAACCTTCGGGGAGTGTTTTTATCGTTACCACAACAACAACAACAACAACTCCAAACAACAAGACACCATATTTAGTAAGACTTTTTTCGGAATTCAAATACACTAAAAGTAAAACAAACAAACTAAAAAAAATGTTCAAAAAATTACTTTAAACATTGTCAATTTTGATTCTTGTAGCATCATTAATACCTTGCATTTTATATGTAAATTCAGAATTAAAATTTCCCTAGTGCTAGTCTTCGTAACGGTTTAAAAAATGCAATTGTAACAAATTTCTTTTTTGGTTTTTTTTTTTCAATTTCCAATTAAAACGATGCTCACGCTACAAACCACCTGTAACTGCTTTTTTATTTCAATGCTTTTTTTGGTTTTGTTTCAGCGACTAGCTTTTGACTATAGAAATCCTCAGTGGAGTACAAATTCCATAACAAAGTTTTTCCCTCATTCAATGGTATGCATACCAACAAGCAAATAGACACAAACAAGCAATGCAAAAGCTGCATACAATGTGTAGGAATTGTGAGCATTGCTACATGTACATTAGGCGGGACTAAAAAAAAAATATTTTTTAGAAAATTATATTGATATTGTTTTTCGGAATTCCTGGGAAAAAAAGTACTGGAAAAGTTGCAGATCCTAAAAGGTGTTTTTATTAGTATATCATTCAGCAGTTATATGGATTTTTCTTCTTTTTTTTGTAAATTGCCTTAGAAAAAACGTGCATTGAAAAACCTTACCAATGTTTCAAGCTTTTTACCCAGAAATGGCCAACCTGAAACAAATGTTTGTGCAGCTGAACTTGTTTACTTCAATAATTTTGCAGTTTTTCCTCAAACCTGAGACCAGTCTTAAAAATTCAACCCAGCAAAGTAGACTTCTAAAAATGAATATTAAGGTCTGAAGCGTTTTTCAGTATTTTTTTTGCCATTCTGAAAAATAAGATCAATATAATTAATGAAAGACTTTTGGTTTAGTCTAATGTGCATACATAAAACTGCGTTTTCATTACATTAAAAATTCCAATAAAGGTAGTTTGTAGCTTGTAAAGTTAGTCAGTCTGGCACATATGTCCATACACATGCCAACAAAGCGTCAGTCCGTCAGTCAGCGGATACCGATACAGCTGATAGGTTAGTCGGGAAGCAGGTGATTTCAACAACTTAACCTGTTTTTGTTTATTAATTTTTGTTTTCTTTCCACTTTTCTGGTATTTTTATACCTTTCATGGACATGTAATGGTATTATAACTTTGGTCCGATGTTTGTAAGTATGAGAAGAAGAAGAGATAGACCCACCAATAAGTATACCGAAATGATCAGGGCGATGAGCTGAGTCAATTTAGCCATGTCCGTCTGCCCGTCTGTCTGTTTGTACGCAAACTAAAGTAATCAAATCAACTTTTTTTTTGATTATTTTTGATTTTTTTTTAAAACCGTAAAAAATCATGATTATTTTTTATTATTTTTTTAATTAATTAGAAAATAATCATTAAAAATTTCTCAAAAAAATAATTAATCAACCCAGTAATCATTACGATTAGTAATCATTATTTAACAGGTCTGCTTAAAGCCGAAAACCTGGTAAATTTTAACGAAAATGAAAAAATTTGAATTTCGCTTGCTTGTTGAGAATTTTTGTTTGCATAAAAAACTATTCTAATAAGCAAAGGAAGACTTAAAAAATGCTACGAGGATTCCGCTGCATTAGTTTTAATACTTAAAAAGTGGTTTACTGAGTTCGGTTCAATTCACAATTCACTATTGCCATTAAGTATGAGAAGTAAAAGAGATAAACCCACCAATAAGTATAGTGAGCTGAGTCGATTTAGCCATGTCCGTCTGTCTGTTTGTACGCAAACTAGTCGCTCAGTTTTTGAGATATCTTGATGACATTTGGTATGGAACCGCCATTTTGCATGAGATTAATCATTTGTCGGAATCAGCTCCCATACAATCGATCGTTCCGATAAATCGGGTTTGGGATATGTATCTTTAAATTAACAGTTTTGCAGAGTTTGGACTAATTGTAAGTAAGGATCGGACACTTAAAACCGTAATGCGTATTCATGGAAGGTATAAAGTCTTCGGCACAGTCGAAGACAGCCCTTTCCTTGTTTGTTTTAAATTATTTTTGGTTTCCCCTAACAAAAAAATTTGACAACGACATATCAACGTTTCGCATGTGAATTGTTCGTTAACATATTTGTAGACATATGTACATATGTGCCCCGCAAGAAAATAAAAAAATATTATCTCGTGATTTGTTGATTTTTCCATGTAAGTTTAAAGTTGATGTATTATGAAAGGATTTTCCGTCATCCATTGTTAGAAAACAACACGATTTCGGTTTGTTGGCATCTTGACGCTGGGAGGATAAAAAATGTATTCTAGGAGTAGTGCATTTTAGTCTCGTCTTAGGACAGACATGTCTTAAGGCGTGTTTATTCTACTAAAATTTCGCTAAACACTTTGGGTTACACACCAGACAATCTAACTAATATGCCCAAGTCATAGCACTAAGCGCAGTTCTATAGATTTGATGAAACATACTAACTATCGCAAAAATCCAGAGCATAGATGGTTGAACATCGTCCTGTTTAGTTCCCGTTTGGATATGTGCTGAAACCTCACTAGCTCAGATCATGGCACTTATCGTTTCTGCCTGCAGAGCTGCAGGACTATTCACTGCCCGAAGTACGAAATCTTTTGAGATTTCGGGCATTTAGTAGTATGTCGTAAATGAAATAAATAAATACCACGGCCTTTTCTTGGGCTATATTGCACTGCACCATTTGACTTAGAACTAGAATTGCATCACCGAACAGTTCGATTCTAACTATATCAATTAAGTTACTAACTTAAGTAGTTCTTAATTGTATATACATACAATCAATATAACCTAAAGGCCCATAAAATCTATTAACTTTTATATTTTGTAATTAATGTAAGTCTGATTCCGATTCAATAAAATAGTACCAAGTAATCCATTGGATACCAGCATTCGAATTTCAATATACCTCGAACCTATAGGAACAAAAGTCAGTCAGGGAATATTCGCAATCCCTAAATTAATACATGCAAAAGTGATTTTTGCCAAGAAGTGCACCAGTTCCGCACTAGAAACTTATGCTACAGGGTGTCGACAAATATGAGAAATGTGTGTATTACTCCACACAGCATTTGGATGAATAAGTTTGAAAAACATCAGCACTTGATTGCATTTCTGATTATTTTTAGGGACTAAATACTGAATTTTAATAAAATTGTGGTAAAATCAAACATCATTTCTTTTGATAATTAAAAACTTATCATAATTTTGAAATCATCTCTCGCAATCAATTTTAAACAATTCCGGTGATAAAATTCGGAGCTACCATTAAATTGAACAGGGGAAATAATCAAATACGTACACTTTTGAAGATAAAAAACTTACAATCATTTTTATATCAACTTTTAAAATAATAGTTGATCACTTCTTGTGACTAAATACTTGTGGCGTCATAAATTTGAATAAATTGGAGAATGAAATATGTTCTTTTTTGTTGATAAAAAAGCTGATAACAATATATTTTGTAACTTATGATTTCTACACATTTTGTTTTCGTCATGAAATTTAGAAAAATTTAAATATAAAAAATTTATTGAACGTACGTTGAACAATCTGCTTACAGAAAATGTCTCAAGTTAATAGCTCGCTCACTGCTTTTAAAAAATTTTCACTTTTTCCAAACTACAATTTAGATATATTATGACCATGACCAACTTTCGTAGCAAAATACATTTAACTTTGTTCAAATGATTAAAAATATTACAAAAACGAGTCGAAAACAATTTAGAATCGTATCAAAAAAGTGCATTCATTTTATTTATAAAGTTGTATTAAATATGATTAAAAAATAACTATAAAGTATTTATAAAAAATTATGGTTCTGAAATCAAATTAAAAGTGATCACAAAATTATTGGGAAAAGCAGTCAAATTTTATCACAAAAGAAATTTAATACGATCTTCCAATGATATCAAATTTGACGGAAAAATGTTTAAAAAGTGTTTAAAAATACGAATAATTAATGATTGTTCAAGGATAGTCGTACACTTTTTCCCGACGATACATTAATATTCGATTCAAAAATTTATTTAAATTTGATCGTGTTTAGTCATCTGGAGAATTATATTTGAATACTTTTTGAAAATTTTCAAAAAATGCTGGCTGGGACATCCAACACATATTTTCAAATGTGTGTGCGTCCAACCCAACAATCATTTCTGTGAATGTTTTTCAAAATAATTTAAAGTAAACTTGCTACAATAAGCGATACGTAAGCTTTTTCAGTTTTAATTTATTTGAAAGTTTCAAATAAACTTCCAGAAAAAACTGTTACAAATAATTTCAATTGAAAAGTGAAATGCAAATGTTTATAAAATTCAGAAGAAACTATTTGTCAGTTTTTTTCTTTTCAACTTAAAATATTTCCAATTTTTTTCAAAAAAGATTTTATATGAGAATGACGGCGAAAAAGCAAAAATCATGGCTGCATCTTAATCACTTCCGCAATCTAGTAATAGATGGTTTAAGTTGCAGCATTCAATGTATGATTAGAACTAAGTTATTTATTTTATTGCATTAGCTAAATAATATACAAAATATGGCTTGAAAAAAGTTTCAAAAAAAAACTTTTGGAAAGCTTTCTTAAAATGTTTTTTGTAGGTTTAAATTAATAAGCTTTTTATCAACGTGTCGTTTCAATTACACAACGTTTTATAAACGAAAAATCTGAACTTTGTAAGCTTAATATTTATTTCGGAAAGCTTTTTAAACATTTTTTTGTAATTTACTTTGCTTGTTGGGATAAAAATGTGCCACATCCCAGATAACAATTTTATATAGAAAAAATTAAGGAAGGAAGTTCATTAAGGTTTTAACCAAATAGCGATTTATTATTTTATCCCACTCTACGCAGGTTCATCCTTTAACTTTAAAATAAAGAAGTAGTGGAAAAGATATATAAGTAGTTGTTAATCGATTTGCTACATTTTCGCCTAGAATATGCTATATAGTAATAAGAACAAGCTTAACGATTTGAATTGAACAATCTTGATAAAATTTCGAACAATCGTCTTCGAAGTTAACATAATTTCTACTCTGTAAAGTAGGCGGCGCTGGAGAAAATAATACAAGCTGCAGAACTTAACCGCGCTGGAACAATATTTTATAAAAGCGTGCAACTGATATCATTGGCCTTAACAACCGCTCCGTAACTTCTGCTTACTCCAAATTAGAAAACGAAGCGGAGAAAATGGGATTGGTGGTGAACGAGGGCAAAACGAAGTACCTTCTGTCGTCATGCAAAGAGTCAGCGCATTCGCGCCTTGGCAACCAAGCCACTGTTGGCAGCAATAATTTCGAAATAGTAAAGGACTTCGTTTACCTGGGAACCAGCATTAATACCAACAATAATGTTAGCCTAGAAATCCGACGAAGAATCACTCTTGCAAACAAATGCTACTTCGGACTGAGTAGGCAATTGAAAAGTAAATTCCTCTCTCGATGAACCAAAATAACACTCTACAAGTCACTCATCGCACCCGTCCTGCTATATGGTGCAGAAGCGTGAACACTAACAACACCTGATGAGGCGGCTCTGGGAGTATTCGAGAGAAAGGTTCTTCGAAAGATTTGTGGACCTCTACGCGTTGGCGACGGCGAGTACCGAAGAAGATTTAATGATGAGCTGTATGAACTTTACGCAGACGCCGACATAGTTTAGCGAATTAAAACACAGCGGCTTCGCTGGCTAGGCCTCGTAGTGCGAATGAGAGAAGATGCTCCAGCCCAGAAGGTATTCTTATCGGCACCCGCCGGTGGAAGCAGAGGAAGAGGGAGACCGCCACTCCGATGGAAGGACCAAGTGGAGACCGATTTGCGATCCCGCGGTGTTTCCAATTGGTGCCCGTTGGCACAACGAAGAAACAACTGGCGAGCTATGTTGGACGGTCAAAATCGCCCAGGCGGTTAGATGACCATTTAAAGAAGAAGAAAGTAGGCGGCGCTACGCCCATTCTTCAAAATCCACAAAATTTATATGCAAATAAATTCCGCTTAACAATATGTTTACATGTGCCACATCTCATTAATATAGCTTGCAGCTTTATAGAAATATAGCGTTTTAAATGTTACAAAGAAAGTTTTTAGAACTACCCCGGGGCAGAGTTTTCACATTTTTACAATAAAGAGTAAGATTATAAAGTCATTTCATTACAACTCAATTTTTGTTCAAACTCTAGCATTGAAAGATTTGTGAAATAATCCAATATAAAAGAGAAAGCACCACGCCCATTCTAAGAAATGTATACTTTACTAATTGGTCCAAACAAACAAATACTTTATAAGAGAAATATAATTGATATAAAGTAATATTTCGTAGAGATATTTCCTATTATGTTCGTCTAAAATCTTTTCAAATCTTTTATATGAAAGTGGGCGTGGTTCTTACATAAGTAAAATTGGTAACAAGTGCACGCATTTCCATTCTGACATCTTCAACGGTTTATACGCTTGTAGTAGCGTTTCCATGCAAGCTTGTTTCGAGCGAATTCTTTGCTGGGATTATAGTCATACATACTATAGTTGTTAATCCTGCGATGTGTAGACGTATCCACATATGTCCTAGCTGCAGCTATAAAAAACTGTGGCTTGACTTTGTGTAGTTTGTTTGCAGTTGAAAGGACAGCAATCAAGCGCGTCCACACAACTTGCCATGGCACATTGGCTTCGTCGCACTTTTTTCTATTGGTGACTTTTGGTTGCGTGCAGCTGATATCGAGTGGTTTATATGTATCTTCTCGAGTTGAATATGTTTGCATAACAAAGCGAAGCAATTTTTTCCCGTAAAGGTAGATCTGCCTGTGGCACGCAGAATCAAAACTAACTGGCTTACAATTGGAAGATTTCTAGGTTATAATTGTGAACCCAAAATGAGAAGACTAACTAAAATAGCTAAATAGGAATTGTGCTTAAAAGTTGGAAGTTCAGATTCTGATCAGTGCCAGAAACTCACAGTTAAGATACGCTATACAGACATGCTCTTTATAAGTTCAGTAGCATTTTATTTTTAAAGTCCTTTGCCGTTCCATTGTATGAAACAGTGCTCCGCTAATGCAGAGCACCCTGTATATACAGGGTGGCTAATGAAAGCCGCTACCAAAAAAAAATTAAATAACTTTTTTTCTATTTAATGAATCTGGTTAATTTTTTTTTTATTTTGCAGATTGACTTTTACATTTAACAAAAATGGATAACTGGGATACTGAAACAAGAATTTGGATTGTCCGCCGCTATCACGCACTGGAGTCCGTAGTTTCGGTTCAAAGAGAGTATAGGCGCACGTTTGCCGGCAATCCTCCGAGCAGATGGACCATAATAAGACTTGTAAACAATTTTGCCGAGCATGGGACAGTCAACAGAAGACTTTACCATCGAAACCCTTCAGTTCGAACAGAGGAAACAATCGCTGCTGTAGCTGCTGCCATACAAAACAATCCACGTGTTTCGACAAGAAGCTTATCTGCTCAAATGGGTGTAAGCAGACAGTCATTACAGTCAATTATGCACAAAGATTTGGACTTATTCCCATATAAAATTCAAATGGCCAACAAACTGAACGCTGCAGACTTGCCGATTCGCTTGGAATTTTGCCAGAAGATGCTTCAAATGGTGGAAGAGGATGGAAACATGTTGAACTGTCTTTTCATGTCTGACGAGGCCCATTTCGATTTAAACGGCAACATAAACAAACAAAATTGTCGAATATGGAGTGCTTCCAACCCACAGATACTCCATGAGACGGAATTGCATCCACTTCGTGTCACAGTCTGGTGTGCAGTTTCATCACGCTGCATTGTCGGGCCCTACTTCTTCGTTCTTCGAAGAAAACGGTCACACCGTTACGGTTACTAGAGACCGTTACTTGAGCATGTTGAGAGAGTTTTTCTATCCAGAATTACGCCGAATGAGAATTTCTTTCAACTCTGTGTGGTTTCAGCAAGATGGTGCAGCTCCTCATATAGCCCAACCTGTTATGACAGAATTGCGACGAAAATTTCCCAATAAGCTGATATCCAGAAACTCCACATTCCGTTGGCCACCCAGGTCGCCTGACCTTACTGCACCTGACTTTTTCTTGTAAGGTTATTGCAAACAGGAAGTCTTCAAAGCAAAACCAACAAATTTGAATGAACTAAGGCAATCCATTCGAGAAACAATTGCGGCCATTCCTGTCTCAACTCTCCAAGCATTAATGAACAACTTTTTGGTAAGATGCCGCACATGCATCGACGAGCAGGGGGGCATTTAAATTCCATTATTTTTAAAACTAATTAAGCTATATTTAATAAAATTTAATGAGCTTTCACATGAATAAAAGAAAAATGAATTCCATACACTGAAAAAAAAATTATTTGAGTTTCTTAATGTAGCAAAATTCATCAGCCACCCTGTATTTGTTGTCTAAAAGAGTTGGCGTGGGGCGGCCGCCGTGGTGTGAAGGTAGTGTTACCGGCCTACCACACCGAAGGTCCATGGTTCGAGCCCTGGTACAGGTAATATCAAAAGTGATTTGAAAAAAGTTTTTCAAAACGGGGTCGCCCCTCGGCAGTGGTTTGGCAAACTCTCCGAGTGTATTTCTGCCATGACAGGCTTCTCAGCAAAAATTCGTCTCCTTTGTAGATGCCGTTCGGAGTTGGCAAAAAACTGTAGGTCCCACCAATTTGTAGGGAAAATTCAAATCGGCACACCACAAATTGGAAGAGAAGCTTGGCGCAAAAATCTCTTAGGAGGTTTATGATGATATACCTGTTGTATATCGCGCCATAGAGATAGAGATAGAAAAGAGTTTAAAATGAAAATTTTATATTATTTTCCCAACTTCAGGCCAATTTGTTTTCGATTTCTAACTTTTAAGTGCTTACTTATAAATATTTCATTTTGGGTGTATGTTGCATGTGACATGTCTGTCAGTCTGATGAGAAGGTGTGGTGGTTTGCTGTTTTTGATGTGTAAACATCTTTGGGCTCGCTAGGTTCTGTCCAGAAAAGTTACGCGTCGCTACCTGCAAGAGTGCCTCTGCTGGTGTTTTGTTGATATGTGTTTAAATCAATGATGAATTGCAAGTGTTTAAATAGAAAATTCACTTTATTTACAAAGGAACGCTTAACACTAACAATATTGATTTGTATTTATTAATGAATGAAGGAAATGATCGTATATAACAATATACGTAGGTGATTGAATTCAATGATGATTAAATAAAGCTTGATGATTATACATATATATATATATATATATATATATATATATATATATAAAGGGTGTTTTTTTTAGGGGTATAGAACTTCGAATTTCAATTCAATAAAACACAAAAAAATCGTTTTAAGGTCCATCAATTTGGCTTTATTGGAAGGATAATTTTATGCCATTAATGTTTAAATATGATTTCGGGCATGTGGCCGCCGCGGCTGGCTCGAATAAAGCCAATTCTACAGTTCCAATTTTTAACCACTTTTTCGAGCATATGGGGCCGTATGTCGGCAATAACGCCACGAATGTTGGCTTCCAATTCCCCTAACGTTTCTGGTTTGTTGGTGTAGACGAGCGACTTCACATATCCCCAAAGAAAATAATCCAATGGTGTCAAATCACACGACCTTGGTGGCCAATTGACAGGTCCATTCCGCGAAATTATGCGCTCATCGAATGTTTCCTTCAATAAATCGATTGTGACGTGCGCTGTGTGGCATGTAGCGCCGTCTTGTTGGAACCACAACTCATCCACATTCATGCCATCCAATTCGGGAACAAAATAGTCGGTTATCATGGCTCTATACCGGTTTCCATTAACGGTAGCTGCCTCTCCAGCATTATTGCGGAAGAAGTATGGCCCAATGACTCCACCAGCCCATAGAGCACACCAAACAGTCAGTTTTTGTGGATGTAATGGCGTTTCAAGGGTCTCATGTGGATTCTCTTCACTCCAAATGCGGCAATTTTGCTTGTTGACGTAGCCATTCAACCAAAAATGAGCCTCATCACTGAACAAAATTTTGCGATGAAAATCAGCATCGAAATCAATCTCATTTTCGGCCCATACACCAAAATCACGACGCATTGCATGGTCTCGCGGCTTTAATTCTTGCACAAGCTGGATCTTGTAAGGTCGCAAGCCAAGATCTTTGCGCAAAATCTTCCATAAAGTTGATGGACAAAGCTCCAATTGCTGTGCACGGTGGCGAATCGATTCATTCGGGTCCTCTTCAACACTTTGCTCTACAGCGGCAATTGTTTCTTCGGTGCGCACTGTTCGACGTCTCTGCGGATGCGTATTATCACATAGAGTAAACGTAGTGCGAAAACGATCCATGGTTAACCGAATTAATTGCTCTGATGGACGATTATGTCGACCATAAAATGGACGGAGCTCACGGTAAACTTCGCGAACTGAACCATTATTTTCGAAATAAATTTGCACGATTTGCAAGCGTTGTTCTTTTGTCAACCTGTTCATGATGAAATGGCAAACCAAACTGAACATAAATGACATTAGAGTTGCCAGATTTGACCACAAAATGCCAGTTTTATCTCTATTCGAAAAACAAACCTGTAAAAAAACACCCTGTATATGTTGAATTAAAGTTGTTGGTCCGAAAAGGGTACACCGCAAGTGGCCCGACGAAGTAAAGATATTATATTTGTAACTTACTCAATTGCTGGAGAAATTATACTTCCCGTGCTATGGTTGGTGGTATATATTTGCTCCTTGACGATGCCTAGATTATATGATAACTTGAGGCTTGATTACAATAAATATTGTCGGGAATCACTTGCCGGCGAATAGTCCACTTGTCGGTGATGAAAAATGAAAGAGAAAGAGTACGAAAAAACACTTGCTTTTATCCATTGACATTACTGGAAGGCAACTCCAGTGAGTTTGTTGGAAGTGCTGGATGGCAACTCCAGTGCACTTTTTCGAAGTAACGCAGGGATGTATACGAGGTGTGTTCAAAAAGTATCGCGAATTTTGTGTTTTTTCAAAAATTATTTATTTATTCATGAATATCTATTTTGTCCCCTTCAAAGTAATCCCCATGTGCCAACGGTTTTTCCAATCTTCGAAGCACTTCAAAACATCACTTTTTTGGATCGTGTTCAGCTCCTCCTTCGATGCCGTCTTTATCTCGTCAAGAGAAGCGTAACGTCGTCCTTTCATGGGCCTCTTCAGTTTAGGGAACAATAAAAAGTCGCAGGGGGCCAGATCTGGGGAATACGGTGGCTGCGGCATCATTAGTGTGTTGTTTTTGGCCAAAAAGTCGCGCACAAACAACGATGCGTGAGCAGGGGCGTTATCGTGGTGCAAAAGCCAATTTTTGTTCTTCTTTGCACATCTTCTCGGCCTTCTGAGAACATTTTGTACCACCGATAAACGTTGCTTCGGTCCAAGGTAGCTTCTCCGTATGCCACAGTCAACATTCGGAATGCATCCGCGCCCTTAATTTCGTTTTTCACACAAAATTTGATACAGGTTCTTTGATCCATTTTTTTGAATAGGTAAAAATCGAAGACGATCCAAAACACGTGCAAGCAAAGCAGCTGTCAACAATTAACTGAACATTCAAAATGGCCGAGCTTGTCGGCATAAGTGAGAGACATGAGTACCAACATAGCGCCACAAAAAATTCGAAATTCGAATATACGTAACCAGCGAAAATTCAAAATTCGCGATACGTTTTGAACACACCTCGTATAGTGTGGAAGTGTAGGAGGTTTGCATGAGCGCAAGTCATTCGAATATCGGAAGTGAACGCAAGGCACTTATGATCCGTAATACTTAAAGGAATTTAAGTGAGCGCAAGTCACTTAAACAATATGTAAACATATTTGGGCTCGGAAGAGCAGTCCAGCGTGCCTCTGCTGCTGCTTGTAATCGTGCTTTGTGTACGGAAATCTGGTTTGACTGCTCTGCTGATATGTATGTGACGCTCTCCTTGTGAATAAAATCTCTAGTTCTGTACTAGTGCGCTTCTAGTGCTTTCCGAATCCCTACTAGATCGCCTTCAATCTCTTTTGCATGTAATCAGCTGGCGAATTTAACATGGCGATGTCCTAGGCGGTGGAAATTGTCCCCCGCTGCATTACCTTTTCGACAGTTCCGAACTAGTTAAAAATTCGACTGTTGGGCTGTAGTTCGTTTATTGCTACTATTGCTCTAGTGCATCTGCAGTTTGGATGTAGTTAGCTTACAATTAAAAAAAAAGATATTTTGAGAAACCTTCCACGGTAGAACTACACTCGGAGACTTTTTGCCAAATGACTACCTACTGTCGACCCTCGTTTTGAAGGACTTCTTCACGATGAATACTATCAATCGGCAAAAGACGAACGCAACTGCGTCTATCATAAATACACAGTGTTTACAAAAACAAAAAAGGTGATTATTCATGTTAAATTTATTTCAGCTCAGCAATTAATTTGTTCTGTTTTTGCTATCCGTGTTGTTATACTTATGGAATGAAATGCAAGTAAATTTACTTATATAACATAAAATAAAATAAATAAATTTTAAAAAATATATTGAAATAAAATAAAATGAAATTAATTAAAAGGAACTATGATAACGGAAGGGAAGGGAAGGGAAAGCAAAGGAAAGGAAAGGAAAAGAAAGAAAAGGAAAGGAAAAAATTTTATTTTTTTACAGGACACACATGTTTACACATGAAACCCCATGAGTACTTGGTAGTCACGAAGTTTTTTTTGTGGCCCGTTGCCTTCCGACTCTTAGCACTAATGCGCCGTTATAGTAATACCACAGCTTGGAGACATATGAATGATACCGTGCCTTGATTCTCTGGTTAGGGGTATTGCAAAGATTCACGCTCCTAATTCATATGCTATTTTGAAAACTGAATTGTCGAATTACTGACTCTGCTTCACATCTCTCAATCCCACCGGGAAAGAAAGAAAGATTATCATATCTTATCTGTTTACAGAAGAAAATCTTGGGACCGCTGTAGTCCGTTTTCTTTGTAGATGTGGTGAGTTTAAAGCAGCTTTTCAAAGAAGTATTAACGCAAATTTCAAAGATTTTAGCGTCCAATTTTATATGATATTTGTTGATATTTTAAGAAAACTTAAAAATGTTAAAAATAAAAATTGTAAAAAAATAAATAAAAAAATGCAGTTATATCGGCTTAACCACAGCGAAATAAATCTTTTACAAACGACAAAGAAAAACAATTTTCTTGCTCCTATTCAATATTTTTTGAGCTCAAGCCCGATTGTGTTATTTTTGCAAAATTGTTATTTAAACACTTTCATATTTTTAATGTTATATTAGCTGATTTTTTTTTTCGTAAACATATAGCGACTTGTGAATAAAATAAAAAAATAAAATGTCCAAATTTTGAATTTCTTTTGATATGTAATTATAAATTTTTCATTTCAATTATTGTTTTGTTGTTTTCAATTTAAATAAATTTTAGGCAAACAGAAAAAAGGTAGCTACCATCGAAATGGCGAATAAAAAATGTCACTTATTAATAAAAAAATTTAAAAAAATTAGAGGCAAACACCAAAGCTGTTTGAATAGATTGCGGATGCTGCTAAGCTTAGCTTATCAACGAGCTTTTGGCTCTACTCTGCTATCACTTCGTCATCTGGCGGCTTGCCATTTACCTGCTGATGTCTCCATTTTATTTTTTGTTTATTTTTTTTATTTTACTTGTTTTTATCTTACTTATTACTATTTACAAATTGATGAGGCAAATGTGGTGATTTTATATAAATAGCTGATGTCTTTTAAGACCTTTTATAATTTTTTTAAAAAGGAAAATATACATTTTTCGAAATCCAATCTTGGTAACATTGCCAACATGAGCGTTGATTGGTTTGTCGTTTTTAATGTCACCGTCTGAATTACTCTATTCAAGGCAGTTACCCAACAGCCCTGGCTCTCAAGATAAGCATTTACTCGGTATAGCAGGGATCTTACTAAAATGTCCTCACCTCAGCTCTCGCTGACCAGCTCTTGATTTTTGAATCTCATCATCTCAATAGTTAGTTAAATTTTTAATGAAAATGAAACCAAAACAATATGAAATAACATAATTTATTATTTTAATTTAAATTTTCACACATGAGGGTATACCCCACACAACTTACCTATATATTTACCTGGATAAATTTATTACAAATGTAATATATGCAATTAAGTTGTTATTCTCTTGCAAAATTGAAAAGCTGGGCACATACAAATTGTTACATGGAAATACAAAAACTCACAATCAAACAAAAAAAGTTGGAAAAATAATCTAAAACAACGTAAAAATTTAAAAAAAAATTTGAAATAACACCAGCTGTGCGCTTCCCGTACTCGGTAAGACAAAAAATCACGCGACCCTTAAAGCAAACTCAAAAAAGTGTGATCTGAACAAAAACAAAACAACAAAAAAACATGCAGGAATTGAAAATTTAAATTTAATTTTTTTTCGCTGACATTTGCAACTGCTGTGGCACCCTTACTAACTAAATACAAACAAACATCTCTCTCCCAACGGATACCAAAATTGAGCCATTCGCAGGCGACGGAGTAAAAAAGTGAAGGCAAGCGAGAGGCGTATGTGAATTGTGAACATGCAGCGGAGCAGCAAGTTGTTGCGCCTTTTTTCACGCTTGATTGCTTACAGATCCCAGACACACATGGGCACACATTAGACAGGTTCAATTTTTTTTTTTTTTTCGAAACTTGTTTGCAGATAATTTAATTTCTTACAAAACTGTATGACGCAAAATTGTCTTCCTCAAGGGTTTGACAGTTTAAAAAAAAAACCAAAAGTGATCAGTTCTAACAAATCTGAATTAGCAATTGTCGATATCTAAAAATTGATATTAAGGTCTCAAACTTTTACAATATTTTTCTTTTTTTCATGCTAAAAAATAATGTCCGTATAATTTTCCCAAAAAAAAATTTGTTCTGTCCAGTCTAATATAGATATGTATATGTGCATTTATCTATTTAATGGCGGCAAGCATGCCAAATATCCTTTTTTACTTCACACACTCACATACTTCTGTGTATACCGGCTGTATGGAAGATTTCACTATAAGCCCTCTCGCCTCTTCTCATAAAGTCAAAGGCATCATGCTAATAAATTTGCATATTCATGGCAATTCGGTGGAAATTGTTAAGTGTCTAATAAAGAATTCCATTTGGAAGAATGTATATGAACGCGTGAAAAGCGCATCAGCATTTTTCTTTGATATACCCAGTTGTACTACTTCACAAGTTATTGTAAGTGTGTTCGCCTAGTAGTGAATTGTAACCACAAATAACTACTTCACTTACTTGCAAAATTTCACTCGAGAAATGAAATCGATTCAAAATAAGGTTGAAGTTTGAATTTCGCTTTTCATTTCGATTTCGGTTTGGCAATAAAAATAAGAATTTGGCTGGCTGATATCACCAAAGGCAGTAAACTGAGTACAAGAAAACATTGATGCTTTATTATGAATTGGGTTATTTTGAATTTGGTTCAATGGCAAGCACATCTTAAAAGACATTAAAAATGTCTATTGTGAAGTCCCATGAAACATTGATAGCGTCTTTCTTCCAGGGAAAGATAGAAAATACTAGCAGCAAGAGTAAGAAGTCATTGTCAACGAATAGTGAGGTCTTCAATTATTTTAAGTATCGCTATTGTTATAACCAACTTGAGAGCTAAGCAAAAAGTGCCTCACCGATTCCCGCTAGTCAACCCCTGTACTACGAATGACCAGTATTCCGGCGGAATGCCGATCAACATTCTTAAATGAACGATAGTCAGTCAAATGAGGTTCGCAGATCTCCTGCAATGTACCCTGGTCCAGAAGGATGGCGCTACCCTGACTTGTTGACCATCTGTTGACATGCGGACTACAGGCGGCAGAAATTGTGTGGAAGTGTAGAGACTCACATTCGAGCACTGGAATATTAAAGGGAAATAGGTCTCAGACGGAACAGAATATATTGGACTAACCAAGGACTCTATGGTAATTTTTGGGTAGGAAAAGAACTAGCCTCCGAGCTTGACGTAATTCAACCAACAGTATATTTTATAAGTTCAGCAAAAAAATTCAGCCAGGCGTTTTCATAACACATTTCTAGAGAGTTTTTTAAGAAAAAGCAACTTAGTCTTCCCTTCCACCACTGTTGTATGTATATATGTGAGCGATTGATTAAGCCAACAGCTGGGTATATAGCTACATACTTTAGTTTACCGAGTATTTATTTGTTGTCAAGCGTTTTGTTAAATAAACAAAATCAAGCTTTTACACACATACTAATCCTGATATGAAAGTAAATACATAGATTGTTTATTTAGCGCATTCACATGAGACACTTAAGGCTTACAAAAAACTGTTGTGCTCAATATGTGCATTCGACTGTGCCTAAAAGAAAACTTTGCGAACTTAATATTAGTTTCTAGATTTCTAGTTTAGATCTTTTAGAAGTAATCTAAATGCTTTTAACTTGCCAAACCACTGGAAATCAAATATCATGTCAGTTCTAAAAATTCTTAAGCATAGTTAAAATAAATATATTAATTTATAAATATAATTTAATAAAAAACTGTTTGTTTTGCCTAGTCTAATGTATATGTCTGTCTGTATACAACTTTGGCTATAAAGTAATGTATTCAAATTTGAAATCTTTGATGGGCCATTCGTAAGCATTAAAGAAATGCTACTGCACGCTAGTTTTATTATTTCGACATGAGGCACACGCTAGAGACGGCAATATTTGCGGAAAATAAAGGTTCAGGGATGTCGGTGCTTTTTTTAAGGAAATCATAAATTTCAAGTATAGGTGACATAGTTCCATCTGTTTTGTTAGCGAATTAATTGTATAAATATTACTTTTTCAACAAAAGGCCAATTATTTTGTTTTTGGAAAAGTTATTGAATTATCCCAACTGCAATGAAAGTATGAAAAATGGTGAGCAGCACTGCCACACCTTTTTATACCTTTCATGAACATGAAATGGTATTATAACTTTGGTCAGATGTTTGTAAGTAGGAGAAGAAGAAGAGATAGACCTACCAATAAGTATACCGAAATGATCAGGGCGATGAGCTAAGTCGATTTAGCCGCGTCCGTCTGTCCGTTCGTCCATCTGTCTGTCTGAACGCAAACTAGTCCCTCAGTTTTAGGGATATATCGATGAAATTTGGGAAAACATGAATCATTTGTCGGAACTAGCAAGATGAGACCAATACAAAGCATAGCTCCCATATAATCCATAATTTCTATAAATGGGTTTTGGGCTATAAATTTTGCAATTAAAAAGCTAGGAACGTAAACTTTGGCAGGTTTGGTACTTATTATACGAGTATGTGTAATGTGTGTAGTGAAAATCACGCAGATCGGGCCAACATAACATGTAGCTCCCATGCAATCGATTGTTCCAATAAATGGGGTTTGGGCTTTGTATCTTTAAGTTTTGCAGAGTTTGTACTAATTGTGAGTAAGGATCGGACACTTGAAACCGTGATGCGTATTCATGACAGCTATAAAGTCTTCGGCACAGTCGAAGACAGCCATTTTCTTACTTGTTTATTATTAAAATTTATATACAAACGTATTGAAAACGAATAAAACAAAAAAGAAACCATATTTTTTCAAATATTTTTTGCTGAATAATTTTAAGAGGTCAACAGTAAATAAGTTCTTACTTTCAATCCGACTTTATAAAAACAAAGGCAGCACAGATTGTTGCCATTCCTCTTTACCTTCATATGCCTTGCAATATTCCACTACTTCTTTCTCCTACTCCCATTTTTCTACCACTCTTTTTTCCTTGATACCAAAACAAAGAAAGCGGTTACAAATATTGGCATGAAGTCAAACCCCCAAAATAGTGGTCAAATTATTGAAGGAGGGGGTCAGATGACTTAGAAAGTTCCACTGATCGTACCACATCGCTCTCGCCATAGTTGGGTATGCGTCCCAAAGGAGTACTGGACTGTATCGGATTCCAATCCGGTAAAGGGCAGGACCCTGCCCAAAACCTTCGGAGATTGTTTTTGTTGCTAAAAACAATAACATCTCAACAAAATAGAGTTTTAACGATCATGTTTTCTTTACAAATTGTAACTTGTCGATGTCTGTACACTGCAGATATTAAAAAAATGTATAGGAGGAATCATTATGGAGTCAATAGAATCCAAAGCAACAGTTTTAAGAATTTTTGTCAATCTGTCTGTATGTTTGAGCACTCATCACTCAAAAACTGCTTAATGGATTTGAATGCAACTTTTATGGTTCATTACTAGACATCTGATTTAAAATTTAAGACATTCATTATTTCGATGACTCGAACAGTTTTGGAGTTATCGACCAATATGTGGACGAGGCTGACCCCAAATGTGTTAGCCCAAAATGGGTATCAAACAAAGGGTGCTGCAAAAGGTAATGAGATAAAATTCCATATCTCAACTGGTTTTGGGGATGTAATGATTGAAATCGGACTCAGTCTGTTATAATTCTTAGACGCAGCGAAGCAAGGCCAGGTTTCCTAATAGTTATTCAAATTCAGTTTTATAATAACCAAACTCAAATTGCACTGATCTTACCTCATGTTCATGAGCTTACAGAGAGCATCTACAATAATAACATAAGTAACTTTGTGTGTACAACAATAGCAATTAATTTAAGCACTTGATTCTTTTGATTGATTTATTAAGGTCATTATTGGCATACACTCCAGCAACAACAAAGGAACAAACACAAAATCAAGCACATAACATAATCCCACCTCGAGCCAAGAAATAGCCAATATCCACATGAGATAACACTAGCAAACACACTCACAACTCTAAGTTTTTGCAGCAACCTAGCTGATTGTAGGCGTCAAGGCATGTCCATAAGTGTGTGTGCGTGTTTGTATGTTTGTGTTTAACTTTATGCAACTGCAGCTACTGTCAAACGTTCAACTTAAGTGGTAACATCAGCCCCAGGCCATTGCCACAGCTATCACACACATACTAATTTATGCAGTTTTAGCCAAGCAACTCACATGTCAGCAACGCACACACACACACTCAAGCACACATGCATCCATGGACATACTCACTTAAAAATATTGCTGCGCTAAAGAAAGCTACCGCATTACAAACGGTCTTTGTGTATAAGCTAACTAAGGCGCTATGCTGTTGTTGTTGTGGTTGTTGTTTTTGTTGCTTGCATCTCCAATGCTGTGCGTTCATATTGCTGTTGCCATTTGCCACTGTCGCTAACATTTGGCTTGGCGTTTTTTGTTTTTGCACTTAAGATAGCAAAGCCTTATATGGATGTATGTATGTGCGTGTGTCAGACGACCCACATAAAGCTTCTCTGTTGATTTTTCATTTTATGTCGCTTTTGATGTTGTTTCTGCTGCCAAGTCTGCTTTTTTGCTGCTGCTGCACCGCTTCGCCTTCTTTTCATTCTTTTTTGCAAGCATTGCACTGCTCAACTGCCATGCTTTACTCGAATTTCTTCACTTTTCTATTCCTTTGTCCTTTCTATAATGCTAGTTTTTGGTTTTTTTGATGCGCTTCATAGCGTATTTGAGCATTTGAGCGTCTGCCGAGCCTATGCACTTTTGACCCAATTTGACAATGCGCTGGAATGTTGCTCTTGCTTTCGTTTTTTTTTCACTTTTCTTTGAATTTCCTAGTTTTTTTGCATTTCTTTGCTATTGTTTAATTTGGCTGCAGGGCCGGAGTGGTGCGGCATACTCTACGCTAGTTGTTGCATATTTTAATATTTTTTTCACACTCAAATGTTTCAGATGTGCTAATTTAACTCCAAGAACTCTTTAAGTGCGAATTGTTCGTAAAATTTTAGATTTTTTCTATTTTTTATGAAAGTTGTATATGTATCTAATTTTTCCAGTTCTTTTTTTTTTTTTAACTTACATGTAACCACACCTTTAAAGAAGTCACATGTCCCTTTTCAGTTATCACAATTTGATAATTTTTTCTTTTTTCAAATCCTAGACACGTTTCTTGCTATATCAAAACTCGTGCTATTCATCCGTCATTGGCTTACAAATTCACAGTCAGCTTTGGACATACTAACTTTTAATTATTTTTTTTTTCTCAATCTCAATATCTCTATAATCTCAGTAGCCACTTTAAATCGCTATAGCACTACCCATGCTCAGCTCTGCCTATGATTTCTCTCCTCACAAAAAGTTCACTTTCACTATGCGCATTCTCTAAGAGCGTGCTATTGTGTTAAGCGCGCGTTTCTCTATCACAAATCAGCTGTTTTTTGCGAAAGCTACTCGTGTTGGAAATAACAAAAGCTTTAAATCACATAAAAGCGCTGGTTCTAGTAGCGTATGAAGAGAAATATTGCATAATGCAATTCAACTGATTTATACTGGGCAAGAGCTGAGCTTAGGTGACAGTGCCTAGCTCGTTTTCTAACAATTTTTGCCATATCAAAGTTATTAGGAATAAATGGTAACTCTATTTTAAACTCATTTTATTTCCCTAGTTTAAATTCATATGCTTATAAGCTCAAAGTTTGAAACATTGTCCACTCATAAACTTCTGAGCAATTCTTAGAAGGAGGGTTTGAGTTTGCAAAAATACCCTTTAAAAAATTGTACAATTTTTTGTCAATTAGCTGGCAACCCTAAACAAAAATATATTTATGAAAAAATATGTTTATTTCGTTGGACACCAAACTTTCATTTAAATTTCAAATAATTTAAAATACTCGTAAATGGCAGCATTTACAAAACGTAACACCTATATAGTATGGCCAGAATAAATCATTACCATTATACAACTCGCATTCCAAACACTTGAAGTGCTTCCGACGTAGTAGCGGTTATAGAAATATTAAAATATACAAATAGATTTATATGTACGATGAGTCGCTAACTGTGCTTGAAAAATTACCTAAAATACACTTTGTTTGATACAATTGTATTAATTTTAATTTAATTTAATTTAATTTAATTTAAAATTAATTTAAGGTAGGTGGCAACCTTTTGAAAATGTCTTAAGTTGGAACACCAATGTAAGGTAATTGAGAAAAGCATGCATTTTCTTCAAACGAAATTCATAGAATTAGGTGGAACCATTTCAAGGGTACTACCAAATATGCAATAATATATAAAAGTTATAAGGTGGCAACCCTCTTCAATCATGCTTTTAATAAAGAGTTTGTTCAGTTAACTTTTGTTTGATACACATACCCACATGTCTCATTTAATCAAAAATATACTTCCAATAGGCGGCAACTATTTAAAAACATATAGCGTGGCAACATTAATGTTAGAGTATTAAGAATATAGTATATTATTCACTCACAAAATGTCAGCCAAATGGCATGCACAGTACCAAACATGCCAGCATGGAAAAATTACGACGTGGCTAGCCTCTTAAAAAGATTTTTTTTTTGCATTTCATTTTTAAATATTTCCAAAAAGTAAAAAAAATAGTATAAATTGAATTAGAAGCGAGAGATAAAGACAAACTTCAAATATATGATTACAGAAATACCTAACTGAGGAAATGTGGCAACACTAATCATAAATACTTTAATTAGATATTGTGCAGACACAATGGGGCATACCAAGACATTTTGCCATGCGAGCCAAGTCACTGTGCTAAGCATCGGAGACATTTTTGAAAAAGCAATCATTCCCAGTATTTCTTTTCCCTGAATTTTTCTCGTTAATTCGGAATTTTTGTAGCTACCTCACTCTTCAATGGTCTGGCCTCTCTTCCATACTTTTGCATTGTTGAAATTATTTTAAACTTTTAGCTTTAACTGAACTTAAGAGAGCTACATAAATACCTCAATATGCGCAAGAGCGAGCTCGAGCTATGGAGCGTGACTGCTTCATCCTTTATTTCATGTTTTTCAGATTGAGGTAACAGCTGATTTGGGAAATATTTATGATTACACAACTTCAAAAAATATACCAACATACGAGTACATACGCTCATATAAGTTATGTGAGATGGGGTCGGCTCTGTGAAGTGCAACTATAAAAGGAAATTGTAATAGCATCTTTTCGTCATAAATACGTCTTCGCACCTTTAAAAGGTATCGGATGATCCCGAGTGACTTGTAGGCTTGGTAAGCACACTGCAATACGACGGGACTTCAAATTGGCTCCATGCCCTTTCAAAGTGTCTTTCGCGATCCAAGGCCAGTAAATATAACTGAAAATTTTTTTACCAAAATCACAATATGGATCACTGGATCATGTGGTATAAGGGAGAAGTGGTGTCATGTAGAGATGGGATTTTTTGTATTGCAAATCTGTGAAGGTCTTTCTGTTGGAGCACTGGAAATTGGTAAAATACAGATCTTGAATGTGAAGAAACCTGCACTTCTTTAAATGGGCATCTAATCGCCTGGGCGGTTTTGGCCATCTACCATTCATTTCTTCGCGACTTTATTTGGAGACATCCTGGGATCACAAATCGGTCTCCACTTGATCTGTTCATCGGAGTGGTGGCCTCCCTCTTCCTCTGCTTCCACTGGCGGGTTCCGATAAGAATACCTTCTGGGCCGAAACATATTCCTTCATTCGCACAACATGGTTTAGCCAGTGAAGAGCTGGGTTTTAATTCGCGCCTGCGTGGAGCTCGTACAGCTCATCTTCTTCGGTATTCGCCGTAGCCAAGGCGTAGACATCCACAAATCTGTCAAAGAACCTTTTCTTCAAGTGAACAAGATAGATATTTACGGGAGAAGAAGATAAAACGAACAGGACAAATAGCTAGAGGAGAAGGGAGTGCGAATGAGAGGTAGAGGAATAATAATGGAAATAAGAATAGGAATAGGATGAGGAATAGGAATAGGAAAAGGAATAGGAATAGGAATAGGAAAAGGAATAGGAATAGGAATAGGAATAGGAATAGGAATAGGAATAGGAATAGGAATAGGAATAGGAATAGGAATAGGAATAGGAATAGCAATAGAAAGGAGAAGAGTGTGGACAAAAATTTAGGGGTATAGTGAGTGATACATGAAAGCCAGGGAAGGAATACAAATGGGAATAGGGATAGGAGTACAAAAGGAGGAGAAGATAAAGAGGAGGGCCAAGAAAAAAGCTAAGGAAATGGAAGAGGAAAAGAAGATTTCCACTAAGTGGCAGAAGAACAGGAAGCAACAGATGAGATAGTCCAATATACCTAGGATGAGATTTAGGTTGAACTTCTCCAAATTTTTGCATCTTCCGAGGCCTATAAATTTTTAATGGGAAGCTTTTCCACTCATTGGGGTAGGACGGCCTTGTTTTGAAGAAACTTTTTCTAAACATTTTGATGTTACTTGTCCCGGCACTTGAACCTGGGACCTTCAGTGTGATGAGCCAGCACACTGCCGACGTAGATAAATTGCAGCAAGGTCTAAATCGCTAAGCATGCAGCATCATAAAAGCCCCAAGATAAATTCAAACGATAGGCAAATGGTAAAAAAAGATATTCAATTTAACTATAAGTGCAACAACAAAATCTTCATTAAATCAACTACAACAAATTGACTCAAAGGTAGAATACTCCCTTTTTGTATTTATATACCAGCTGCTATTTATATACAGTTCCGTAAGTACGTATGTATGTGTGTGTGAAAAATAAGAAAACAAGCACATCAAACGCCTGATTAAGTATTGCTATCCATTAAGGTAATTAGAGCTAAATTGAAGGAGCGCATAAAGTGTAATCCCAACTAACTCAGTGCACTAACCTAAACGTTGGCTAACAGCAGGGCAGTGGCACGAGTTTTATCATCCCTCCCGTTGCATACAAAGTGAAACGGAAAATCGCATTCAAACCGCCGACCAAAGTTCCAAAATGCGCCTGCGGGATATTGGCAGCAATTCTTGAATGCTGTTTCCGACCTAGCTGTAGCTTGTGTACTATGAAATACTGTGAAAGTGCTAGCAAATTTGTATTTATATGTGTGTATGTGTATGAATGTAATTGTGTGTGCTTATTGACACAAAAGAATGGCGGATAAATATAAAACGGAGAATAGAAAATTGAATTCCCGCCTAGGCTGGGCATCGCTGTGGCTTCAATCCGTTTTGCCACGGTAATGTGCTTAAACTACTGAAACTTTTCACAATTATACCCAACGTATGATGCAGTTCAGCTAATATTTGTGTAGCAAAGAAGTTGATGGTGGGGAACCGCAATTGGATTGAGGATATATAATTGGGCCTACCGATTGAGATTACAAACATTTTTGAGTGTAGAGACATAAATGAATTTTTATTGGAGGATGATTAGTTTGGTAATTGGGGGTTTCGTGATGGATTGTGGAAGAAAAAATCAATGAGTTCATACTATGTTGAGTTAAAAGTATGATCTACATATACATACATAGTTAATCTTTATGAGTGTTAACCAAGGGTGAAATATTGATGAAATACAAGTCCATTTCTACCGGGATACCACTACATCATAACAGTGAACTCTTTAAGCAAAATTTTAAAAAATTGAAAAATTATAGCACAGGAGGCAGAGCCCCGCCATTCCATAAGAAATCTTTTACTCTCCTTATCCCTAGAAATTATTTAAAAAAATATTTGTAGGTATTTCCATTTTGTTCAATGAGGGAACTGCCTGTTATAATTCCTTCTATTAAGTGAAAAAAAAATGAGAAAAAGCGTTCTAAGTAGGATTTTAATTCTATACTCATTACACCAACAAATAGGCTCTGTAGCCCATACCGGTAATGCGCACCATCTTTGTAGAGCCCAGCGCAGCTAGCTAGTGGAAGAACCCGATGTGTGTGCATTAGATATTAAAGAAGTAGTAGATGATAAAGAAGAATTCAACAGGTAATAATAGAAACCCAAGCAATGGTTCTTAGAATTTTGCATATATATCTGTAAGTTTGTTCGCCCATCACTCAAAAACAGCTGTATAGAATTGAATTCGGTTTTCACGGATGGACTGCTAGATGACTGGCTTTACGTTTACGATCCGCTTTACCAGAGTGAAATATTTTATCCTCATTGTACAAAGTGGTGTTAGTAAAAGTAGTTTTTATAATCAATTTTAGAAGTCAACTGAATCTTCTTAATAGGAGAGGCTCCCAAAAAAATTGTGGCGTGCCTAGACAATCACACAAGTGCGTCGCCATCTCTCCTGTACCCGGAATATTGCATCTGCCTTATGGAGCGAAATAATCCTTAGTCTGGTGAATACCACAACCTAAGAACGACTGCAGATCGCTTTTCAACGTCATTGGGCCAGTGCTCAGAACTACAACTATACAACCTACGAAAGCCTCCCCATCGACTATCTTGTTTTCCGGTATGTTACTATGTTCCGGCACCCGAATTCAAAAATGCCGAGTCGCTAGGCTGGTTCATCCTTCCCTATTATTATACCTAGTAGTGCTACGCACAACAGCATAAACGAATCGAGATAAATATTGATTTATGTATATAAAAATGTTCAGTAGGAAAAGAAAAATTGATTAAGCCATGTCCATCCGTCCGTCTGTGCACACGATAACTTGAGTAAAGTGTGAAATATCTCAATGAAATTTGGTATGCAGGTTTCTTGGCACTCATCTACTAGCGCTATTTAAAATGGGCGAAATTGGATGATAGCCACGCCAACTTTTTATATATATTTAGAATGTTTTCGAAAATACAAAAAACGTGATTATTCAGAACATAATACACCTAAAAGGATAAAATTTGGTGTGTACCTTCACATTAAGGCAGAAAATACATTTTTCAACAAATTTTTGGAAATGGGTGTGGCACCGCCCACTTTAAATAAGCCAACTTTAGAAATATTATTAGTTATTGAAAACAATCAGCTGGCTATAAGACGAACTGAAAAGTATTAAAATAGACGTGCATAAATTGGTATGCCATAATATTTAGATCACTACTAAGTATATAATGTTCGGTTCCGCCCGAACTTAGACGTCCTTACTGGATTTATCATGAAAATGAAAATATTTTCAAGCGACCTTGAGCCCCATCAAGTCAGGGGCTTATTGAATAGTGGCGGATGATGAATATACTTGAGATCCAATAGCCATTCTTGGACCAGAGCAAAACTTTTGTAGATAGATATAAAGAGGGAGACTAAGGTTTAAGTAAGGTTTAAAATGTTCCCACACTACCCCCTAAAACCTTGTAACTCCGATAAAGACGAAGGTATACTACAGAATATACTTTATGATAAAGCCAACTCCTCTCAAACATTTCCCATTTACTAAAATTGTATGAAACATTATCTGTCTTTTATCGACTTAGAGACATTTCAAATTTTTTTTGGTGGACCCGACGGGAGTAAAAATACTGTTTGGCTTAGCTCTCATGAGTTGAAGGCTTGATCTGGACACCGAATAAGTGAAAGCGACCACCGAAAAAAAAACATGACTACGGCCCTATAAAGTGGTGTCCACATCAGATTATGTTTTAGTTATAAAAACGTTCTTCACGGTAAATCATGTCATAGGGGCACAGTTGTGCTCTGATGCAAGTACTAAAGGTATTATAAAAAATTTTATTTGAGCCTCGTTGAATTCGATTGCAAGAGACTGCAGCTTATGTAAGACAACCCAAGTCAAATGTTAGCACTTAACTCAGCAGGGATGAATTCGTACTACTTATACAGGGTGGCTGATGAATTTTGCTACATTAAGAAACTAAAATAATTTTTTTCTCAGTGTATGGAATTCATTTTTCTTTTATTCATGTTAAAGCTCATTAAATTTTATTAAATATAGCTTAATTAGTTTTAAAAATAATGGAATTTAAATGCCCCCCCCTGCTCGTCGATGCATGTGCGGCATCTTACCAAAAAGTTGTTCATTACTGCTTGGAGAGTTGAGACAGGAATAGCCGCAATTGTTTCTCGAATGGATTGCCTTAGTTCATTCAAATTTGTTGGTTTTGCTTTGAAGACTCCCTGTTTGCAATAACCCCACAAGAAAAAGTCAGGTGCAGTAAGGTCAGGCGACCTGGGTGGCCAACGGAATGTGGAGTTTCTGGATATCAGCTTATTGGGAAATTTTCGTCGCAATTCTGTCATAACAGGTTGGGCTATATGAGGAGCTGCACCATCTTGCTGAAACCACACAGAGTTGAAAGAAATTCTCATTCGGCGTAATTCTGGATAGAAAAACTCTCTCAACATGCTCAAGTAACGGTCTCCAGTAACCGTAACGGTGTGACCGTTTTCTTCGAAGAAGTAGGGCCCGACAATGCAGCGTGATCAAACTGCACACCACACTGTGACACGAAGTGGATGCAATTCCGTCTCATGGAGTATCTGTGGGTTGGAAGCACTCCATATTCGACAATTTTGTTTGTTTATGTTGCCGTTTAAATCGAAATGGGCCTCGTCAGACATGAAAAGACAGTTCAACATGTTTCCATCCTCTTCCACCATTTGAAGCATCTTCTGGCAAAATTCCAAGCGAATCGGCAAGTCTGCAGCGTTCAGTTTGTTGGCCATTTGAATTTTATATGGGAATAAGTCCAAATCTTTGTGCATAATTGACTGTAATGACTGTCTGCTTACACCCATTTGAGCAGATAAGCTTCTTGTCGAAACACGTGGATTGTTTTGTATGGCAGCAGCTACAGCAGCGATTGTTTCCTCCGTTCGAACTAAAGGGTTTCGATGGTAAGGTCTTCTGTTGACTGTCCCATGCTCGGCAAAATTGTTTACAAGTCTTATTATGGTCCACCTGCTCGGAGGATTGCCGCCAAACGTGCGCCTATACTCTCTTTGAACCGAAACTACGGACTCCAGTGCGTCATAGCGGCGGACAATCCAAATTCTTGTTTCAGTGTCCCAGTTATCCATTTTTGTTAAATGTAAAAGTCAATCTGCAAAATAAAAGAAAAATTTACCACATTCATTAAATAGAAAAAAAGTTATTTAATTTTTTTTTGGTAGCGGCTTTCATTAGCCACCCTGTACATAATAGTCCCTACAGTTAAGTTCCTGCAATCGCAGTTGCCTGGGTATAACATAAAGTTCGTTGCTGTTTGAGCTTTTTCTGTTCCTCCCATATAAACTTCTTTTCTTTTTTCAAATTTATTCATATTTCTTCTTTTGTTTTTGTGGTTCATAAAAAAAAAATTCAAACTTTGCGCTCGATCACATTCAAGTTCTTTTCCCGAGTTGATTTCATTTTCTTTTTTTTTCTTGTTTTTTTTTTATAAAATTTCTTTTCAATTCTTTTGCAAATCAACTAAGTGGTCGAGGAGAGAAATCAAGCAGAGAGAGCCACAATTCTAAAAGCTATGCTAAGCTAAGTGTGGCAAATTAAACGCTTCAATAAAGGTGGCTCATTTGTTGAAATGTGGTTAGTTTTTTGTATATGTGTGTGTAAGCTTGTGTGTGTGTAGTGAGCAGGTATTTATGCAGTTAGTTGCGTTTATGCACTTTTCGCTACGAATGCGCTTTTGTCACTTTGTATTTGTATGTTTGAGTAGTAATTCAATTCAATTCTTCTAACCGCTAAAACCGTTTCAAAACATTTGTGGGAATTAAGTACTTTAAATTATTTTGAACTTTATTTAAATAAAGTGGCAATAAGCGATGAGTATCAATGTTAGAAACTAAATTTCGAGAATTTCTAATGGAAAATGAAGGTGATCGAGCAAGCCGCATCAGAAACGTGTAACAATAGATGTCAATGCTTTTGAAAGGCTTATTAGAGGATTTGTGTTTACCAGTGAATTGTGTAACTAAAATATACTTAGAAGAATGTCTGAAGTGCCAAAACAGCCTTCGTAATTGAGAAACTATATGGAAGGTGGAAAGCTCGCGCTTCTCATTAAGGGGGCTTCCATAAATGGCTAAAAATCCCGGACGTCTTTTGTGGAAGCCCCCTAAGGCTATAGTCCTGGTAAGTCTACCATCGACCAAGTCATCGCGATACGCCAGATGCTGCAGCTGATAAGGGAATTGGCACAAACATAATGTCTCTGTCGAAGAAATTAGCATCACATCTCGTTAAGCAATACCAACAGCTCTGCCAACATTGGAAAGAACCTCTTCGAGACATTTGAAAACAAACTAGGCTTCACACGAGGCGTTTCGCTATCGCTATTCAGCAGAGAGTCACTCTGCGTAGGACTGAGTAGGCAACTGGGAATAAAGTCGTCTTTCGACGAACAGAGATACCGCTTTGTATGGCTCGGAATCGTGGACAGTGTCGATGGCCTTTACAGTGTTCGAGCAAAAAGTTCCAAGCAAGATTTAGGGTCCTTGGCATAATACCAACTGCTAGTATCGAAGGAAATTTAATGATTTGTTCAAATACCATATAAAATATCATATTTAATGAAAACATCTAATGAATGGCAACCCAGTTAAAGCACCATAACTGTCCACATTTCAGTAGAAGAGCTTAAAACATAAAACATTTCATACTTCTAAAAGTTCATCGCACGGCATTACGTCCTTTTCGAGATAATAGTAATGTAAAAATATCCTTAATGGCAACACTTAACTAATGAAACTAAGATTATAAATATAATGTAAATTATTTATTAGTTGGCAACCCTGTGTGGTAACCTTACTAAAAAATCGCAGTGTTTAAATACAAAATAAAATACATTTTAGAAGATATCCATATTATCATATTATACTTCACTTTTGTAAAATTGTATATAAGTCGCAACCGGCATAAAAATATTCTGCAGCATCTAGCTATAAAGTCTTAGGATGTACTCTACCTATGTCCCGAATTTCAAACCGGTGGTGCCGTTTCCGAGATAGTTGCGGATTTCCAACAATAGCTAATTTCAAATAATAAGGTAAATGATGATGAGGCGTTCCGTTGATGTTACCTAATGTGCTTCCACTTTGGGACTGAGACAGACAAGCTTGAATCTTCTCACCTCCGCCGAGTAATCGAAGCATGAGATATCCACTGTCTACTTTTACGAAACCAAAACACCACTTTCATAGAACCACTCCTGGCAGTCATTGCTTCATGGAATATAGGCATGTCATTGTAGACAGATTTGAAAGTTTTGGATCGAACAGTTTAGGTTAACAGTCAGATTACCCGGATATGGAAAAGACAAAGCGCTAAAACGCCAACTAAGATATGCTCAACTCAGTTAAAGAATTGTAAAGAGTTGAAAGTAGTCCTCTTTTCTTTAACCAGATTAGGCTCTAACATATATATTATCTACCCTACATGGGTGGAGTCCTAGCACAATAAGAACCAACTCTTGAAGCGGCAGGCTTTTTTAGCACACAGCTGGAAGGCCTCGACGATTTTTCATTGATAAGTATGACGGCTAAGCAGTTTCCCTAACTAATTCGAATCCACATCAATACATATACTAATCACATTTCAGTACACGGTTCTCTGCTGACGTATTAAAGGTTTTTGCATTTTTCCAAGCTTTAGATTAGAACAATCTTTTCATAACCTCAACAGAACCCGGTGCGAAAAATAAGAAGCACTATCTTTTGGTGCAGTCGATCTACTAACAAAAATACCTTAAACCCCATTGAGCTAGTGAGTCTGTATTGACTTTAAATTATTAAAATAAAAAATTTGTTCCTTTTAAAAAAGTGGACTAACACCTCAAATTAAGCTCAATTCCATTACGTCTTCTGAGCAAACTAACTAAGCTTACCAATTTTAACTTTTGCTCCTATCTAGCTCAAACACTCCTTACGAACTTTCTGCGTTAGACAATTATAACTTAAATCCGATTTCCACGCAAAAATAAAAGGCTTACTAAAATTTTACAAGTATTTAAGTAGCTTGCCACATTTCTTGTAACGGAAGTGAGATTGTCGTAAATTTTAATTGTCTGTGAGAGTAGCGAATGGCTGGCGAAAAAGGAATCGAAAACAGTTTGCACTTATCATTGATGTCTTTCGAATTTATGGTGTCACCAAAGTAATGGACGAAGGTCAGGATCACGCAAAAAGGAAGCTGAAAAAAATTATAAATTTGGGAGGGTAGTATATTGAGGATATGTATATGGACATTAGGCTGTCTTATTTCATACGTTAACCCAAGAGTAATCGTAACTGTAAAAGTTACAAGAACCATAATGATAAAGACAACTATGAACATATCCGTAACCATAACCGTAACTGTAAAAGTAACCAGAACCACGGTTGCCGTTTTGGCCGAAACGTACCACTTTTGGTAGGCATTTTTTCGCCGGGTGCGTTGGTACGCAACTTCCAAATTTGGTACGTTTTTGCCATTTTTACTTCAACGCAACTTGGATGACTTCTTCTTTAAATGGTCATCTAACCGCCTGGGCGATTTTGACCGTCCAACATAGCTCGCCAGTTGTTTCTTCGTTGCGCCAACTGGCGCCAATTGGAAACACCGCGGGATCGCAAATCGGTCTCCACTTGGTCCTTCCATCGGAGTGGCGGTCTCCCTCTTCCTCTGCTTCCACCGGCGGGTGCCGATAAGAATACCTTCTGGGCTGGAGCATCTTCTCTCATTCGCACTACGAGGCCTAGCCAGCGAAGCCGTTGTGTTTTAATTCGCTGAACTATGTCGGCGTCTGCGTAAAGTTCATACAGCTCATCATTAAATCTTCTTCGGTACTCGCCGTCGCCAACGCGTAGAGGTCCACAAATCTTTCCAAGAACCTTTCTCTCGAATACTCCCACAGCCGCCTCATCAGATGTTGTTAGTGTCCACGCTTCTGCACCATATAGCAGTACGGGTGCAATGAGTGACTTGTGGAGTGTTATTTTCGTTCGTCGAAAGAGGACTTTACTTTTCAATTGCCTACTCAGTCCGAAGTGGCATTTGTTTGCAAGAATAATTCTTCGTCGGATTTCTAGGCTAACATTATTGTTGGTGTTAAACTCGGATGACACTGCTACAAATATCAAACCTGCATTTGAATGACTACAAAAAATATTTAGTATAATATAATAGTGTTGTGTCTCTTTCACTCTCCTGCTTTACTGGCAGTAGAAGTGAAGTGGTACCACTTGTATCAACTTATACGTAGAAGTCTTTCTCTGTCATACGTCGCTTTGATATTTTTAGAAAAAATTGTAAAGAGGTACCTCTAATTGTTTGTGATAAAAAATAGCACCAGCAAGTAGTGCTAATGAAATTTAAATTATTATCATATTTGTCTTAGTTCTGAAGCGGAAATATAAAGATGGATGCGTAAGTTTTATAATCGGGGGAATATGCGCAAGCAAATGAATGGAATTGTGGACATATTAATTTATTCATTTACTTTTACTCATTATTGGGTATATTTAGAAGAACGGGTGCGATGTTATATGTTTTTAGTTTTTTAGAACTGCTTAAAATTGTTTTAATAAATGTTATACGAGTATTGTTTGCTTAGCAAATTATTTTGGTACGTTTTTTTCGGTTTAGTACGAATTTTGGTAGGCAAAATTTTAGGCAAACGGCAACCGTGGCCATAACCATAACCATAAGCATAACATTTAAAGTAACCATAACCATGAACGTAACTGTAGCCGTTACTACAAACATAGCCATGTAAATAACAATAAAAATAACAAAACAAAAAACCATCGCTAAACCCATAACCGACACCAGAATCAAAAACAAAACGAAAAGCAATACTAAAACCACAACCATAACAGCAGCCATAGCTATGTACAATCAAATTCACAATCACAACGCCAATCATAGCCGCAACTGTAATCTTTACCACCTACATAACCGTTAACGTAACAGAACTCCTAACGGATAAATAACTTAACTGTAACCGCAAACCGTATAACAGCAAATGTGACCAAGTAGAAAATTTTTCATCATTAAACTTAAGTACTCCATTGTGAAAATATGATGACAATCGTAGACACTGCTATCTTACGTGACCAAAAAAAAAGTATCATTCATCTAGCGCACTTTTGTTTTTCCATACACTCTAAACTACTATTTCAAGTAAACTAACTTCTTTCGAAATTAAAAAAAATATATATCAACAGATATGTACGAACAGCCATAACCCGCACCTAATTTATATGTCACATGTATTGTCCCAAACTTGTGGCAACAACAAATATCTAACTTCAACTATATAAGAGTTTGTAAGTGGATTAAAGAAGTAAAATATATCCAAACCTTTTTCACGTGACATATCTCGTTAGAGTTTTATTAACTGCACTTGCCACACATTCAAGCACACCGCTCTCACTATGCACCCTAAATACAAACAAAACATTTATGGAATAAGATAGGAATTTTTATTTATTTTATTTATATGGCCCAGCCACCGCTTTATATTAGTTATAACGATGATATGTGTCGCCATTGGTTATTGTTAAAAGTAGCTATAAATACTTTCATACTTAGGTATGTATATGTTGTGTCTAATATTTAGTATGTGTTTGACACTGAAATAATAGAAAGCGTTAAAGTAAACCATAAGAAATGAGACAACGTCTCGAATCAAAACAAAAAGCAGAAGAAACTAAAATCTGTATGCTCACTGAGGCGCATTGAAAGCTATAAAATTAAGTCAAAAATTTATTGTTCTAGTTTGTAGCGAAATGAAGAAAGAGAAGTAGGAGAAAGTCTTTAGAAATTGAACAATTTGGCTGATTTATTGAGGAAATGATATTATTAACGAATAGCAAAGAATACTGAAGCATATGTACATAGATGTAAGGAGTAAGGAGGTGTTGATTCGTATAAAATTTAGCATCATATACATAGTTGTGATCTATTCGAAGTAAGTCAAAGATGTATATGTTCAGAAAGCGCCAATTACGGAAAGGAAAATGTGTAAACCTCTTGTCACATTGCTATATTCTGTTGTTGGTGTGTTGGAGGGTTTCTGCGATCTGACTTAATATTGCATTCGGACTCGACATCAAATATGGAAATCACACCAATATTACGAATGTTACCATTGCCTATTTTCCTGCAGAATATATTCCATCGTAAAAATAACCCCAGGTTGATCTTTAAGGGAGTATTCTGGTGTACAAGATTAAATTTTTTTGCTAAGATTTAAAACTGAAAAACTTGAAAGAATATTTTTTATGTGATATCTATTTACATTGAGAGAATAGAAACAAATTGTTCGAAAATTCGTCGAAGTACAGCATCCTAATCAGTTAAGATCACAAAATGCCGTAAAGATAAAAAAATGCCCTACAGTAAAAGTGCGAAGCAGGCTCCAAGCAAGACAGTCTTGAACTAAACACTTCGAACTCGTGACACTTTAAAGTATGGGATATCGCTAAACAGTTATCCACAATCAGAACTACCCCTAATTTATACGAAATGCGACCGGTTGAGAATTAACCAAAGCGAAGTTACCTTAGAACAGTCCAATGTAAAAGTAGACAATTGAAAGCAATCCTTTGGCATTGAGCTAGAACTAGTAGTGCCGTGAAATGGTCTGGCTATAAGATAGTTCTTAACTAGTTCAATTTTCTGCAGGGTGTGTTCTCTTTTTATGAAGTTTTGTATTTTTTAAAAATACTCAAACTGAAAAGTTTAATCCATAAAAGAGCCTATAGATGGATTTTGAAAAGGATTCCCAACATTTTGAAATATGATGATAATCGCTTTGAAATAAATTAATTTTGAGAAAATGCCTTTTAAGTTTGGCCGGCTGACATGCAGTTTAAGAAAGTCCGAATATAACTCAAATTTCAAGAAATCCAGCGAAGAATACTTTCATAAATAAAAGTAAACCATTTTTTATTTTTAACTTAGAATCCCGACTTACTCCCGCATTTAAAAAATATTTCTCAAGCTTTTAATACATGAACTATACAACTTTTCCGATTTTTCAATATTTTTGCTGTTCCAATTATTGCATAGAAAAATCTAAAAACTCAATATCCTTAAGATATACAATAATACAAAATAGAATAATCGTGTTTGTTTATTACTAAAAAAAATTTCTATTAATGGATTAGTAGAAATATATTAAAACAATCAAATAAAGTGAAAGTAATTTAGGATAACAAACGAACATGATTTTTTAACTGATGAATAGTTGGATTAAGAATTAAACATAAAATAAATAATTGCCACAAATGTTCAGTGCTACCTAAGATTTGACAAGAATCAAGATTCACCAAAAGTGGTTTAAACGGAACTATGTGTTTTGAGCTCTAGTATGTACATAGCTTTACCTTTTCTTTCATCCGTCACACAGGTGGCACTGTTTATAAAAATCGATTTAAATGTTTAATCCTGGCAGAAAACTCCTATACACCTTTATTTTGGCATTCTATCAGTGCTCCTAAGAATAACAATCAATCTTCTACACCTTCTGCTGGTATTTTTCAAACTTAAATTCTCGAAGTTTGAAGGCAGACTCTATGCAAGAGATTTCTCTCCTTTTCCTTTCTACGTCAGGTGCTTTTCTACAGACATTGAAAAATACATTTAAACATTTTTATTTAAAAAAATTCATGATAAAAGCTTAATAGGTTTTTTTTTATAAACGTCCCTGCTGCGCGAAATTAAAAATTAAAAAACATATATTTTTGTTGTTGGTTTTATGGTCTGTTCATTTTTACATATTTTTGTAAGTTTAACGAGCTCGAGACCAGTTGATAACTATAGCCTGTATATGTTTGTGGCTTTCAATTTTTCTTCTAATCAAAAATAATAATAATTAACTAAGAACTATAATCAACTGGTCTTGAGCTCGTTAAACTTACAAAAATATGTAAAAAGCATAAATGTAAAAGAGTAATAAAAAACGATCTCTAAGATTAAAAAAGTATGTGAGCATTTCAAGAAATACTCGTAAAATATTCTACCAACACGAAATATTCAAACCTACTCAGATGAGCGGCAGTGTATATACTTAAATAGAGAGTTGCCTGCGAAATAAATCACGAGTTGTTCAAAACTCCGCTTCAATGACAAATCTACAGTCAGTAGTCATGTTGGCCAATCAAGCATTACATATTACTGCATTATAAGATTTTAGGGTCCATTTAAGCTCAAACCTTAATAAATATTATACCACTACAAAAGCATATATTTTTATGCTCGAAAAAGGACTATGCTATTTTTCATTCGTGAGCATATCTGGTGCCTAAATTTATAAACAATTTCACATTTTTCTGGTATATATGTGTGTGTGTATATTTATTTATTTTCTACGTATTTTATTTTTAGCGACCTTTATACGTTCAAATGTATACTTTTGTTTTGCCGGCTCTAGGTCCAAAAGTAATGAAAACAATTTTCTTTATTTTCCCAATATATTTCGATCACCTTCGGCGATCATCTTCAGGGGGCTACAACAACAATAATACAATTTTCTAACTGAAAAATTTTGCTCATACCATGCATTGAAAAATCAAACTAGTCAGAAAAACCAATAGTTTTCAACTAGCATTTGCTAACTTATCTGAAACTAGCCCATAAAAGATCAAATCTGTAGCAACAGACATACTATCTCTATCTCTATGGCGCGATATACAACAGGTATATCATCATAAACCTCCTAAGAGATTTTTGCGCCAAGCTTCTCTTCCAATTTGTGGTGTGCCGATTTGAATTTTCCCTACAAATTGGTGGGACCTACAGTTTTTTGCCGACTCCGAACGGCATCTACAAAGGAGACGAATTTTTGCTGAGAAGCCTGTCACTTTCAAATCACTTTTGATGTTACCTGTACCAGGGCTCGAACCATGGACCTACGGTGTGGTAGGCCGGCAACACTACCTTCACACCACGGCGGCCGCCAACAGACATACTAGCTTTTGAAAAACTCTATTAGATCTTTGTCTAGATTCAAGCTGAAATGACTAACTAACTGAATAACATACTGGTAAATTCCTGTCCGAAGTCTGATAGCTGTCATCTCGTAAGACATCGCCATTTTAGAAATACTACTTGCTTATATGGAAAAACGACAGTCTGGCTGACTAGATGGTCTTGACGTTCATACTATTTTGAAGTAGTTTGCAAGCAGTTGGTTTGTTTGTAGAGTAGTTAGTAACGATGATAATCGGGGGATTTTTTTCTTACAATTCCAGCGATTTTCGGGATTAAGCATATACATATATATAAATGAATCGTGGTTAGTTTTGAAAACGACTTAACCTAATTTAATACTTTCTTCCAAGTCAAGGTAAAAAAGGCAAGAAAGGGGGTCGTGGAACCTCCCACACAAGCTTGATTGTAGAGGCGTAGTAACTCCAAAAGGGTTCAAGGGAAGAGATCTAAAAATTGGTATGGAGTAGTGCTACGCACACAAGGCATATTAACTTTAGGGCGTGGCACCGCCCACTTTTGATTAAGTGAAAATTATAAATAATATTAATCATAAATCAACAACCGTTCAAGATATCAAAACGTAATTCAGCACACATATTTGTAATAATACAAGGTATGTTCCGAAAAAAATGGGGGACATTGGTTAATGTTCACGCCCACTTTTATAAGAAAGGTTTTGAAAAGTATCATAAACATATTTAACAGGCCATAACTTTGCGTGCAATTGCTTTATATCATTTATATTTCACTTTCAAAGTGTCCGTAAACGAAGAAAGTAAAAATATATAAATGGCCCCGCCCCTTTTATAGTGGATTATTCAACAAAACTTTTCATGCCATAACTGCGGAAAAAACTGATTTATCGAAACGATATTTGGCGAAAATGTTGTACATATAAATTTAGTGTTTGTTTAATTTTGTTTTGTTGTTTTTCCGAATGTTTGTTGTGAAAATGGACGAAATCGGTAAACAGCCACGCCCAGTTTTTTAACATAGTTCTGAAAAATTTGTTTGTAAAATGTAAAATACGATATTTCTACATCTAAGCAAGTTATATCAATGAGATTTTACACGCTAACAAATTTTGTGAATTTTGGGGAAGTAAGTGTGGCGCTGCCCACTTTTCGCCATAAAATTTCTGGTATTTTCAAAGGCGATTGCTTGTAATTTCAACAAGATATTTCAATCAAAATTGGTCACCTGCTTCCTAATAGTATGTAGTATAATCTTGCCAAAATGAAGCAAATCGGATAACGCACAAGTAAAATATCCGGGCAAGCTGTTAATACCCCACTACAATAGGGACTTTATATACCTTTTTTGATTTTCATACCTTTAATGAACATGAAATGTTTGTAGGTATGAGAAAAAGAAGAGATGGGCCCTTCAAAAAGTAAACTGAAATAATAAGGACGATGAGCTGAGTCGATTTAGTAATGTACATCTCTCCGTCCGTCTGTCTGTCTGACGTCTTTCTATTTGAACACAAAATTTTTCAAACATAAAATACGCATGTATTAGTATTTTGAAAAAATGTGAATAGCAGTTGTTGTAGGGAAGCTATTTATATACAAATAAATTAATGATGGCCGCCGTGGTCTAAGATTTGAGTTCTGGGACAGGTAACATCAAAAGTGGTTTCAAAACGGGGTCGCCCTTCGGCAGTGGTTTGGCAAACTCTCCTTTGTAGATGCCGTTCGAAGTCGGCAAAAATCTGTGAGTCCCGCCAATTTGTAGGAAAAAACTCAAATTGGAAGGGAAGCTCGGCGCAAAAATCGCTCAAGAGGTTTATGATGATATACATGTTGTATATCGTGCCATACATTTATATATTTTTTTTAATTAATTTACCTATCAAAACTCATGACAGAAGTGTTTTTATTGAAAACAATCAGCTGGCTTTATAATACAAGCTGAAATGTATTAAAATATACCTGCTTTAATTAGTATGCCATAATAGATCACTACTCGGTATATAATGTTCGGTTCCACCCGAACTTAGACTTCCTTACTTGTTTTCTCAGCTTTTCTGAACTCCGCATTAAGACTGGTATATAAATATTTTGCTACAAATTCTTTTAATGCACCTTCTCTGCACCACACATGTCACGTTTCACATAGCTTTCTTTTAAATTTAAACCGTTATTTAATTAGCTGTTGCATTGTCCTCTCATTCCATTAAATGCACACTCGCGAAATACAACGCACACATCACACGATCCTTGTAAACGCTACTTACTCCTGATTGAGTCGTGGTTATTCATTCAGCGGCACAACAAATAAGCAAAGAATAATAATTAAGTATGAAATGAGCCTTAATCCTTTTATTGCCTCTTACGTTTATTTTCTTCTGCGTCGTGTCCAATATGGTTTTCTTTGAAATGCAATTTTCAGCATCCTGCCTGCTCCTGCCCAGTGTCGTTGTCGATAAAGAACCACAGATGTTGACACGTCGCAAACTGTGAGATGCAACCATTGTGTTGACAGAGCATCTGCTTATACTCCAACTACTTAGTGCATGGCGGCGTGCAGTGCATAGTGCACGATTTTAATCGGATAAGCTATTGGCTTTAACTTATTTTCTGTGGGCTTTTATAGTAGAGTAATTATTTTTATTGTGCTTTAACCACTTCCAAGTGCAGTTCTGTAAGCAATTGGAATGTAAGAGGGACGGGTTCCTTTTACAGACTTCTCGATTTAAATTAATGTCATTTTATGGAATTGATAAGAAAAAACAAAAACCTATGAAGTCAAACACCTAAAGCGAACCACTTTGCACATTTGCGTACGTGGAGAGAGAGGTCTTAGTATAACAACTTTTAATAATTTGCGACTCCAACATGAATTTGTGGGTTACTTCGAACTCGGAATAGAAGACAACCCGGTTTTGATCATTTCGTGAACAAGTTTAAATATACTCAGCACAAGATGAACTCCACTTATCATGGAGGTGTTACATATTAAGAGTTGTTGTTGTAACAGTACCTCGCCGTCCCTAATCGGCAGGTCCAACACTCAGCATTGTCATCAATTTCTTCTAACGGAAGACCTGCGAAACCAGCAGTTTTAATTGGGTTGACCTAAAACGAAATTAGTTTTAAAAGAATCTACACCTTTGAGCAGTTACAAGGAAGGTTTGAGTCGTGGGGAGGCGTCTCTTTCAGAAGTTTAAGCTCCTCTGCAGCGACAGGTGATAACTGACTTTCTCTTGCGAAGTGGCCATAGTTTTGAGGGCAACAGGAATGGTCGCGGACCAGTATTTAGTAAGTACCATACATGTTTGGGTGTTAAGCCCTGGCTTCCCCGAAAGTATTTCCATGTGATCCGCAGGTTCGTCCTCACTATCGCAGAAGCGAGAAGGCTTTATGGAGGTCCTTGACATTTTGATTATTGCTTTGTAGCGTTTAGTGTAATCATTGTTTTCGCGTTTAGTGATTGTCCACCCGTCTAACGCCAGGCTATCTCTCTCATATTTGTTTCTCCTTTCCTGAGCCCCTGTCTTAAGTTGTTTGAACCTGTGGCAAGAAACGGCTCAGGACTATTGGACTTAGTTTCCGGCACTTCTTTGACTAGCTGATCCGCGTTTTCGTTTTCCTCCATCCCTGTACGACTCAGGCTATCTCTAATCTCTCAACGCACTTAACATTTTATCTCATGGGAAGATATTGCCCTAAGTGCGACTTGACTGTCACTCTGTATGGTGACATTATCAATTAATTAGACGCTTTACATATTCATCTCTGCACATAGACCTATAAACTACTTTCGCTTGAAACATACTCGGAAACTCTTCTCACTGTATGGACACATTTGTGAGTGGGCATATATTGCCATTCCGATTTTTTGTTTCCGAGACGTTTGTATACCATAATAGTGCCTGTTCTGATCGAACCTTTCAACTTCCGAGACGACACAGGTGCCCTTGTCCCTCAGTTCTTTGAGGGCATTCTCAAAGCTTATGGTCTTAGCGATATCGAAGTGGGCTGACCAGGAGCTGATCTTGCAGATTTCGTTATCTTACGTACGAGATGACGTTTCTTTTGCCGAAGTCCTCCATTGCTGTGTTCCACATGGTTAATTCGCCTATTTCTTCACACACAAGCCAATCGTTGGATTTTGGAGGGTGTTTTTTCCTCACCGTTATTAGGACGGATCTGAGAGCCCATGCGATTGTTCCATATACTATTGTGGATCAGACTAGCTCTGAGCCCACCTTTACACTACCCAGAAGGGGGCACATTACCTCTCCTTGTGGAATTCCTCTAGTGGTTCTTAGCTGAACTGTGTAGAAGGAAGTGGAGCTTACACATTTGGTTTTAAATAAGTTACCAAATAGAAAGGAATTTAGTAGCCTTTTCATTGGTAATTTACTTCGGCTTTCGGAGACCGACCCCTCGTATGCATTTTGCTTCAATATCTTTACTGTACCTAATGAGTATGTATTTTTATTATTATTAGATATTTCTATGCTAGATTTTTCTGCTTACCTAAAATCATATTTTAATTAAAAGCAACCAAAAATATGCAAGTCGCTATCTTGAGGCGCAAGTTCTCATTTTATTTCTTTTTGAAAGGATATTTAATTTTTCTGTTTTATTCATAAGTCGCTAAGTGCTTGCGAAAAAAATTGTCTATTATCAGCTTGTTAATTTCTGCTTAAAGTAAAAAATTCAAAATTTTTTGTTTTATATCCAACTTTCAACCAATTTAGCTTAATCCCAACTTAAAGTTGTCAACAAGCCGCTTTGTCAACCAAAAGAAAAAAAAACAACAAAAACAATAAAGACATATAAAAAGCTTATAAAATTTTGTACAAAATAAATTCACTTTTTGACTATGAAAAGTACATAATTTATGCGAAAAGTTTCGCTTGAACTACTCGTGGCTTGGGTAAGCGCCGATTCACCAACATTTATGCAGCTCGTGTCACCTCGTGCACAACACACTTTGTTACCAATTTGCTTGCATTTGAATTAATGCATTTGACATTTGGCCTCAGGACATGACCATCATAACGCTCGCTGTCGAAAAATGTTAATAGCATTTAAGGAAAAAGTTTTATGTAACTGGTGAAGTAGTACAAGCTAACTTATTCAATGCAAGCAAAGACTGAGATATTAAGCTTTAGAAGCTACTTGCGGTAATGACACAAGTGGATGATATTTCAAGCGTTTCACTCTCACAGCAAAACTTTTTCAAGCGCCTTAAAGCAAATCAGTGCGTGACAGTGAAAATCTTATCCTCGTGGAGCATAGCACAAGTTGTCGCATTAGGCAAACATGTAAAATCTGCATGCTCGGAATTTGGAATACGGCATTAAAGTGAGGACTAAGGGGTAGCATTATGTCAATCGGTCAACGGCTACTAGTACTGGAAACCCGTCATTTGCTAGATTGTAACCAAAAATATTTTTCTTTGTAATCGAAATCTGTATACCAAATTTTGTTATGAAACATCAACTCTTGGTTAAAAAAGGAGAGGCGCCAAGCCACGCCCATTTTCAAAAATGCATACTTCGAAATCGAAAAAAGTGGACGTAACTCTCGACCGGTTGAGCTCATTTTCACAGTAAATATTTACCGTTTGAATCAGCACTTATATTCCCCTATACTCCTTAAATTTGTTTTAGTAAAAGTAGGCGTGGTCCTTTACCGATTTTGTCTATTAATAAAGTGGTTTTCACCTAAATCCTAATAAAAAGTCACTCTTATTTTCAAAAATGCATAGTTCAAATCGAAAAAGGAGGACGTAGCCCCCCACCAGTTGCGCTCATTTTCACAGTAAATATTTACCGTTTGAAATCAACATTTTCCACAAATTTCGATACGACAAGTTTTGTGGAATAATCCACTATAAAAGGGTGGGGACACGCCCATTTCAAGAAATTTATATTTTTCGAATTCGCTCATGCAATGCCACTTTAGAAGTGAAATAGAATTAATAAAAAAAATTATTTATCGGAGCGATATTGGCTATTATATTCGTCTATACCTTTAAAAAAAAAAATATGTATACAAGTGGGCGTGATCCTTAATCGATTTCGTCTATTAATAAAGGGGTTTTCACTTTAATCTCAATGAAAAGGTACGCCTATTTTCAAAATGTTACCAAAACATTAGTCAGCTGAGTGTATAGTTTAAAATTTATCATTCATCGTTATTTTAAGGTGAAAAAACCCATTTAAAAAATCAACAAAAAAGTTTAAAATTCCAAAGGAAGTAAAAAAGTTTTTTGTGATTGGTTTTTTTTTGCAGGAAACATGTAATCAAAAATAACCAAAATAAAAGAAAAGAAAAGACTTAAAGAAAGAAATAAAAATTATTCAACAGTAAATCAAAACTTATCAAAAGTAATATAAGAAATATGTAATAATTTGAAAATAATCAAAAATAATAAGATATCAAACAAATTTAATAAATACAAAGCTGACTTTTTTTAATACAAACCAGAATTAAAAAGTCAAATAAACTGTCAATTAATAAAAAATCAAAAATATTCATAAAGAGTTAAAAATGTTTTATGATTTTTTTGCAAACTTTTAATAAAAAAAATGTTTAAAAATAATCATAATTTGATTTTTTTTTTACAGAACTCAAAAATAACTATTTAAAGTTCAAAATAATGGTAATCAATCACTAAATTAATCCTTAAGAAAATATTCAACCTAAACATTAATGATTACCATTAATTATCATTAAATAGATCCGATTTAACTAATTCATTCCAATTGGAATGATTTTCCGTCATCCCTTGTCAAATTTGGTTTCGTAACAAACCGGTTTCGGCGGTCCGCCATCCTCAGTGCTTAGTCGGAAAATCAACAAAGCAAAATAAAACTCATAAAATTCGTTCCCTACTGTAAACTGAATCCCACTTGAATATCCTGAACCATGCACACAAACGCTAAATTATTATTATTAATTTTCAAGTGCTCAGTGTTTAGTGCTTAATTCATTAATTTTGTATCTAAAACGAGTTGTGTTCATCTTCATTAATAATACTGATTAATGAGAATTATGTTCCAACATATTCGTTTAGAAGTTTCAAGTTTTATGAGAAAAGTTTAACTTTTAATTATGTAACGTGCGTTGCTGTGGATTGAAGGGTATATTTTAGCTGTGATGTTGATGCAGAAACCAAACAAATTCCATTGTAAAATTTTTATAAATTAATCATTAAAATTTTATTATTTAAAACAAATTAAAATAAAACAAACAAATTATCAAAAGGAAAAGTGACCTCTAAATTACATATATAAATACGCACATAAGTACTTGCTTAACATGTTTTTACACGATTTTCTCTGTATGTGTGTAAATGATTTCGAAAGTGCTTACCAACTTAAATTTCAAGCTTGCTTACTCTATTGTCCAATCTTCTAGTGCATACAGTTGGCTTGTCACGCCTGTAGTACCAGTAAGTGTGTGTTTATGATGTTTTGTTGTGTTTTTTCATAGTTATTTAGTTTAGTGAATTTACTTGTCCAAACATAAGTACATAAATTTACGCACTCCCCTTCATGTTTAAGCTAGCTGACAGGCGAAAGTCAGCTTGAGGGCACTACATTTATGTGAAAGCACTTTCACTTGCATACACATACTTATGCGTATGAAGACATGAAGCAAAAAAGTATATATTTAGATATGAATTTCTGGAAATTGCAAGTTTGAAGCTTTAGCGCTATGTTACGTAAAAGTTTCAGAAAAAATGTTGAATTTTTTAAAGTGTCTATAAAAGTTTTACGTAAATGGCTGATTCTATGTAAACTAATTTGTTGCAGCCAAATATTTTTTTTTTGGACATTTTGATGCACTTATTTAAAAATTTTTAAGTATACATATATGCAGATCATTCTTTAGGATTTCAAATAGATCAGCTTTAAATTTCTTAGTGGTGAGGCCATGCAGAGAAAGTACTAGTTTACCACTAGAATTTGTATACCTAGTAGTGCTACGCACACAAGGTATATAAACTTTAGTCGCATAACGGTAGTATGTAACGGCATAGACGGATCGAGATAGATAATGGCTTATCAATATGTTCAGGAGGAAAAAAGAAATTGATTCAGCTATGTTCGTCCGTCCGTTCGTCTGTTAACACGATAACTTGAGTAAATTTAAAGATAAAAATAAAATAAATAAATAATTTCCGCGTAATACACCTCCTGCGAAGATTAAGGCTGAGCTTCTCTACCAATTTGTGGTGTGCTTGCTTCTTATTTTTCTTACAAATTGGCGCGACCTACAGTTTTTTGCCGATTCCGAACGGCTGATGAATTTTGGCTGAGAAGCCTGCCATGGCAGAAAGACACTCGAAGAGTTTGTCAAACCACTGCCGAGGGGCAACCTCGTATTAAAAAAACTTTTTCAAACCACTTTTGATGTTACCTGTCCCAGAACTCAAATCTTGGACCTTCGGTGTGGTAGGCCGGCAGCACTACCGCCACACCACGGCGGCCGGCAGTAGTACCTAGTTCCGCACTAACTCTGCTAATGAAAAAAAAATTACCAAAGCTGTTTATAATCAACGTCTGCAAAAGTTTGGAACATTACTATAGCACGGCGGCCGTGAAATTTGGTATGCAGATTCCTTGGCACTCATATCCGAGCGCTATTTAAAATGGGCGAAATCTGATGATAGCCACGCCCACTTTTTATATACAGAATATTTTCGAAAATACAAAAAAAGTGATTATTCAATACATAATACACCTATAAGAATAAAATTTGGTATGTACATTAACGTTAAAGCAGAAAACAAATTTTTTAAGAAATTTTTGAAAATGGGCGTGGCAGCCCCCACTTTTGATTAAGTCAAATTTAGAAATATTATTAATCATATATCAAAAACCGTTCAAGATATCGAAAGGAAATTCAGCACATATATTTGTAATAAAACAACGAATGTTCCGGAAAAAAATAGGGGATATTGGGTAATGTTCACCCCCACTTTTATACGAAAGATTTTGAAAAGGATCATAGATACATTTAATAGGCAATGACTTTGCGTAAAATAGCTTTATATCATTTCTATTTCACTTTCAAAGTGGACGTGAACGAAGAAAGTCGAAAAATATAATTTTTTTAAAATGGGCGTTGCCCCGCCCCTTGCATAGTGGATTATTCAACAAAACTTTTCATGCCATAACTGCGGAAAAAACTGATTTATTTATGTTGAATATATTAAGGTTTGTTGTAAAAACAGGCGGAATTCGTCAACGGCCACGCCCAGTTTTTTACCATAGGTTTGAAAAATTTGTTTGTAAAATGTTAAACGCGATATGCAAAGTTATAGTTGCAATCAATAAAATCTTGCACACATAATAAGCTGTTTAAGCAAAACTCCACTGCAAACAAAATGTTGTGGATTTTGGGAAAGTAGGCGTGGCGCCGCCCACTTTTCAGCATAAAAATTGTGCTAATTTCAAAGGCGATTTCTTGCAGTTTCAACTAGATATTTCAATGAAAATTGATAAGCTGCTTCTCAATAGTATGTAGCTTACTCCCGCCAAAAATTAGGCAAATCGGTTAACACACTAGCAAAATATCCGGGCAAGTAGTTATTACCCCACTGCAATAGGTAAGTTATATATCTCTTTTGATTTGCATACCTTTCATAAACATGATATATTTGTAAGTATGAGAAGAAGAAGAGATAGGCCCATTAATAAGTGTACTTAAATAATCAGGGCGATGAGCTGAGTCGATGTAGCCTTATCTGTCTTCCCGCACTGTCTATTTGAACGCAAATTTTTTAAACATAAAATGTGCATGTATTGGTATTTTGAAAAATGTGGTAAGCAGTGGTTGGTAGGCAAGCTATTTATCTACAAATAAATTAATTTAACCTTCAAAACTAATAACAGAAGTGTGTTTATTGAAAACAATCAGCTGAATTTATAATACGAACTGAAAAGTATTAAAATAAACCTGCTTTATTTGGTTTGCCATAATATTTAGATCACTACTAGATATATAATGTTTGGTGCCACCCGAACTAAGGCTTCCTTACTTGTTTCAACTCATCTCGAGCTAGTCCGAGAAAACCAAAGCTGTACCTTTCCACTATACTTTTACGTGGTAAAAAAATTAAAGTGAAACCTTTTTTTTAATGATGATATTTGCAGCACTATAGTGTAGATGCCGTTCGGAGTTGGCAAAAAACTGTAGGTCCCACCAATTTGTAGGGAAAATTCAAATCGGCACACCACAAATTGGAAGAGAAGCTTGGCGCAAAAATCTCTTAGGAGGTTTATGATGATATACCTGTTGTATATCGCGCCATAGAGATAGAGATAGATTTGCAGCACTATAGACCAAGCCTGTGATCTCTTTTATGTTAACCAAGTACTTATTAACCACACCCGGAGGTATGTGAATTATTTTCACATAACAATCGCACTACTGATTTGCACTCGTTAGATCTCTGAAGCTCGTAACAAAACACCCATTAAATTTTTTCTAAGCTAAGACAACTTAGAAACTAAAAGCTAGAACTAAATTGGTTTCTCTAGCAAAAATATTGACATTAATTTTGCAACTTGTTTTCTTTGTTTGAAATGTGTTATTTCAACACTTGCCCACTTTTAAACTCCATATTTTATGTCTGTTTCCTACGCTTTGTGGATTTGTTGGCTTAATTTTCCACTTTTCCATCATTTATTTTGTGTCACATTAGGTTTACGACACCTCTTTCAGCATTGTTCTATTGTTCCTTCACGCTCATTTTTAACTCGCTTTTGTATTTAATTATGTGCATTGTTGTTGTTATTATTTTTATTTGACTCATAAGTCTGTTTCGCACCATTTCTTTGTTTCGTATTTGTGTTAAACAAAATACATTGTACCTTGTATTCGTCACACATACATAGGCACAAAAGCGCAGGTGACTTTCCATAAAAGGTGAATTAGAGAATACGAATTTCTTACAATTGTTGCATGAGTGAGTCGAATGTTAGTATGAATGTGGATTGTTTATGAATTAGGCAGCTGCTGAGTTTGACACAAATTGTAAAATGTGTATTTAGAGTTGCCATTATGTTTTTAATGCAAGCACTTTCAGCTTTTACTTGCTTGCGGGAGCAATTGATGATGATTTCGGATTGGGGGTGGGCTTCATAGTAATAAGAGAAGGCAGATTTTATAAACACTTATACAGAACTTGCTCCTATCAGAAAATGCTATAAATTTTGCGATTGGCCCCTAAAGTCAGTTCTGTTTTGACATTTGTGTAGTAAACACATGCGAAATACACGTTAATAAACAATGTTACGCTACACTGCTCCAGAACGCGGAATATTGCTGACTATTTATTTGACCAATAATCGGTCGGGGCCAAACGGTTACTGTGAATGGTGAGCGCTACAGAGCAATGATCAACGAGTTCTTTTTGCCGCAACTTGATGAATTGGGATTGGAAAACATGTGGTTCCAACAAGACGGTGCAACAGCACACACTGCACGTGCCACAACCGATATGCTGAACATCGGAAGCTTACTTTTGCGCCACCTTGCACAAACAAATTTTCATGTATATAGTTACATTATTTCCCAACACGCGTCTTTGATGTATTCTCCAAAACTAAAACTTTATTTCCACTAAAATTTATATAAACTCAATTTCAAGCTTAAACTAGGTTCTCTTAATAATAACAGTAACTTAACTTAAATGAGAAAGTCATTGAATGTTCCCTTAAATATTTGTATGACAAAAGCTACTCTTCTTAAAAACATAAAACGTATAGGCTAACTGCACTAGTTTCCGGACAGCGCTAGTGTCCGGACACTATGTCAATGTTTTGGGATTAATAGACAAATAACTAACAAATAACTAACAAATAGTTACAAACAACAACACAAAAGTAAATGTACATGTTTTCTGAGTGTACGTGGAAAGTTTAAGTTGAATCAAAATCATAGTTTAAAAGTTACACGTAATTTTAGTGTTAGAAGTCTGAACATGCGTCAAAATTGCAGGTTTTGCAAAAAAAATAGTGGGAGCATTTTAGAAAAGTAAGGGCCTAAACAAGTATTTATTACCATATTACAATAAAACTTAATAATACTTGTTTGAAATATAATAAAATTTCATTTTATAAATAAAAAATAAATTTACTTAAATTTTCAGTTTAATTATTACTGTCCGGATACCACAACCAAAATTTGAGATGATTTTCAGTTTCCGGAGACTGAGAAGAAGGCGAAAATTACGAATTACCATTTTAATGCTAGTAAATGATAGTTTATTATATTATATATGCAATACAAAAAGAAAAATATATTTTTCTCTTATGTTTACAGTCTCTCTTGTGTTTTTTCAAGTACAAATATTGCTGTCCGGATAATGAGAAAATAAGTTTCAATGTCCGGACAGTTGGCATTTTGTACTAACTTTGTTGTTTTTATCGACTGTTTAAAGAATTAATACAGATGTATATTGGAACGATTTTTCGTCATCCCTTGTCAATTTTTGTTTCGTTACACAGAAAACAAACCAAAAGACGAAAATCACTGACTTCTACCTAAGTAACTTGCGATAGAAACAACCCTTATTATAGGTACCCGTTCGGGAGCATTCGTAACACATGAACCTAACACACGAACCATATACACGCATATTAACAGTACCTGGCACAGTATCCAGACTATAAATACATAACAACGGATAGACACAAATCAGAACGAAAACATACACTGATGATGGCGGATCGCCGGAACCGGTTTGTAACAAAACAAAAATTGACAAGGGATGACGAAAAATCGTTCCAATATACATCTAATATCCACCCTGTCGGAAAAACAGAAAGTCAAATCAACTCAATTAATACAGACTTTTACCTCAGCCCTTCGAGGTTATAAGGTCAAACCAAACAAGCATCAGACAAGCGGCACCTTAGGATAGCTGTGGAACTCCTAATAGTCGAAGCTTTAATCTGCCGACCGACAGGATCACAAAATATGTTCAAGCATTACTTTTAAAACCTATAAAAACATAATAATGCAGCTTGCCGTTTTACGGACAAGAGCTAGGTTGTTAACCCATACGACTTGCACACGGTCTCGGAGACTTTGCCATCCCATGTTACTTCTAAGCCGTTTTTGCTTGGTAGATCGTTTACAGCTCTTAACTGCCTTTCAATACTCTCAATCTGATGGGGAGTTCTATGGTATACTTTTCGAGAGACTTCCCCTTCTACCTTCCCTTTCGCTTGCATCTATGCCCATATGACTCTTGACCAAGTATAGATGTACGTTCCCTCCTTGTAAATTTTTCCTAGGGTCGTTGCACTTCAAGACACTTTTAGTTGTTGTAATTTACCTCCTTGTAGAATTTGTTCAACTTCGGATAAGCACATTATTATACATTGCAACCGAACCTTACGCCAACCCGTCACATCTATTGTAGCTTCAACACCCATTTCGAAGTGCGGGCGGGGCCATACAGTCAGTCGGCCCCGTTTTTGATGGCGCTGGTACAAGCTACTGCCATGAGGCATTGGGCCTAGTTTCAGTTATCAACAACATGCTTTTGCCCATTAAGTCTACGGGTGCGATGTACAGAATAGCGTTTAATAATTCTGTCGGGGTGGCATTCAAGCCTCCCATTGTACTATGTGCATACTCTCTCCAGTTTGTTAGCAAAAGTTCTTTTTTTGTGTGGCTGTTAACCAAACGAGTACTCCATAATGACTATTAGCTCCACAATCGCGGTGAATACCCAATTAGAAAGAGGGTGAGAAGATAAGGACCTCCTGAATTTCCTGGACCTTCATATAGCTAACTCTACCAATTATGACAAATAAAACATCAACTGAGTACGTCTTAAGTTGGGCTGATCCCTCGAACCACCGATCGAAAAGTTCGTTTATGACCAGTGTCCAAATCAGTCAGATGTCCATCCAGAGAGATGTGAATATGATTAAGACGTATTTATTGTATTCAAAATCCTTCTTTATGTTTCAGAAATACTTTACAAAAATATGGTGTATATACAAATTTCATACAAATTTCGAGTGTCGAAAACTAAATTTTACTGTCCGGAAACTACAGCAAATCGAACTTTTTTGAGTTTTTACTTTAATAATATTAACAACATTATATTTTTAAATTGTACAGTCGTCATATTGAGCAATATTTATGCTATTATAAATAGTATATCTTTTCGCGGTAGCATTTGTAGTGAGAAAATTGTAATAGCCCACTTGAGGGGTGGGTGAATGTATAGGTGGTTCCCAGATGACGACATTAGGAACAGAACGTTAAGCTATGGGCAGTTGAAGGGTCGCGGCGGTCGGAATCCTCTGGTGCCTTAGCTCTTTCGGCGTGGGGTGGGTTTTTGCCATACTTCAACTGTATTCACATAAACTTAATTGATTCGGACTCTTAACTTAAGCTAAAAGGGGAAGGTAGTGGTGCAAAAAAGGGGAATGAAACACAAAAAAACGGGACACCCTAATGTTCGTCATAATGTTTGATTGGCGAGGTCTAAGCTGATGTACGACCTTCGCCTTCAATACCCTACCCAACCATGATCGTTACCCAGAAGCATTACGGGAGATCCCCAATGACAAAAGATTTCCTACCTCCCTACGTCCCCATACGCCGCCAGAAAACTAATAAAACTTAACGCATGTTGTATTCATTACAATCGCATGGAATCCTTTTATTCATTTTGAAACAATATAAGAACAAAATCTATTAACTATGTGAACGATCTCTACATATCTAAACTATTCATATACCTATTCTCTAAATTTTTTCCCAAAGGCAAACTTGTATAATAAATCGAAGAGCGACTAGTTATTACCAAATCATTTATATGTAGCTACGGAGTTATTCTTGTGCTACGACGAGAAAAAAAAATTTTTAGAATATCCCAAAAAAATACTATCTCGGGATATAATTAATATGTAAGATAGTTAGACAACCAAATTTTCTGTTGGGTTTAATTGTTTCGCAATTTCTATAAACTATCTTTATTTATCCAAAGCTCTACGAGAATTAAACTATATCAGGCAATCATAAAGCGTTATTCTTGGGGCGTGTGTGAAGTTGTAATAACTCCAAACAGGTTTTGCTGCGGGTTTTGTTTTGGTTTGCAAATTTCTCACTTATTGGGAGATTCCTTTTGATCTCTATGCGGCAGTAGGCGAGTCCACTAACGCACGTACATAGCTATCATCATCTACTTCTGTACATAGTGTTGGCTTAGGCAAAAATCGCTAAATACCTGTGTATGTACGGATGTATGTAAATGCTTATGCAGGCTTGACTTTGCTTGGCCGGAGCAACAAAACCCCAAAAAAATACGTAAGTAGATATAGAAAGAATAATTTACTTACATGTGTCTGGAGTTTTCTTGCAATCCATCGCTGAAAGGCCTTCCAAGATGATGCAGGGTATCTGACTCTATTTCAATTTTGGGAGTGTAAAGTTTTGATTAAAAATGTTTTGTTTTTGTCTTTCGAGGGTTACACCCAGCTCTTTAAATACTATTATGGGTGGGAGGCATTTAATCTTCTCCCTAGAATTTATTAAACGTTTGTTTGACACGTATCCTGCAATCGCTCTTAGATTTTGTTATAGATCGACCACAAAAAGTTTATTTTTTTTGTTTTTGTTTTTAAATATTTTTTAACTATTTTCGGCACAATTCCTATCATTGGGTTTTCCTTATACACACAGTTTTGGGTGGTTGATGAGCATTTTGCTAAACCAATGACCAACTAGTACCGACAGGAATGCTGACTGCCGGGTATTTGTGGTCAAAGCGCGATCACTTCTGGCCGGAGGCCGCTTTAGGGGTTTGGTCGCCCAATGCACGCGCAGGTGCACCTGCAGGTAGGAATCTACCCAACGTAGGGGTACTGGGTGGATATCGGCGTAGGTAAGTCTCTGCCCTTCAATTATTATAGGATTTATTATCTCCGACCAAATCGGTCTCCACATCCACACCAAATCGTCCGGAATTTGCAGAAGATTTTGTCAATTCTGCCCGAAAATTTGTAAATGAATAGATTGGTGGCGGATGTGGTGGTTTCCTTTGTAGACGAGGAAGAGAGCCACAAGATAAGCCGACTATCTGTAAGTGATAAAGAACAGGTTGATTCCAGCCTACTTTAGGAGTTGGATTCCATGTGCATACCTTTACTATGGAACAGCAAGTGTACTGCAATATTTCGATGGTTGGGTTGTTAAACCATAATGGATCGAGTATCAGTAAGTAAAGAGACTAACTGTAGCTTCGAGCACCCTTTTATACCTTCCGTTGCCGCTTATTTGGACTTCTGTTTTTTTATAATTTTTTCTGACATTTTATGCTGATTTTCGATATTTGGAAGTTTTATAATATTTAGCTTTTGTTCACTAGCATGTTGTTAGCCACCCCGCGACAACAGCGCCATCAGGTTACGAACTTTCCTTCCCTTTTATCGCATGAGACAAATTTTGTCGTTAGCGGAAAGCGATACCTGTTTAATGGTGTATTTGTGCAAGGAGACCATTACAAAATGAGTCGAAGTTGAGGAAAACGTCAAGTGTCCGGAAACTGGTACGTTTACCCTACATATATATTCGTATATTTATATGTACATAAATACATATACTCAGGATATTACTATATCTCCTGGAAAATTTTAGAGTTTCTTCTTTTGTATACCAACAATTCAATTACGCTGATGGTTTTAACACCTTTCATGAACATGAAATGGTATTATAACTTTGGTCCGATGTTTGTAAGTATGAGAAGAAGAAGAGATAGACCCACCAATAAGTATACCGAAATGATCACGGCGATGAGCTGAGTTGATTTAACCTTGTCCTTCTGTCCGTCCGTCTGTCTGTCTGTTTGAACGCAAACTAGTCCCTCAGTTTTAGAGATATCTCGATGAAATTTGGTAAGGGGCGCCATTTTGTAAAACATTAATCATTTGTCGGAACCATTATGATCGGATCAATACAACGAATAGCTCCCATACAATCGATTGTTCCGATAAACTGGTTTTGGCCTATAACTGTTGCAATTAAGAAGCTAGGAACGTAAACTTTTGCAGGTTTGGTACTTATTATATGTGTAATGTGTGTAGTGAAAATCACGCAGATCGGGCCAACATAACATGCAGCTCCCATACAATCGATTATTCCGATAAATCGGGTTTGGGCTATGTATCTTTAAATTAACAGGTTTGCAGAGTTTGTACTAATTGTAAGTAATGATCGGACACTTAAAACCGTGATGCGTATTCCTGAAAGGTATAAAGTCGAAGACGAAAGGGCTGTCTTGTTGTTACTTGTTATTTTTACTGTTACTTGTTTTTTTTTATTTTTTGTTTACGGTGTGTAAATTTTAATATATAGCTGTATGAAAATAATTAATTATACGTAGTAGTGCTTCGCACTTAAGGTATATTAACTTTAGTCGCGTAACGGCAGTACGTAACGGCATTAACGGATCGAGATAGATATTGACTTATATATATCAAAATGTTCAGGACGAAAAGAGAAATTGATTAAGCCATGTCCGTCCGTCCGTCTGTGAACACGATAACTTGAGTAAATTTTGAGATATCTTAATGAAATTTGGTATGCGGGTTCCTTGGCACTCATCTCCGAGCGTTATTTAAAATGGTCGAAATCGAATGATAGCCACGCCCACTTTTTATATATATAATATTTTCGAAAACACAGAAAAAGTGATTACTCAGTACATAATACACCTAAAAGGATAAAATTTGGTGAATACATTGAGATTGATGCATAAAATAAATTTTTCAAGAAATTTTGGAAAATGGGAGTGGCACCGCCCACTTTTTAATAAATCAAAAACCGTTCAAGATATCGAAACGAAATTTAGCACGCAGGTTTGTAGGTATGCATGGAATGTTCCAGGAAAAAATGGGCGGGATCGGTTAAGGTCTACGCCCACTTTTATATGAAAGATTTTGAAAAGGATCGTAGATATATTAAATAGGCAATAACTTTGCGTAAAATAGCTTTACATCATTATAATTTCAGTTTTAAAGTTTCCGTAAACAAAGAAATCCAAAAACTTTAAATTTTCGAAAATGGGCTTGGCCACGCCCTTTTTATAGTGGACTATTCCCCAAAATTTTGTATTCCCTAACTCCGCCAAAATTTGATTGTGGAAGCGAAATTTGGTGATAATGTTCTATATATAAAGGTAACTGTTTGCTGTAAAATTGGGCGAAATCGGTTAATGTCCACGCCCAGTTTTGTAACATAGTTCTGAAAATTTTTTTTGTAAAATTTAAAGAGCGATATTTCTACAAACAAGCAAGTTATATCAATTAGATTTTGCACACATAATAAGCTTTTTAGGAAAAATTCGAGCACAACAAATTTTTTCAATTTCGAAGAAGTAGGCGTGGCGCCGCCCACTTTTCAGCATAAAATTTCTGCTATTTTCAAAGGCAATCGCTTATAATTCGATTTTGATATTTCAATGAAAATTGGTCAGCTGCTTCTCAGTAGTATGTATTATACTCCTGCCAAAAATTAGCCAAATCGGGAAACACAGCGAAATATTCGGCCACGTACTTAATAGCCCACTGCAATAGCGAAGTTATATATCTTTTTTGATTTGCATACCTTTCATAAACATTAAATGTATGTAAGTATGAGAACAAGAAGAGAAAAGTTCACTAAAATGATCAGCATGATGAGCGGAGTCGATTTAGCCATGCCCGTCTCTCCGTCCGTCTGTCTATTTGAACGCAAACTAGTCTCTCAGTTTTACAAAAGAATGCTGACATTCGTGGTTTGCTTTGGCCGTTTTATAATATACTAGCAAACCCAATAGACGTTGTTTTGACATTTTGATATATAGAACGCATCTATATATAAAATTTCATTAATTGAACCAAATAAACTCCTAACTATACCGAACTGCAGCTTTATATGACCTGGGGGATTTTCCAAAAGCTATATACAGACTGTGTCGTGCCCAGCGAACTCCTTATCGTGAAAGCTCAAAAGCAAAACAAAGCACAAAATATGTGGGCGTGGCACCGCCCACTTTTGAAAAATTACGTCGATATTGACTAAGTGACACATATATACAAATATCATTAATTTAGACTAAAAAACTTCGGAATTATGACGAATTGAAACTTTATATAGCCTGGGGGCGTGGCCCGCCTACTTTTCCAACACTGTATATTGTCTATGCTATACCCAGTGAACCCAAGTATATATTGTGAAAATTTCATAAAGATCGGTTTAGTTCTTTGGCGCCTATAAAAGACACCCTTTTTTATATTTATTTTTGTTACGCCCACAAGGTATATTACTTCATTCGGCATAAACGAATCAAGATATATATTTATTAATGTATTTCAAAACCTTCAGGATGAAAAGTAAAATATCCGTGCAAGTAGTTAATAGCCCACTGCAAAAGCGAAGTTGTATATCTTTTTTGATATTCATTCCTTTCATGAACATGAAATGTTTGTACGTACGAGGTGTGTTCAAAAAGTATCGCGAATTTTGAATTTTCGCTGGTTACGTATATTCGAATTTCGAATTTTTTGTGGCGTTATGTTGGTACTCATGTCTCTCACTTATGCCGACAAGCTCGGCCATTTTGAATGTTCAGTTAATTGTTGACAGCTCCTTTGCTTGCACGTGTTTTGGATCGTCTTCGATTTTTACGCGAAATTCGTACCAAAATTGCTCAATTGTGACCAAAAACAGCATCGCATGAACATTGCTAATGAGATGTTAAACTCTGTCCGCGACGACCCAAATTTGCTCCAGAGGGTCATAACTGGTGACGAATCGTGGGTTTATGGTTATGACGTGGAAACCAAAGCTCAATCATCTCAATGGAAGCTGCCGCACGAACCAAGACCGAAAAAAGCGCGCCAAGTTCGGTCGAATGTGAAAGTTTTGCTGACAGTTTTCTTCGATTGCAGGGGCGTGGTGCATCATGAGTTCTTGCCACAGGGAAGAACGGTCAATAAAGAATATTACCTGCAAGTTATGCGCAATTTGCGCGAGGCAATCCGCCAGAAACGCCCGGATTTGTGGAAGAACAAAAATTGGCTTTTGCACCACGATAACGCCCCTGCTCACGCATCGTTGCTTGTGCGCGACTTTTTGGCCAAAAACAACACACTAATGATGCCGCAGCCACCGTATTTCCCAGATCTGGCCCCCTGTGACTTTTTCTTGTTCCCTAAACTGAAGAGGCCCATGAAAGGACGACGTTACGCTTCTCTTGACGAGATAAAGACGGCATCGAAGGAGGAGCTGAACAAGATACAAAAAAATGATTTTTTGAAGTGCTTCGAAGATTGTAAAACCCGTTGGCACAAGTGTATAATATCTCATGGGGATTACTTTGAAGGGGACAAAATAGATATTCATGAATAAATAAATAATTTTTGAAAAAACACAAAATTCGCGATACTTTTTGAACACACCTCGTATACTGAAATGATCAGGAGGATGAGATAATGTAGCCATCCGTCTTCTGATACGTCTGTCTGTCTGTTCGTCGGTCTATTTGAACGCAAATACGAACTGAAAGTATTAAAATAGACCTGCGTAAAATGGGATGACATAATAGATCACTACTAGGTATATAATGTTCGGTTCCACCCGAACTTAGACTTTCTTACTTGTTTTCTATTATTATAATAAGTTTTTAATTGATTTTTAAAACTTTTTATTTGAATTGAAAGGCAAAAATTTAGAGACAACCAGCTATGCGTTTCTTTATATATCCATTCAGAAGCTTTTCTTTGAAAATGTAAATAAATTTACTTAAGTTTTTCAAATGATTTTTTTTACCTTACTTCCCTATTCTTTCGATATTTCTTTTTACTTTTTTTTTATCTTACTTTAGTTTTTCTGATTTAATTTATTTTTTACTCTTTTTTACTTTGTTATTCTTTATTTTTTTTTGTTATTTTCTTTTTTTATTTAATATTAATTTTTATTTTAGTATATTTTATTTTACTTTATTTTATAAAAATTTTTTTTTAATTTTTTTTTTCTCTCTAGAGCTACCGAACAGTAACTGTTTTCTTGATCTTCTTTTTTCTAGGTACAAAGCTTTTTCAAATGATGCGATTCAAAATTAGGACCACACGTAATTTACAACACTTAGCTCTGTCTACGTTTCATTTATTAAATGTAACGATAACTACATGGAGAGTTAAGACCCATTTACATTCAACTTGCAACGGCGAAAGTTCTTTGTAAATAAGCAATCAAAACGTTCACTCTTTTTGTTTTTTTTTTTTTTAATTTAATAGTTTACGTATGCTAGCAGAATGCTTTAATTTACTCCACTTGTGTAATTGAAATGAAAATCCCAAAACGGCAATTAATGCTAGTTAAAAAATTTAAATTATTTAACACATTTAATCAAATTGTCAGGATGCCACAAAAAAAGAGCAAAACAGAAAACCAACAACAAAAAACCAAAAACCGAAAAAACAGTTTCAACATTGCGACCACGAGTATCGACAGCTGAAATTTTTCACACGCAATTGCGTGGACACTTTAACATGGCGTACATACTCTAGCATGATAATACAGTTCGTCACTTGCTGTCTAATCAACTAGTTGCAAACTACCTCTGAACTAATATGAGGGTTATTCCAAGTAGCAGTGGTTTTCTACAAAAGAAACTAATAGTTTCAACAATAAAATATTACTTTAGTCGTGATTTATGATAATGATTTAAAGGGTGCCGTACCATAGTGGGTAAGTATTTGGTTCAACTGGAAAGGTTCTTGTGTTTATTTTAAAGCGATGGTGGAGTTGCCGATAAATTTTAAGTTACTTTCAAAAGGCTAAATGTTTTTAAAATCCGGGCAGTCCATTATTCTGCAAGAGTTTGTATTTGTAGTTGGTACTTATTTTCGAACTAGTTCGATTCATTTGGTAAACTAATATGTCCCCTGAATAGCTTAGGGTTTGACTACGGGTTATGCGCATTTGGTTGCACCTGATTTGCATGAAGATAATTTGTAAACAATTACTTGTTAGCCTTTGACTTTTCGTGTGATAATTTGTTTCTAGTTTTGCTGGAAGACAAATATCATTCCAGCCTAACTAAATTTGGTGCAAAAGTTGGTTCTGTAACTATCGATGTTTTCTGTTAAAATGAAATCGTTTTGAGAACCGCGCCTACTTTTTGACAGCAGCGCTAAAAATATGTATTGCAAAATTTAAAGTGATATTTTTACAACTAAATAAGCTGTAGCACTAGCCATAAGAAAAGTGGAGTTGGTATTGTCGAAGACGACTTTATTCAGATATTTTATTAAAAAGAGTTCAACTTACTTGAGCATGATGAAAGCTAAGTAAATCGGCCCACAAACACTTGCATTTTCATATAAAGCTGTATGATGAATGCATAAAAGGCTCGAAGTGGGATAATTCACGTAGGAAACACAATTTCCAAGCCATCCTCTTTTTTATTTTAAAAAAGGTAAAGTAATCGGCCTTTAGTTACGCCCAATTTCATGCTCCGACAGCTCCAAAAGTTTACACTTCATCTCTTATTGCGAAATCAGACAGGAATTTCTCGAAAGAAACAATTTCATTGCTTTAGCGTGACTTGAGAAAAAGAAACCGCTTTTTTCTTATGTAGGCGACCAATCGAATACCCTAACATATACTATAACGGCATAAAAGAGCTGCACAGCTGACTCTTTACACACTTATTACACATAAAAAGAATTAAAAAGCAAGAACGCAGATGAACACCAAACGCAGAAGAGTAGGTAATGAATTGAGAGCTCATGCTTGAGATCGATATATTGCAAATGTCGGTGAAACACCATGCAATGTAGCAAGCAAATTTGAACATTGTTCACCATCATTATGCTACAGTTTCTGCTGCTGCTGGTGATGCACTTCGCTGTTGCATACGTACAAACATATATATTTACGAGTACTTACGTCGGTTTTTTTGCGTTTTCGCTGTTGTAATGCGCAGTGTTTCGCATGTTCTTTTTTGCAGGGTCATTAATTATGATTCGTAAAAGGGGCTGCACATTTGCAATTAAACGCACACATGCAAGTATATACATATTTATACAATGTATGTATGAAATGATTTTCAGATGGAGCTACATTTCTCGAATCAACCTCACCGAGGTTTTATGTACATATACATACATACAGATGTTTTTTGGTTATATTTTAAAAATTAATAAATGAGTAGCTAGACTGAAATTTGCGTGGTACAGCACAGATGGGCCGTTTTCATTACCTATATCCACTAAATAAAAATCTGAATAAAATAAAATAAAATTCCAATAAAAATAAATGCTGAGTAATAATTCTTTTTCTTTTTTGATTAGTTTGATTAATTTAAGGTTGATTTTAAGTGGAATTTCATTTCCATTACCACTTCTATTGGGTAAATATTTTTCTGCATTAGCTTTAATGGAAAGGCACAGGCATTTCCATTTTAATGTGTTTTAGATTTTTAAAGCAGCTTACATGGAAATATGTTTTTGTCTCCACTAATGCTAATGCAGATAATTTCCACTAAATAGTAGCGTTGTCTGTATTCTCCACTAAATTTGAGTGGTAATTTAGATTTCTAGACGAAGTTTCATTTGAACTTTATTGCTACCGAAAGTAAAACTTAACTCAGATTCTACGTAGAATTATAATGGAATCATTGTTCCACTAAGGTAACCTCTTCAGGAAACTCCTCTTTCTGAGGCACAGCACGCGTATCTCAGGGAAAAGTGCACTGACTTTAGTGAGTGTGGGGCGTTAAGATCCTGGTTGATCGGAAAAATGCATGGCAAAGGTTTAAAAAAATCCTTCAAAGTCAATAATAATGGGCTAGTAACGAATGTGGCGGTAGTGTTGCTGGCTCATCACACCCAAGGTACAAGATTCGAGCCCTGGTACAGGTAACATCAAAAGTGGTTTGAAAATATTTTTTCAAAACGGGGTCGCCCCTCGGCAGTGGTTTGGCAAACTCTCTGATTATATTTCTGGCATGGAAGGCTTCTTAGCAAAAATTAATCTGCTTTTCAGATGCCGTTCGGAATCGACAAAGAACTCTAGGTCCCACCAATTTGTAGGAAACATTAGAGGCAGCACACCACAAATTGGTAGATAAGCTCATCTTAAATTTCCTCAGGAGGTATATATCGCGCCAGTTATTATTTTTTTTTTAACGAATACGAAATCATGCTCCTTAATATCGCATTTAATTTTTGTATCTGGAGTGTTGTGCCAAAGACTGTAGGCCACCGAAAGTGCAGTCAAAGGAGCAGAAAGCACCATCTCTTATGAGGTTCGTTTGAATATAAGCCCAATAGTTAATCAAAGATGGGCTCCTCAATCTATGTAAGGGCCTCTCAGTACTTGAAATCTACCGCGCAGTGGCAATATTGAAGTCCGACACCAGCCTTGGATCTTATATTCTCCCCTTTGTTTTGTTGTTGTATTATCAGAAGAAAACTTTAGCAGATTTAGAGCACTCGCTAATATTTTCGTTCATCATACCTCCTCTTATTTGTCTCTCATAACGCAGTCCAATGAGCCAAACCAGCTCAAATGAGCAAAAGTCTCCTCCCACAGTGGGTAAGGTGGAATAGAATATACCAGAAGTCAGGCAACCACTAACAGGGCAAAAGTCTTGATGATACTTTGCTCATCAGTATTTAAAAGAACACTAAGTTCCACCTTTAAAGTAAGAAGTAGTTTGTAGTAGTAGAGAAAGGGAGAAGCTGACTATTTGCGAAATGAGTAAGTAGAAGAGGCTGACTGCTGAAATTTAAATTAAATAAATGCTCCATATTGTTAAGTAGGAGACTAAGTGGATCCTGCAAGGTAATCCCAAAAGTCAATTTCCGTACGAAAAAAGTGCTATAAATGCTCCATCAATTCAACTGAAAGCCAAACACTCGTTTTACGTAGCCACAGAATTGTAGCAAATCCCATCAATACCTTTTCGATTGTTTTCGCTACACAGCGTCCATGTGTAACTAGCCGAGAGCCAATAAAATAAATACTTAAAATAACCACAAAACGAGCAGATAAACAATTAACAAGTGGTCACACACATTATCAGGTGTAAATGTCAGAAGGGCCTTACACATACAACAAACATACATACTTGTAGTAACAGTCATTTAGCTTAAAATACGCCACACAACATTTTAGATTTCAACAGAAAATGTTTTTGATTTTATTATGGCAAATATTTTTGTTATTGTTATTGCATTTGTAAATATTTTTACCTTTTCAAGGTACATGTTAAGCACTCAAGTATTCCTGAACTTTGGGTTGAATGTATGAAACGTATTTATACGACGGTTGTTTGATAAGTCTGCGACTTTTTAACTGAGGGGCCATTAATTTTAAATTCAATACCGCTCACGTTGACCAACACCTCTTAAAAGGCTACTGTAAAAATGTAAAAAGCTGCGAAATTTAGTTTGTGCTTGATAGTTATTCAAAGCCAAAAACCTCGTGAGTTAAAAACAAAAATTAAAAAAAGTGAATTTCATGTGCTGATTAGGCATTATTGTTTGGATAAAACAACCATAATGGTAACCACAAAAAAACTAGATAAGTAATATTTGGGCTCTGCTTGGTTTTGTTACCGTAGACGTAATACAGTTCCATCATTCCCACCAGTTACCGAGGAACAACAGTGTAACGTGCAACAAAGAAGGCCAAAGCTTATGGCACCTTGTTTTTAGGATAAGCGAGGTATCATAAGTGAAGTTATGAACTGCTACCTCACCCACCATCTATCTATATATATAAAATTCAAATTTTGTATGTATATATGTATCTATAGATCGACTTGCGTCCTAAACGTATAAACCGATCGTAACCAAATTTGAAACACGAACTGGATACCATACCGGGATGGTCATGGGCTAAAAAATATTTTTACATATATAAGGGGCGTGGCACCTCCCATACAAATGGAATTTTTAACAGTCCGTATTTCTGGAAGTATTTACCTAGACCACTGAAATTTGGTAAGGGGTTATATGACATTAATCCCTACCACATCCAGAAAAACTGGGAAAAACAAAAAAGGAGGCGTGGCACCTCCCATACAGCTGAAATTTTTCATAGTCCGTATCTCTGGAAGTATTTACATTAGACCACTGAAATTTGGTAAGGGTTTATATGAGGTTAATCCCTACCACCTCCAAAAAAACTGGAAATAACGAAAACGGGGGCGTGTCACCTCCCATACAGCTGAAATTTTTTTTATAGAAATGTGGGGTGAAACCGACGGGTATAAGCTAGTATTCTTTAAATTTCGATCGTCCGATTATATTCTGTTTTCAAACCCGCAAAAAAAGCTGGCATGCAGAAGTTAGGACCTATTTCCAGAGCCTTGACTAAGCGAGATTATGTTGGAAAATGCAATGACTTTTTGGCGAAAAAAAATATTTTTGACGAAAAAATTATTTTTCATTCAAAAAGTCGCCGAATTTTCCAACTTCCCTCGTACACGGAGTAGTTTGGCTTGCATTGAATTAAATTCTTTTTGTGTTCCCGTATCAGAAATACCAAATAAATAAACAAAGCTAAAACACTAAAAATAAAAACATAAAAGTCAGCTAAGTCCACTTCAACAATGGGCGATACAAAGTTCCATCAATATAATGAATAAGCACTGGAGCGGACTTCAATTTGTTTGAATACTTTTATGTAATAAATTTTTACCATGGGACTAGGTTAGACTGCGCCGCAGCTACCCCAACTGTGGGGCGGCCTACTTGGACACTTACACGACAGAGCAGATCACAACCCTGGATATTTCCTCTTCAGAATCGAATAAATCTAGGACGAGATGTTTCCACTATGGTCTTGCAAACGCAGCTATGCTTTTCTTTTCAAGAGCGCAGACATTCATACCATGTGTTTTTTGTCGATTTCTCATCTTATAGTATATCGCTATGCTCTCCCCGGCCCCGACGTTATTTCAGGTCTACACTTTAAAAAGCCGATCGCTTTACTCAGCGTTTTTCGAGATTAGCGTATAATTAATTTCTTCTTAAATCTAGATCTGGTTTTATTTTTATATATAGTTATACTTCAAAAACAGATTTCAAAAACATTCTTAGGTGGCGACCTTAACCTTATTTGGAAATACTTATGTTGAAATGCGTGAAACCCTTAAATTTGAGACCTGGGTGTCAATTCTGGTTTTGCGTTATCGTGAAGTGAAAAGTAAATACGTCAATTCACCACGATTTTCGATTATCATTTTACTTTAAACTTTCGATTTTCGATTTGAAGTGAAGTGAAAAAAGTTAATGCTAATATAAATTTGGCGTTAACGTCAAATTTTCAAAAAATTCAAACATCGCATTTTTTACAAATTTAAAGGCTTTTAGTGATAAATATTACTTTTTACCCAAAACCAGAATTGACGTTCTGTATTGGCATATCTCGATTCATATTAAAACAAATTCAGATAGGTGGCAAACTTGTAAAAACATCCCAAGAAAGAGTTGTAAATGTGGCTAATTACGTATGCAAAAATTCATTCAAATAGATGTAGTTGTATTCAAAATTATACTGGATGTACAAAAGAATAGATATAATATGAGTAGGTGGCACGCATAGGTGATAAATAGGTGATAACCGTACCTAGAAATCCTTTTTGTTGAAATGCGACGCAAGATGTCTTTGACTTAATACCCATATTGGCGTATCCCAGTGAGTTTTTTCTTTTAATTTAAATACATCCTCAGTGGCAATACATGATTAGGAGTCTTACAATACCAAATTGTATCTAAATCGGTTTAGCTATAGCAAAACAGCTGTTGCTTTTTTGATTGGTTAATAGCTCAAATTTTAAATGTTTTTTTTTTTTGCTTTCCTATGTCACGATCAGCCGTTTTTCACTTGCAAGTTTTACTGAGTGAAATTCCTCCAGCAGAAACCTGCAATTCTCTCAATGAAATGTCAAAATGCGCTCTCTCCCTGCAAAGGTTTTGTGTCACCGAACACTTTTCAGCAGAAATTTTGTAACATTTTTTTAAATTTTATCCCCACCGAACACAGCTATAACCAAAATACAAGAATAGCTTGATTAACGTTTCAGGATATGTATGCATGACCGAATTTTTAAATTTTATACTTAACCACTTGTATACATTTGCTGACGATAGCATAGATGCTGTATATTCGCAAAGAGAGGTTGACTGCCATTGCGTCGCGCCTCCCCAAATGTACACTCAACATAATTTAACTATTTTCTTGCGTTATACTCGAATACATACAAGTGTGTCCACTTGAACATTTTAAGCTCAATAATGACCCAATTCATTCAATTCACTTTCGCTGGCCCCAACATAGTCGGCTAGCCCTTTGTTTTAACATCGAGGAGCATACAAAATGAAATCGTTCGGAAAAGGACCAAGTAAGAAAACACGAAGTCAAAAATATATGTAGCATACATAAAGGCGTAGTTAATAGGTAAATATATATACTTATGACAGACTCACAGATGAAGCTCTAATGTGGAGTGAAATTATTTGTACTTACATACATATTTACATCTATATGTAGTTGAACTTAAAGTCAGCATGCTGTCCGCTTAAGAGTTAATGCATAAAAGTAAATATGTATGTAAATACGTTGTTATGCCAACAACACATAATGCCACTAGCAGAGAAACTTGATCAGCGAAGTTTGGAATGGATGTGATAAGGGCTTTTCGAGTGTTACATAAGTTTTGGGTTAGTTTGGTTCATTACTTGACGTAACTACAGTTTAGAATTTACGCTTAATTGCACTTCTGAAATTTGTTGGCGCTACATACATACATACATACCCTTATAGGCATTTTTATTTGTGTATTACTTCTGTGAATGCAAAGCTTTGCCCCCCCGACCAAAGACCATGAGAATGCTTAAGTTTTCGAAGCCTTAACAAAACTTTTTCTGACAAAAGTATCGAGAACAGATTCCGCAAAACTATCGTAAATATATTACCTTTCGCTCAGTTTGTGGCAGCAGAGCATATTTTCTCGACATTCCTTTCGATTCAGTTTACGGCCCTTTCTCGGTATGGAAAATGGATTGCAAACGGGTGTATTTTCGATACGGTATACTATCGAGAAAGTGACTAATGTTTACTTTAGCGATGGGTTCCAATTTATTCCACATTCAAAAATGATATATTTTTTAGTTATATTTATTTGGTTTTATTTTCTATTATTATAATATAAAATCTTATATATATTTGATTATATAAAATATTAAAATACAAACATTCTTCTTTTGCCAATGTTTGAAGTTTAACATGACTACAACTTCTTTCTTCGGGCGTCCAGATTGTACAGCGTTTAAAAAGAAAATAATTTTTTAATGAAATGAAATATTGAAAACTCAAAAGTTTCGGGAAGGTTACTTCTAATAGCCAATTCCAAAGCCATGCTCTGAATGCGTCTCCTTGTAAGGTTGCCGAAGAAACTATTAGAGGCTTGGACACAAAAACGATTCTAGCGTTTATAATTTAAAGAATTTTTCAATTGCTTGACAACAAAACCATAAACATACGTTTTTCACTAGAGATTCGTATATGAGGCGAACTTTCAAGTTACGAGAAACTATCGTAATTCTCTTAACCCTTTCACCCCTGAGCTTTTTTTTCGAAACCTGGAGGGTTTTTCACCATTACGACGGCAAATACTGTAATATGACAAAAATATAAGATGTTTGACATAACTTAAAAGTACGAGATCCTTACTATTATCCTGGGATATATAATCCCAATAATGTTTTTAAGTGGGATGTATACGTCCCAATAATGCTGAAAGGACTAAGGAAATTCAATAGCAACTTTTAGTAAAAAACTAAAAAAATTCACATTTTATGGATTTTTCTTTTACAAATTTTAATTAATTTGTAAAATGAAGCAAAAGATTTGAAACATAAAGCGTTGTTGCATCCAGAACAAACATATTTAGTCTTGGTTTTCTTATTTGGTGAGGCACAATGTACGCATCGACGACGAGAAGGCTGTTCAATAGGGAGATGATCGCCTATATTAAGACGTTCTGCTTGTGATCGCTTTGCGGGTCTTCCACCACATTGACGTGTTGTGAGCATTTTGTATTTTATACCTTCAGCTATCATCGACTCGGCTAAGGGCACAAAAAAATGAATGAGGGAATTTGACGGTGCGTGAATATTATCCAGGCGCTAACCACAGCTATCATACAAATTTTAAAAAATAGTTTTTTCCAACATTTTCACATTAAAATACAACGCGTGACTGTTCAGTATTTGAATCCTGCTTTTTGGGAATATTTTCCGAGTTCTGTAGCGCAATGAGGGAATCCAATAAAAGCTTCAGCATCTTTTTCTATGGGCATTTTATACCTTGGTTCAAAAATGACTCCGTTGTTAAAAGTTGTCCAACTACGTTTATTGCCGATTGGTTGATCCTCAATATTCTCCAGCGAATCAAGGCGAAGATTCATCATTGTATATAGCTTGTGCTAGAGGGTCTTCCACATCTTCGTCATCATCATTTGATGATACATAGCTAGAATCGGATGCAGTAAAGCCATCGCCCATAAAATTACTCTCGCCATCTACAAAATATTTCTCAATTTCATGCTCATCATTCCTCCTTCTAGACATCTATAAGTATAAACCAATATTGGGATGTTATTATCCCACTCAAATATGTTATTGGGATTATATGTCCCAATGTAGTTATAAATATAAAAAACTTACATTTATCACCTCAATTTCTTAAGAATTTTGGATCAATCATCTGCTCGGAGGATTGCCGCCAAACGTGCGCCTATACTCTCTTTGAACCGAAACTACGGACTCCAGTGCGTGATAGCGCCGGACAATCCAAATTCTTGTTTCAGTGTCCCAGTTATCCATTTTTGTTAAATGTAAAAGTCAATCTGCAAAATAAAAAAAAAATTAACCAGATTCATTAAATAGAAAAAAAGTTATTTAATTTTTTTTTGGTAGCGGCTTTCATAAGCCACCCTGTACTCAACAAAGAAAACTGCGCGCTTTAATTGGGAATATTTCAATGCGTAATTGGAAGAAAAATAAAAGTTAGACACAAGTTTGAAGTTGTCTGGGACATATTGTCCCAGTAGGGGCGAAAGGGTTAAGCTCGCTTACATACGTTTCTTGGTCGGGTGGGTTGTTCTATGTATTGCGACTGCAATAAAAGCCTCAAAGTTAGGTCTATCGACTCTTTGGCGAGAAACCAGATTACCACCTTCACTCATGCCTGAATTTGATCTGGTTTAGATACCGATTAATGAGACTGTTCTAAGATCTATCAACAACTTCAGAAGCGTACCTGCTAAAACTACTTAAGGAATTTTATACAAAGGTCTTACAAAGCAAATCCTGGAGATGTAATCCACAATCCCTGATTTCAATGTGCATTATAGCTTTGCCACTAAATACAACTAAATACACGAAAGTGGGGCAGTCAGTCACAAAATTTTAAAGTCTTTCATAGTCTGCAATACGGAAACCTTACTGCGATGAAGGTGATGCTCTATCTAAGCCCTCTAGAACAAATAAAGAGCAACACCATAAAGACTGAGGTTGTACGATGTATGTCTGTTCAGGTCGCAAAGTCAGAGAACGTGTGTGTCTGACTTATTATTGTGTGCTCTATACCTGAGTTGAAGAGCCTGGTTTACCGTCGTGGGAACATTTTTCCTGTCTTTATTCTAGGAGATAATCCGAGTGGTGCCTGAACAGGTTTCTATTTTAGTTTGACTGACACAGGACACAACAGGTTTCTGCTAAGCCTGGAAATACAAAGGTTACAATGCGGGATGCCCTCCTTCTTTCCACCCGGAAGCGCTATCGCCCAGTGAGGAAGGGAAAGAGAAAAAAGAAATGTGTGGCCGAAAGACCGAATTGCTGCAGGCTAAACCATGACCTGGTAATCGAATGGTGTCTTCAATTGGCGTCAGTTATCGCTGAAACAACGATGTTTGGCGTTGACGATGGTGGCTTTCACATTGATAGACACCGTCTAAAATCGCTGATCCGGTTAAGCGTCAATAAATGATGATGATGAATTAGGTGAAAAGGCCCACTTAAATTTGGATATGTCCTTCGTAGAAGTATTTTGTTCATGTCGTGGGCGCATAGAGGCACCTATTCTTGAAGCGACGGTATGGTTTCGTCATAGAGTTCGCTGACCGTCATCTTCGCAACTGAAGTCGATGCCATTAAGAAAATGTTGAGTCAGCTGATTCACAGATTTGAATAAAAAGCGATTATGGAAATATTTTAGGCTTCGTTCGTTACTTGAGATATGAAATATTAAAAAATACCCACTTAACTAAATAAATACACACGTTATCAAATTATAACACTACCCCAGCTAAGAGCACTCAATCAAAGTAGTCCTTTATTTGCTCTCTTTATCTCTATCTCTTTAGCTTTGTCTTCCTATTATTACTGCACTTACCACAATTTCATACAAATTTTATTGCCATCAAATCAATTTTAATACTTTGTTGTTGTTGTCCGCTTTTATTTCCTACATTTTTCACTTTCCTTTGATTTGCTACCGTGACGTTGGTAATCGTCCCAGTTGTATATTCGCTCGTGTGTATGTAGGTGTGTTTGTTTATCGCAAAAATTTGCATTCATGCACTGTTACCACTTACTGCAGACGCAAACACGCACAATAGGACCATAAAGTCGCAACACTTACCAGACAAAGTAAGGTCATGTAAATATTTAACATGCAGCAAATTCTCCACAAACAAAATGATTTAACAAAGGCAGACACAACGATTCCATCCAAATAAGCAAACTAAACGACAATTTAATTTTCAAATTTTTTATTCAATCAGTCACTACATTTGCAATCAGTCACATAGCAATTCCGATTTATTAACTTTTATAAAAAGAATTTGAAACTTTTTAAGTTGGAAAAAAGTAATTATAAATATAAATATTTTTAAATCTTTATTAATTATTCAACGTTTTTATTTGGATATAAATTTTAAATTTAGCGCCAAATTCCATAGCTTTTCTTATAGATCTATTCCGCAGCTGCAAAACTTCTTCATCCCGTTCCGTTCACCGTTTCGCTATCAGAACGATAGTACTTTTGTCAGCTAAACTCTTATTGTAAGTCATTTTTAAAATCCATTTGCGCAAGCTATGGCGTTTGTTTCTAAAATTTTCCTTTTCTATTCAAATAAATACTTTTCATTATTAATAAAAATAATAAAAAATGAAAACAGCTCATTTAGAGTCACTTTAAAAATATATGGTCCAAAAAAAAAATAGTTAAATTATTGGTCTGTATGCCAATCCGAAACATTTTACTCAGACGAAAAATGAGGTGAACAAATTTTCTTTGGTGCAAAAATAGTTTCCATTTTACTGTGCAAATGCAATGTAACATTTTTATAGTTAATGCAATGTTTTAATCCTATCTTGCACCATTCTATTTTCTGTCATTTATAAGTGAGCTAGGTAAGGTTCTGACGTTCATATTCACCACGATGAATGTAGAAATTTTTCTTCGCTCTGTCAAAAATTAATTTTTTCATACATTTGGCCCAAGGTCTTGGTACTAATTGGTATGATATTTTCAATATTAATTTTATCTGGATTTTTTGTAAATATCTTCATTTTTGCAATCACTTTTCAAGTTAAACGATTCGTAAAAATTTTGTTTTGTTGTTTTTCGACAGGGCGGCCGCCGTGGTGTGAAGGTAGTGTTGCCGGCCTACCACACCGAAGGTCCATGGTTCGAGCCCTGGCACAGGTAACATCAAAAGTGATTTGAAAAAAAAGTTTTTCAAAGCGGGGTCGCCCCTCGGCAGTGGTTTGGCAAACTCTCCGAGTGTATTTCTGCCATGACAGGCTTCTCAGCAACAATTCGTCTCCTTTGTAGATGCCGTTCGGAGTCGGCAAAAAACTGTAGGTCCCACCAATTTGTAGGGAAAATTCAAATCGGCACACCACAAATTGGAAGAGAAGCTTGGCGCAAAAATCTCTTAGGAGGTTTATGATGATATACCTGTTGTATATCGCGCCATAGAGAGAGAGAATGATTGATGTATATTGGAACGATTTTTCGTCATCCCTTGTCAAATTTGGTTTTGAGACAAACCGGTTTCGGCGTTGTGCCATCATCAGTGTCGAGTTTCCTTCGAACGTTTCAGAACGAAAATCGACACTGATGATGGCACAACGCCGAAACCGGTTTGTCTCAAAACCAAATTTGACAAGGGATGACCAAAAATCGTTCCAATATACATCGATTCGTAAAAACTCTTTCTGGAAGTTTTTAAAAAATTTTATTTTGAAGCTTTAACTATATAAATCGCTTAGTATACCAAGTTTACTTAAGCTATAAAACATTTACAGAAAGGCTTGTTGGGATACTTCATGGCACACATGTTTTTTTTTTCATTTAACCTAACACATAATTATGTAGACAAGTTTGTTTTAAAGATACTCGCACCAAGACATTAGATTGCACCTAAGAATGTATGTCATATACATATATTGTGGGATAGTTCTAACCTAGCTGCTAGGGCAGTTTGTAATTCGGTGGCATTTTAAATATCAAAAAAATTTGCAGCAAAAAATAATTTTACTTTTCAACTTAATCTCGCGAAAGTTCCATAGGTTTAGTTTTCTTTCCAAATAATAGAACCTTTTTGGTATGGGTTCGGCCGGAGAAAACCTCTATCTTGAGTGTTCCTTGGTTTCTAGTATGGTGTAATGGATCCATGTTCTGGCTAAGGTAACAAAACGGCCGTAAAACTTGTTCGCATTGCAGCTGAACATCGAGTGTAAACAATAACTTCTTCTTAATGTCCAAATGATCATGTAAGATGTATTGTATGCGCCCAGTTGAGATGCCTGTAATCTCAGCTTGACTACTTCTCTGGGACGACCTAAACGCTCGGCGCTTCACGACCAAAACAAAACTCAGTAAACCATTTTTTAACCATCGAGAGTGATGGAGTAGAGTCTTCATGGTATTTATCAAGGGATTTCACGAGAAATTCATTTCTTTCCATTTTTGTTAAAACACCTAGGGCCGGTTTCAAAAGCTTGACTTAACTTAGTTAAGTCAAATTTCGCACTTAGTCAGTATCACCACATAACTAAGCTAAGTCACACATTAGTCAACCTTCCAGCTGACTTATTCTCGACTAAGTCAGTGTTGCTGTCGTTCTAAACCTAAATGTCAGTAATGCTCCTAATTTGTTTTGTAAAATGTCCCAGCCGGAAAATTCGTCAAGCATGACTTTTCCGGCGTATGCGTAGATGCATGTGAACGCTTGTTTTCTAGCATGCAACCGTTACGAAACTATCGTTTTCAATTAAGCGCTAATCTTAGTACCTTCCAAATAAAGAGAAATGGATGTAAGATCAATACATTCCTTCGTGTATGGACACACATGCCCATTTCGAACTGGGTTATTGGGATGCGCAGAGTTGGATGGTATGAAAAAATACTACTATGCATAAAACAGCTGATCGGGTTGTTGTGCTCAAAATTATTTAAGTCGCTCAGTTGGTAAAACCCAAAAATAAGTTAGTCTCGAATCTGTGCTAACTCAAGTCACGACGACTTAGTTTTAGTCTTAGTCGCGTTGGTGAAACCGGCCCATAGTTCTTTAATTGACTGCCAAAAACCAAAGAATTGGGGTCGCTTACACGCAATCATGAAACAACCTTTGTATTACCATTTCAGTTTTGGTGCTGTTTTTTCACCTGCTACTGTACAAAGTATATGAATCTGAACCATAACATGCAGTTAGTTGTAAAAAAAAACGGTGACAGCAATTTTTTGCATATTACAATTTTTATGGATAACTTACACTGAAAGATGCACACATACACATATACAGCTCTGTTCAATATAATAGTAGTAAAAAAAATAAAATAAAAAGAAGCTGTGATTTTAATAATTTTTATTTAAAATATAGCAAATTCCATAACAGAAACCACATAAAAAGAAATTTCAAAGCTTACTCAAAGTTCAGGAAAGTTACTTAAACTTTAAAAAATGGCAATCAAAATCTTCGAAATTTTTGGCAGAGTTTCTAGAAAATTTTTGAGTACGCAGTTTTGTAGACCAATCAGTATGTATGACATTGTGCAAATTAGAACTCACACAAAAGTTTCCCTGAATTTTTAGAATTTTTTTCGTCAAGCTATAAAACTGCGTACTTTTCTAAAAATTCTGCCCAAAAATATTGAAATTTTGATGTAAATTTTTAAAAGTTTAATTAACTTTCCTAAACTTTGTGTAAACCTTCAAATTTATTTTCATGTGGTTTCTGTTATGGAATTCACTATATTTTAAACCAAAATTATTAAAAACACAACTTCGCTTTATTTCGTCGAAGGATATCCAATTTTATTTCACTACTATTATATTGAACACAATTGTATATACAAAGACAATAGCACTTTTATTACACTCTTGAGCTTTATCACATAATTTATAATAAAATTATACAGTTTAGTGGGGCAAAAACTATAATGCCGCCCACCCGTACTCTCGTACTCACACACACACACACCTACGTTCGCAACTTTCTAAGGCACAAATATGCGAACTTACGTACCACATGCACTTTCATTGTGACGCGCTCATAATTAACCCAGCTAACATTTTGAGGATGGTCAAGTCGTTGCCAGTCGCCAAGGAAAGTGCTTGACATTTTTTTTGTACTACGCTGTATATCAGGGAGCGCCATTTCGTGACACAATTTTGCCATACTCAATTTGCTACGCTCTTTCGCGTTTACTTTATCAGTCATCACTGAGCAAGCGATGTAATAAGGTGAGGGTGGTCATTGTTGATTTTGCACCATTCCGAGAACCAAACGCTCATGAAGAGAAAATGTTTAAGATTAAATGATACGAATAAATTTGTTGTAATATTAATGTTATTAAATACATTTTTATAATACATAAAGCGAAATATATTTTCGTATTGGGAAAGGATGTGAGCAAACATCTTACCTGGTTGATAAACTACTAAATCACTAAGACACAAGCACAGCTTTAATTTGGCGATGTCTAGTGTAATGAGTGGTCTCTAGAGCGTATCTCAACAAAAAGGTTCCAATTTTTACTAGTTGGAAAATGGAAAAGCTTGTTTACAGCACCTTGTAAAAATAGCGAAATTTGTTTTTTCTTATAACTTTTCTTTTATATTTCGTCTATATAAGCCACTAACCTAAGACGCCACGTTTAGCTATTCTTATTTTTCAGGAAACTAATACAGGGTGTACGTTTTAGTAAAACTAGAATAAAAACTGAAGTTGTCATGATAGACTAATAGTTTCTATGGAAGAAATTTTGCCTTAATCAAATACCTTTTTAAAAATTTATCATTTTTAAAAATCGAACGTAAAATGTAGAAATTATAGAGAAAAAATTAATTTCGCTGTTTTTACAGGGTGCCAAACTAATTTTTTTAAAACCTCTTAAGATAAGTGTTCAAAAAGGGTGAAACATTTTAAATTTTTTTGTCTCGATGTATATTAGAACGATTTTTCGTCATACTTTATCAAATTTTTTTTTGTAACAAACCGGTTTCGGCGTTCCTCCATACACCGTGATGCGTTCTAGTGATCACACTAAGTAGCGTTTAGGTGTGTTCCTCAGAAATGAAAATTGTATTGTAAATTTCTCGGTGACTTTCACGCGGCTAACCTAAACAATTATTTGCATTTGAATGCACATCCTCATCAGAATTGCTTCCAACTGTAGCAGATCTCCGAAATTTAACCATTTAGTGAACTGCAGCTGTAACCGCTGGCATGGGAGCGGTGTATTTTCACTTAAATACTATGATTGAACTAAAAATGTTTGTGGAATATTTTGAACTAGTTTGAGACAGGTATGTTTCTGTTCGAAATCTGACAATTGACAACCCAGTTGCTTCGAGGGAAAAAGGGAGTTAACTGGCTTTTTATTAGTCTTGAGATTGTTTACAACTGGCTAGTTTGCAGCGCTTGCAGTAAGATATTTTCAGCTGCGTCGCATGCGAGGCGCCACGAAGTGTCATTCTCGACTGGGTTAGGCATCAAAAAGCTGCCTGGGTATATCTTAATTGAAACTAAAAACACTAAACCTAGGTCCTGTACCACGCTCATGGACATACACGCACACAAGCATGAACAGCGAACAGGCTGAAGCTTGGTTCGTGGCACAATCTATAGTTTGAGACTAAAATGTATCGTGATTGTTTTCTAGTTTGGTTGATATTCATCAGTGTAAAATCAGTTTAGCAGATTTAAGTGGTGTTACTGTGTGATTGAATTGTGGAGCGGATGTAAAGGTAGTAAATTGTAAATGCTCATGCAAATCGGACATAGGGGATGAATTATGTGCACATTGTAATCACGATCGTCGGATATGTCAGTAGCATGCGTTTATGCAGTATACGAGGTCGTCAAGTAAAAACACTGTACTCATTTTTTTTCCATAGCAAAGGTCGTAGATCGTCCTACATCGGAGGTTGAGATATGTATTAGTCCAGGAGGGCACTCATCGTCAGGGCTTGGTTATTCCTGTTCTGGAAACTTGCAGGCAGTGGCCGTTTGGTATCGGTTTAAAATTGTACATTCATTAAACTCGTAGGGGAAAGTTAAAGTACAATAAGATGTTATGATAAAAATCCCTCGCTTGTTTTATACAGCTTGATACTCCCTTCAATCGACTCTTGTAAACCAACCAGCTGGCCTAGTGTCGAAAAGTTCAGTGGCCACGATGAGACTTCGTGAAATGGACTTAGGATTATCGAATTAGCCGGTGCCGTACATCAAGCTACCTGGCTGCCCCCGAAAGAAAAACAAGTGAGAAAGTCTAAGTTCGGGTGGAACCGAACATTATATACCTAGTAGTGATCTATTTTAGCATCCCAATTTACGCAGGTCTATTTTAATACTTTCAGTTCGTATTTGCGTTCAAATAGACAGACGGACAGACAGATAGACGTATCGAGAGGGACATGGCTACATCGACTCGGCTCATCTTCCTGATCATTTCAGTATACTTTTTGATGGGACTATCTCTTTTTCTTCTCATACGTACAAACATTTCATGGTCATGAAAGGTAAGAAAATCAAAAAAGATATGCAACTTCGCTTTTGCAGTGTGGTATTTACTACTTGCCCGGATATTTTACTTTTCATATTGAACGTTTTGATATACATTCAAGTACCAAAGTACTCAACCGATCTTTATGAAATTTTCACAATATATACTTGGGTTCACTGGGTATAGCATAGACAATATATAGTTTTGGAAAAGTGAGCGGTGCCACGCTCACATATTTTGTGTTTTGTTTTTGCTCTTGAACTTTCACGATAGGTTCAGGAGTTCCCTGGGCACGACACAGTCTGTATATAGCTTTTGTAAAAGCCCCCAGGTTATATAAGGCTGCAGTTCGGTATAGCTAGGAGTTTATTTGGTTCAAGTTAATGAAATTTTATATATAGATGTGTTCTATATATCAAAATTTCCAGAATTCTTTTGTAAAATTGAGAGACTAGTTTGCGTTCAAATAGACAGACAGACAGACGGACGGAGAGACGGACATGGCTAAATCAACTCCGCTTATCGTGCTGATCATTTTAGTGAACGTTTTTCTTCTTCTTCTCATACTTGCATACATTTAATGTTTATGAAAGGTATGAAAATCAAAAAAGATATATAACTTCGCTATTGCAGTGGGCTATTAACTACGTGCCAGAATATTTTGGTTTTGTGTTTTCCGATTTGGATAGTTTTTGGCAGGAGTATAAGACATACTACTGAGAAGCAGTTGACCAATTTTCATTGAAATGTCAAGATTGATTTATAAGAGATTGCCTTTGAAAATAGCAGAAATTGTATGCTGAAAAGTGGGCGGCGCCACGCCTACTTCTTCGAAATTGAAAAAAATTTGTTTGCGGTCGAGTTTTTCTTAAAAAGCTTATTATGTGTGCAAAATCTGATTGATATAACTTGCTTAGTTGTAGAAATATCGCTTTTTAAATTTAAAAAAAAAATTTTCAGAACTAGTTAAGAAACTGGGCGTGGACATTAGCCGATTTCGCCTATTTTTACAACAAATAGTTACCTTTATATATTAAACATTATCACCAAATTTCGTTTCAAAAAATCAGTTTTTGGCGGAGTTATGGCATAAAAAGTTTTGTGGAATAATCCACTATAAAAGGGGCGGGCCATGCCCATTTTCGAAAATTTTTTAAAGTGAAATATAAGTGATCTAAAGCTTCAAAATCTTTCATATAATAGTGGGCGTGGACCTTAAACGATTTCGTCCATTTTTTCCTCGAACATTCCTTGCACATCTGGAAACCTGCGTGCTGAATTTCGCTTCGATATCTTGAATGGTGTTTGATTTTTGATTAATAACATTTCTAAATTTGACTTAATCAAAAGTGGGCGGCGCCACCACCATTTTCAAAAATTTATTTTGTGCCTCAATCTCAATGTATTCACCAAATTTTATCCTGATAGGTGTATTATGTACTGAGTTATCACTTTTTCTGTGTTTTCTAAAATATTCTATACATAAAAAGTGGGCGTGAATATAATCCAATTTCGTCCATTTTAAATAGCGCTCGGATATGAGTGCCATGGAACCTGCATACCAAATTTCATTAATATATCTCCAAACTTACTCAAGTTATCGTGTTCCCAGACGGACGGACGGACAGACGGACATGGCTTAATCAATTTCTCTTTTCGTCCTGAACATTTTTATATACATAAGTCAATATCTATCTCGATCCGTTTATGCCGTTACGTACTGCCGTTAGGCGACTAAAGTTAATATACAAAGCAAAGCACTACTAGGTATAATAACATCGACTTCAATCACTTGTTTAAGCGACATAAGCTATAACGATTTACTTCGTCTATTTTATTTACGCTGCACTCTCTTGTAATTCGCAAGCAGCTTATAAAATATCCCAAAGATATAGTTTATGTTTTTTAATCCCAAAGGGGGGTTTTTCACAACGAAAATGAGGAAGCCAATCCCGCGCAATGCCTCAGAGCCAACAGTGCTCACCCCCAATTAATACATACAAGGTGTAAAGGTGCCCCACACCCCGCGTTCTATATAGAACAAATAATTTAAATAAATAAAAAATAACTCAAAAAAACTACTCGCCCTCCACAAAGCTTAAGCTTTGTTTTTTTGAGTTATTTTTTTTATTTTATTTTATTATTTATATAATATTATTGGTTTATAGAGGAAAAGGGGGTGTGCGGAGCACATGTTTAGTATAGGGAGCCTTTTTCTATGTTTATTTATTATTATTTTATTTATTTAAATTATTTGTTCTATATAGAACGGGGTGCGGCGCACCTGTTACACCTTGTATTTATTAATTGGGGGCGAGCACTGTTGGCTCTGAGGCATTGCGCGGGATTGGCTTCCTCATTTTCGTTGTGAAAAACCCCCCTTTGGGATTAAAAAACATAAACTATATCTTTGGGATATTTTATAAGCTGCTTGCGAATTACAAGAGAGTGCAGCGTAAATAAAATAGACGAAGTAAATCGTTATAGCTTATGCCGCTTAAACACACTATCTAAACGCAGCAAAGATCACATAAGGAAATCTTGACGTCGAAAAGGCGCAAGAGACCGTCTATGATTCCACACCTTCTCTTTGAGAACACCTGCTAGAAAGTACTTCCTAATGAAGAAGAAATTGGATACCGGAGAATTCGAAAAAAAACTTTGTAAGATGAAGAGCTCCGCTTTGCAACGGAAAGAAAGGACGCCTCCTTCAGGCTCACATGTTGACCGATTCTTAAATGGAAACGTTGAGCTAAGCCAGAAGGATTAATAGCGGATGATGGAATCAATGTTCCCCCACCCGTCCATTACGGGTCAGCATGCATCAGCTTCATTGAAAAATATGGTCGGACGAGTGCATACCTGCAGTTCACAATCTCAGTGTTTTCTGCCCAATTCACAAGAAGGCAAATCCTTCAAAGTATGCCACCTATCGCCTATTGTATGAAATATTGAAGCCTGGCGGGAACAGACCTGGTAAGTCTACCATACAGCATATTTTGACCACTCCTCGAATCTTGAAGAAACATCGTGAAGAAATTAGAGGCATACACCACTTCTTTGTCTAAAAGTCACATTCGATAACAAGAAGAGTGGCTGTGTGTTTCTCCGTTAACAGTTAAGGGCCAAATCAAAAAGTACGCACCCTTGTCCTACAACAACAACCTCGACTATCAGTCTAAGAAACATATTTGTGTTTCTAAAATTTTTGATGTTGCACCGAACACGACATGCACCAACATTGAAGTCCTACCAAACCTTGTTGTATATAAGCTTACGCTGTATAGAAGAAGCAAATAATGAAGCGATTACTTTGAAACGAAGACGGATAGCAAGGCATGGGTGGCAATTTGCAGACGTTACCTGCTGTCGTCGTCAACGCATGTGGGGCAATCTTGCCTAACAGCGCCAAATGTGGCAATTACAAGCACCAATGACGCCTTTGCCTTTCCGTATAAGCACACACAGCACACCTCTGAATGGTTTTAACGAATGCAGGTGGGTGTCTGTTGTAGTTAGAATGCATATGCGCAGTGCCGGATTTAGGGCCAAATGTCCTTAGCCAGTAACAGTATGACACAATTAATAAGTTATGTCTTGATCACACCAAAATAAATGTGTCCTCTAAAACTCAGAGCTTGGCAAGGAAGATTGGGAGTCCTAGTAAAGACTCTGAATAAATATTGAGACCACTGTACCACGAAAGGACTCAGCTCCGATTGGGGCAACAAACGAAGTAAGTGCGCATTTATTTTTTTATTCGTTGCATATTTAGTTGCATCATTGTGATAGCACTTTTAGGAGTTTTGCTGTTCTAACGCTGTTTCATAACGGCCTAGTCATCCTGGAAGTATGTTCCTGTACTTGTCTTTGTATGAATCTTTCTTGGCCCATCTGACTAAATAGTCGCGGTACAGTTTTCACGGGATCCATACTATCTCTGATTATATAGCTTGTTCATCCAGCGTCTGTCTTACACCCAACCACTTTTCGTGGGCTTTTCTGAACGGAAATGATTTCACACTGCATTACCTACCATCTATGAATCTGTCTCTTTCTCATTCTCTACAATCTGGGATCTTAATCGGAAGTTTTACGTGATGTCTTTATTAATTCTTGCGTGCCCGAATCTGCTGTCATAGCCCTACAGCTGTTATGGAGTTTTCTGAAGAAATAGCTTAATTGACAACTGGTCGATTGGAAACACCACGGGATCGCAAATCTGTCTGCACTTGGTGCTTTCATGGGAGTAGCGGACCCCCTCTTTCTCTGCTTCCACCAGCAGGTGCCGATAAGAGTACCTTCTAGGTTAGAGCATCTTGATTCATTCCCACAACATGGCCTAACCGACAATTTTTTTTGTCTTGTGTCTGTGTCTGCATGCAGCTCGTCGTTAAGTCATCTTTGGTACTTGCCGCCGACCACGGGACCATATATCTTAAATCATAAAGATGTGGATCAGGAAAATATTTATTATGGCTTCAAACTATGTTGCAGGGGTATGTTTGAGCTCTCCTGGCATCTCAATGCCTAACCTTATAACATGTGGCTAGGGCCCGCGTATATCAAAGGCCCCTATGTCGCCCCCTATCTTAGCTATGCTTAAATCCGGTCCTGCATTGTATGTTTGTCTGTAAATTTTCTCTAAAAAATGATAAATTGGAAAATTTTCACAGAAACCGGTAAAGGCATAGAAGCAATCAAGATACCGTTATGCAAGCGATCGTAATGCAAATATGCGGAAACATAATACATACATAGGTGAATACCAGACATGGGCAGGCTGCGTAAAATTTCGAGTGCAGCGAACACTTCACAAAGCACTCAATGTTTACTGATTGTTCAGTCTTATCAAGCTGAGTGGGCAAAAAAAATGCAATACTATGTAGAAATTGAGCTTAAAGCGACATTACTGCTGTTGCGTAGCCAAGGTATCCCTAATCCAAAACAAAATTATAGCTCTGTTTGGGGCATAAAATCATTAAAAATATTTATAAAATTTTTACTTAGTGTTAGGCGACCCAAACAAAAATTGCAGGGAGACAGCGCATTTTGACATTTCATTCGGGAGAGGAAGTTGCAAGCAATAGCTGTGTTCTGTGACAAAATTTGCAAAGAAGTGTCAGTAAAGTGAATGACGTAAAAGACTCTCGAAACGCAAAAAGTAAAAAGTTTCCACCGAACAGGAATCAGTAAAAACTTTCAAGCAAAACAGCTGTTGCATTTTTGATTGGTTAATAACTCAAAGTTTTAAGTTTATGTTGTTGCTTTCCTATGTCACGATCAGCGGTTTTTCACTTGCAAGTTTTACTGAGTGAAATTGCCCCAGCAGCAACTTGCAACAGGGCTTAACCCTGCCATCCACAGACCCCGTACTTTCTTTAGTACTTTCGAGGCACCATGCTGTACACGCCTAAGGGCGTCCCGCGGTACACGTCGCTCTGGTGCTCCCCTACCGCCCCTACCAACTTCAATCAACTTCAAGTAGCCACAATGGTGGCTCAGCGCTGCTGCCATTCCCGCCTCACCCACACCCGAGTGCCGCTCACGCTCACCAGCGTCTCCATCTCGCACGGCCGCTCAAAACTCCTATCCCCTCCGGAATAGGCCAGATATGAGCATCACCGAGCGTCAGTCCCCTCTTTCTCTGTCCCCAATGCCCCCCCCCCTGCTTCCAGCTTGCACGTGGGCCAGGATCACCACCTCCTCGTACCTTTCACTACGTGCACCGTTTGTCGGCAAAGATTATATACGCCTACGACATCTGTAAAGTGCAACAATTGGCTTGGCCTGTGTCACACCCTTATGTGCTCTGGGATCGCAAACGGCAACCTCTGGACGGATACGTTCATAGCCCCCTGTTGCAGTATACAGCCACTTTCCACGCTAGTTAACAATGGCCATGGCGCTGTCAACTCTAGACTGCGACATAGTTTAGGCCTTAGCCTACCTTCACCTAGGCAAGCGCATCCGTCCCTCACGTCTAGCATGTCCCCGGCTCCCCTCCTACACGCTTCCAACGGTTCTCGTGGCACTTGACCTATCAAATTCATTTGATACGGTCAACCACCCCACACTCCTTAGAGACCTGGAAGAGACACCGCGGCCTTAAAAGGTGGACCGTTAATTACCTCAATGGTCGACAGGCATCAGTCAAATTCAGGAACAAGAAATCTAGGCCACGAAGAATAAAACAAGGGTTGCCGCTAGGTGGTGTTCTCTCTCCCCTTTTGTTTAATTTCTATATTTCAATGTTCAAGAGCACGCGGAACTCTTGAGTAGACAGTTCCTTCTGAACTGTCATAAACCCAGTCATCCAAATAGACATCTATTGGATGTAGCCCCGCCCCCAGAGGCATAAGGAGACATCTTCTCAAGCACTACGATGAGATCCGGCACCAGATTTCTTTGCCGTTTGATCTGCGGAACCATAGATGGGCTCTAAATGCCCTCCACACCGAGTCGGTAGATAGATCCATCAGATCTCGGCCTGTGAATCCCGTTATCAGTACTCAGCAACCTGAATTGGCTGAAGAGGAGCGTGTACTTCCTACGGAGACTAGTCATGCTAGCACAACTTCGCTCTGGATATTGTAATAGGTAAAACTCTTACTTATCCAGACTGAACCCCACCATACCAATCACATGCCCTGCATGTGGTATGCCTCCTCATGATACCAAACATCTCTTCTCCTGTTCAGTCGAACCTACTCTTCTAACACCTACATCACTCTGGTCCGTTAGAAGAGCCTGATGACAATTTAGAGTGATCGAGCTCATTGCGCAGGGCAAAGAACTGTGACCAACAACAACAACACAAATGTGATATCTAAAGCAAAGACGTCAAAAAAATTTCAGCTCCGGTCACCTGTTTTTTTTGGTCTCATCCTTCGTCTCTTTGATTATTGCACCCAATGCATTGCCTTATTGAAGCGCCTTGAAAAATTCCACATTGATCATGAAACTTGGCAGATAACACATCACACTTGTTTTGATACATAATGGCTGCAAGTTTTCATTTTATTCTCTATAACGTATTTTTCATTTCTATGGCGGCCAAAATCGCGGTTTAATGTAAAGCATTAGCGACGATAACTATAGTTATATAGAATATATATATTTAGAATCAAGCTTTTATGGCCTGCAACTTTAGCCGGGAGAATACGACAAAGCTGTACAATTTGTCAAATTTTTTTTTTCGCCGCTAAAAAGAGCGTTGTTACCACACTAAAAACGGGGGGGGGGTTATGCATTACTTGTAATGGATACTGCCCATCTGTGGTACACACGGTTCAAACCTACATTATGATACATATATATGTGCGGATGTTAGTGTATTTACCAAGTGCACGGCATACATAGATATTTGAATATCTATTCATCTATTCGACCCATCACATCTCAAAATTATTTCCATATTACACTGAATATTTGGTTTCAAAGTTATCGCAAATATTTTGATTGCATATTTACTCAACACTGCGTTTGGTAAATAAAAATCAATGAATTTTCCAAACACCAAATTTCCTTCTACATTTTTATGTAATATGAGATGTGATTGGGCTTGTCCTTGAAAATTACTTAAATAAAGCAGAATATTTTGAATTGAACTGGGCGAAAACAAAACTTTGTTTAAACGTCGATGTCTGGAATTCTCCAAAAGGATTTGGTCCAGGTTAAACTGCCCAGGCCAATAAAATTTTAACAATACGAACGAAAATAATACTCTACAAGTAGCTTATCGTGCCCTTCTGTATGGTGCAGATGTTTGGATACTGCCAACATCTGATGAGGGTGCTGTGAGAGTATTCATTCCACCGATAACCGAGTCCCGGAATGACGCGGCTTATTTTACACTACCAAAAGTTGTTGTTGTTGTTAATAGTGACCAAAAGCTGTTATTTTAGCGTAACTCTGTCTAGGTCGTCAAGTCCCATTCTGAAATTGTCATTTGTGCCTCTAACTACTTATTGCATATTTGCGAAATGTTACGTATACGTACCAGCATACCAATATAGTACTACTCAATGAGGATAGCAACATTTTGGATTTTCGCCATCCCGCCATTTTCGGAAATTATTTTCGGGATTTCGGTATTCGCTATTTTCCTAAAGGGAAGGTTGAAAAAAGACTGAAAGAATTCTTGACCTACCTGACCGTAAAATATATTACAAATAATTTTTTTTTTATATTTCTTATTTACTAATTAAATTGTTACCTTTATTTACACATTAAATTACCTTTCATTACACATCTTATCCTTCCTTAAGGTGGGATGACCTAGAAGATTACACTAGTCATACCAAATCGCTACCACGACAGCCAGGTAGTACCACATATCCGCCCAAGGACTGTCAATTCGACAACACTCCTCAAAACCTTCGGGGAGTGTTTTGGTCATTACAAACAACAACAAATACTTATGCTATCGGGTATACACAAATGTGGCTATGTCAGCTTCTTTTCCATGTTATCCTTAATTGTTACAATACAATAATATAGTTGCAGTGGCAAGGACTGTCCACATCTCCAGGAGTGTTATATCTTCGGAAAGTATTTTTCAGTAGTGTAGTAATATATCTCTAATTATGTGTTGGTTGCAATCCATATTAGGGAAGAGACAAATCACGTAATGAATTTTCATTTCGAATTTCAACATTCGAACATTCAACCTGTTAGGCTTCCATTGAAAAAAAGAAATAGTATACATATGCATAAATAAAAAATACCTGAATGATTTTCTGAACTTGAATTGTTCTGAATTGAAATCTTCTGAGTAATCTCTACCTTATATCTTTCCCAAAACACAGATTTACAAAATATTAATTATATATTTTATTGTAGTATTTGTATTAAACCGCTCATGGTTTGTTTAAAAAAAAGCCATTCAAAATAAATATGAATACAAAGTTGCACTCAAAACAGCATAGGAACACCACATAAATGCCGCTAACTTTCTGTGATTGCCTTTCAGCAACAATGACCATCGTGGCCACTGTGATCATGCGATACTGCTTGTCTATAATTGATCTTATTATTATCCTTTTCACTGCCGTCTGTTTGACCAATTTTCGTTGTTTCTAATGCTGTCGAGTCATCATTATGTTCTTTTTTAGAAAATTCACTTAGATCACGGCGCATAGCGTAAGCATCCTCACCGTCCGCATAGTATTTTGGTTCAATTTCAATAATTTTAAATTTCAATGAATCTGTGTAAAGGTTTAAAGCAGCACGATTACTTTTACGTACATGCAATGAAACATATTGTGCGTCGAAACACTCGACCATGGCCTGAGATGCTTGATTCATTAATTTTTGTGCAAGTCCCAAACGACGATATGAACGTTTTACAGCTAATGAAGTAATATGACCATGTTTGCTCTCCTCACCCGGTTCTGGTTCCTCCATTTTAGCCAAGACATAACCAACAATATTACCCTTATCATCTTCGGCAACATAACTTAATTGCGGCCAAGTTAGACCATGATAAAAGTAATATTTCATTTGATAATTTTCAGGCAGACAGAGTAAATTACAATGTTGCATACTCATCAAATCATCGGGTTTTGCACAGCGGATATTCATAATGACCAGGTAGTATATGTGCTATGTATAATAGGATGTTTAACGTAACTCGATAAATCTCTAAGTTATAGATAAATTGTAGGTTTTGTTTTGTAGCTCTTTCTTTTTTTCCTTTTGTAATTGCTTTTGGTGAATACTAGTCACGACGTACTCTTTTTGCTCTCAAACGTGGTTGTTGCTCGAGTGGTTGGAAATCTTCGCCGTTATCTTGCCCCAGTAGTTCGCGTACAAGACGGAATTTCGACAAAAAAGCCTTCCAAATGAGAAACCAACCTAGAAATAAAAAAGGGGGAAAATATTATGCAACGCAGTTTGTTAATCGTGATCCTAAAATAACTGCTCTCGATATCCCGACCATTTGCGATTACCTAGAAGGCTCGACGTGGTCGTATTAAATCTTTTACACGACAGTTGGGTTGGTAACTGGAGGCGCTTTTTCCTGAGCGTATCGGATACATGTCACGCAAAGGACTGTTACATCGGCAACACCATCCCAACCCTTCAGATATTTTGTCAGCACATCAAAAAGTATAGGGCTCTGGTAGCAAAGACGACCTAGTGTTACCATGCAACGTTACTAACGCTTACAACCACAAAAATACAGTCCCCCAACGGGTTACTAAAATCCACTACCCCCAAGGTCAAAATAAACGTTCCTGCAGAAGTCGGTATATAAGAATCTAGTGCTGTACCGTACCTGGTGTATATTCTGGAACCGGCTAAGTGGGTTAAATACACACATATAAAGGAAATGCCATTCCTCGGCACGCGTGATTCAATTACAAGTGAAGTCCAATTATAAAACCAAATATTGCTACATAGTGCAATAAATTTAACTTGTATTATTTAAGATATATTATTAGTGGCCTTACCTAGCAAAATAATCACAATTACAATGGAGATTGATACGACTATTGTAAGTGTATAGGCCAAAAACAGTGGCAAAGCCATAATTTCATTGACTAGTTCTTTGCTCCAACATTAAATCCTTTGGAAATAGCAGCAGGTACACGTAAAACTTTATAATGTTAAAACCAAATTTCACTAACCACTGCGTCTTTGTCAGCATAAAAACAAAAACAGCTGTCACAATTACACATGTGGCGAGAATGAACGTACCCACTGCAGGGAAGCATCAGGAAAGGCAGAAAGGTTAAATTGTCTACTTAACACACCTTTTCGATATGGAATTGTTCCAACGTCTGTATAGTGTAATATATACGATTGCTAATATACATTTAGAATAATTATGTAGGTAATAACAACCTACTCAATCTTCTGTTTAATACTATCGTCCATTCATTATAATACACCAATAATTGCAGAGTAAAAAATGTCCGATGTAAATATATGAGATCGCGTCCCGTCCCTGAGTTGAGCAAAGCGCACGAAAGACATGGGTCAGTGGGTACGGACTTTTAAGTTTAGGAACTTTAACAACTTACTTATTGATACACAAATTATGGCCTGGACGCGTTTAATAATTTGTATTAATTATATGAACGGTTTTAGCACGAGCTACAAAAAGTAATTGCCGATGTTTTCATTCTCCTTTTATTGACATTTTCTTGAGGGTTGCCGTATCAAATTATGGAAAAAGGAATATAGTTAGGTCCATTTCAGACGGACCAAGACTTACTGTAAGTGTCCACCTTCGTGATCACAGGAATTTTGATGGTTGGCAAAAGGGCGGATAGTAGGGATATGTTATACACGAAGGACCAGCTTAGGACTTTGTCTAAAAAAACTCAAAAGCCGCAACAAGATATCCAAGTCACTGGCCAGCAGCACTTGGGGAAAAGATAAAGAAACGTTGCTTGCTACATATAAGGCTATTGGCCGACCCATTATTGATTACGCTGCGCCCAACCTTGCAAGCAATTGGAACCCAAAGTTCAGAGTTGAGGATGATATTTTCGTATTCTCGATCTTTGCGCTATTCTCTCCATTTCAAGATATGAAAAATCCATGCCGTCTGTTATTGTTAACAGTATCAATGCCGTCTAATGGAGTCTGCCTGAAATAAAAAGTGAAAAGTCCACTGCAGAATTATCAGGTGATATCAGTAGAGAAATTGATTGCTCATCTGGTTATTATATTTTTGCAGAGGTTGATATAACTATCTTCGGCGTCGAATGATTTTGACATTAAACCCACAGAACTACGAAAATACATGGAAAATGCTGATGATTCTGACTGAAGAGGATGAATTACTGGTACTACACCAACATCGCGAAGTCAATCAGGTTGATAGTTTTTTCAGCCCATACCATTATTGCAAAAAAGAGTAAATGCGAGAATTCTTATTATATTTAAGCTATATGAAGCCAAATTTTGTAGTACATATAGGGTTTCCTTATATTATTTATTAACAGTTTGAAAAATTGAAAGAATTACGAATAAGAAAGATACTTATGTATATATACTACATATCTGATATTTGAAATATTAATTTTAGTATAATTGCAACTAAATTATTTCGTACGTAATAAAAAAACTATCAATTTTGTCAGGGGCAAGTTTATACATGCAAATATCCATATATATCTATGTATATCCAGCCTCCGCTATACTAATTAACGTAAAAAATCTAAATTACCTGTTACTTATTTCAATATATATTTTAACAGTCTAATTTGAATGCTTACTTAAAATGGCCCGATGAATTTGTTTCAGATTTCTTATTAAAAGAAAATAAAAACAAATAATAATAAATTAATTTTATGAAACTAAATTTTAGCTCCAAAGCGTGAAATATTTATCCTAGTCAATCGTTAGTATAAACGTCACTAATGTACAAAAAAAAGCATTATTTTTTTTTTATATATTACTACATTCTAACGGCTTAAATGTTTGTGTGTGGTTTAAAAAATATGTATGTAACTCATCTAATGAGAAATAGTTTTTTTTTTTAAGAAAGTATAATTTCTTCCTTAATGAGGCCTTGTTCTTGTTCGAGCTTATGTGACAATTCTGCTTCAGCGACTCGTTTTTGCAAATGACGCCAGAGAGTACTCTTCGGTATGTCAAATAAGTTTGCCGCATGATTTTGTGACATACCTTCATGCACGCATGCATGTAATGCCTTTGTTAATTTATCTTTTAATTCTATTTTCGAATTTACATCACGTTTTTTAAATGATACATAATCTGGCAAACGGCCTTGCTGTGCCAAGCGCACTTTATGCCGGTGTAGCGTTGACATTGGTATATCTAATTCGCGGCTAATATTCTTTAACGAATCACCACCTTTCAATCTTTCATAGGCCGCCGTAAGCACAGGATTTTCACGTGTCGTTTTCATATATTGTGGATGTTTGCGTACTCTTCGCCAAAGTACCGTTTTTGAGAGATCAAATTTTTGTGCAGCTTTCTGTAAACTCATACCTTCCTCTATTACTGCCTGTACAGCATAACATAGGGAATCTATAGGGACGGAAGCGGCGCTTATTGTTGCATAAGTATCATCAGTCTTTAATACTGAAATCGGATCAGCTGTGGGATCAAGTGCATTATACATTGCTTGATGGTGGTGGTGTTGCTGCATTTGTTCATTTTCTGTTGATCTAGTTGCAGTTTTAACTTTGACAGCTTTAAGTTTTGGTGCTGCTTTAATTTGTATAATTGGTTGAGTTGTTAATGGTTGTTGTTGTTGCTGTGAACTTGTAGCCGTGGCAGTTACTTTTGGTGTACTTGTGCTTGGAGTAGAATTTGCACTGATTTCAATTATGGAATGGGCACTACATGTAGTATTACTATATTCTTCTATAATCTGTCCATCATCTGTTGTATCTTCCATTTCAACCAATTTTTCTGAATCGGACGCATTCGATGCATTTTCAAGTTTATTATTTTGTGTCAAAGTGAATGTACCAGAATTTTCAGTTAAAATATATTCATTAGCAGTACCCGACACCGGCATGTGTTCGATTGAATATGTTATTTTGCTGTGCTGAGCTTCATTATAAACATCTAAAAATTCCAATTCTCTTTCGTCTTGAATAACATTTTGCGTCTGAAAAATAATACGTACATAGGTATGTTTGTGTTTTTAAATCTTGTTACAAATGTGAATGTATATAGATATATTTAGCAGGTGGGTCTGTGGCGACCCCAAATTCCTTATGGAAAGAGGTGTGGGTTGGGATGACCTGTAGTGAAATTCACTAACTTATATAGCGAAATTTAAAATGAGAGTATTGTCGTTGCAACGGCAAAGACATATATCAAAGGTATGCTTATCCGTCTGGTTCCGGGCTGGTCGATCATGGGATGAGGCTGAATTCATGGACAGAATTATGCCATGTTTTCCTAGACCACAATATCAGCAGGATTATACTGGATCAACGGTCTGTCCCTGGTTAGAGAAAACTTAAACAATATCCAAGAGCTCGAATTCCACAAACTGTCTTACAGCAGTAATGTCCAAAAATTTGAACATAAAGTTCTGCAAAATTTTAAAGAGCGGAGAGCATGTACGCTGTATCAGCTGCGACAACAAACACCACTAACATGGTGGTTCTCTATCAATTTAAGACCAATTATGATCGGACTGGTGCATGAATGGAGTGGAATTCGAGTACATCTGGTGAATCTTTAGAGAAGGCGATCCTGTTTATTTCAGAAAAGGCGTATTTCGAAGATAATTAAAGCCCACAATAAAGCTTATGGGAAATTAGGATGCATGGATATGATAAGCCTAACCTCCAACAGATTTTGACGAGGTTTAAGCCACACCACCAACCATGTCAGGATTCGGTAATTGTTTCCTTTAGGAGACAACTGCTAAAATACGTCCAAAACTATCGGGAGAGGTATCAAACAACGCGTTTTGACTTCGGTATCAACAATCCGGATTTTCAATTTTTTCTCTCATTTAAAAGTTATTCGCAAAAAACCCAAAACTTTCCCAGGTCCGATCCCAAATAGGGGACTTGATCCAAGGTATTTATGTCCAGAACACTTTTTTGCGTAGGCGGCCTTCGGCCGCGCTTCAAAAAAATAACCCTTAGCCGGTCGAACACCGGATACGCGGTCCACAGTATTTCTGCCCAGAACACACTTTTTGCACTTTTCGGTACACCCTAATCTTTGATTACAACAACCACATGAAAATTTTCAATTTTGATTGCAAATATCTCTTCACTGAAACAAAAACTAGAAAATCAGATTCCGGATTATTGTTATCGAGGTCAAAATGCGTCTTTTGATACCTTTCCCGATAATTTCGGACGTGTTTTAGCAGTTGTCTCCTAAAGGAAACAATTAATATATTACAACGGAGTATTATAAGCGAAGCCCACTAGTTTTATACGTTTATGTAGTAGGAGTACTTACGTCAATCTTCTCTGTGGCTACATTTTCTTGATGTTCAATTAACTCCTCGTGCGCAATTTGTATGTTGCTTAATGACTTCAATGGTAATGTTGTTGTGGGTACTGCACCGGATAATGCGGCATTGCTACATTCAAAACTAATTGCTGATTTGATACCCAAAGTGTTGATAGCTTCTAGGAATTCTGATAAATTAGTCGATGTCAAACTTGTTTCGCCAACATAAATAAATGCCAATACACTTTCCAAAAGCGATCCTTTAATATCCGGCACTATAATGGTCGCCTCCTGGCCCATCGGAATGTCCACCAATAGATTGCGCAGCAAATCTGAACATGATGAAAGAACAAATCGATGGGCTCGTACCGAGTGACCTTTAGCCACTAGTGTTACCTCGCAACTTTGCTGATCATCGCGCAGATTTCTTTGTATATCGAATATTGTTGCCGAATGGCCCATCCACTTCAAGTGATTCATTTTTGGTTGTTTGCAGAAATTGTTTGTTGTGTTTTATTTTCAATAAATTTATCTCAAAATTTGGGAACGTCAAAATCTCAGAAAATTCGACGAAATTTCGCTAATTCCAGGTGTAACGAACCGAGAATAAAATGAGAACCATTTTGGAATTTATTAATCAGGGTTGCAAATCGTGTGGATTGGCTTTGGAACAAAGCTGTTCGGTTGTTCACAGTTGAGTTAACCAGAGTTTAACCGCTCAACATTGGTGTGCTAACCTCGGGTTAGTCAGAAGGTTGCCCAGTATGAATGTGGTCGTTACCACAACAACAACAATCGGACAGTAAACATTTAACAAAATACCTAAAACAAAATTGAGAATCGATAGTTAAATATAGAATCGTGTAATGTAAGTGATGTAACCGATTTCAAAATTATTCATATTGGCCCATAACCATAGTCAAATTAAAATTGAGTCTTATCAACTTGAGCATGATTCTATAATAAACATATTTTCATGTCTGTCATAGTCAACTTAAAATACATTTTATGTCTAAGACGGAGTTTTAATTCGCTTACTCCAAACTTGAGTTTGGATTTTCGCTTGTTGCTACAGATATGTTATGGTTTGTGGATTAAATAGCTGACACAGGGTGACCTTGCAAAACATAAAAAAATTCTTCATGCCACCAACCACCTTAATTTTTTTTTTCATAAGGGGACCCTGTTACTTTTCATTTTAGCTAAGCTTTGTTTAACCGTAGATCGAGCTTTAAAAAAAATTCATAATTCTGGATATGTAGCATTTTTGATACATACTGAAAACTAGGGAGAAAAAGTATTTTATTATTTTTATTAACTCTTATATTGAAAATATTTTTTTAGATGTTGACAAATTTAAATATTATTAATGCATTCGACGCAAATATTTTTGTTATGTTTATCATTACAACATGGTTTTTTGCACAAGTATCAGAATGATGATGTCCATTTATTTTTATTTTCTCTGGAATGATATCAACTTTGACATCTTGCACGGTTTGTTTTTGGCGAATCAATTTTTCGTTTCTTGGATGGACCTGCTTCGCTATCATCATTATTGAAGTTGTTTTTGGATTGAATTTTCGAAAGTAACGTAGCAGATAATTCGTTTCTAGGGCCTCTCTTTCGTTTTTCTATGCATGGCATTGCCAAGACAATGCTAGTTCAAGCAAATAGCATTTACGCTTTGTATGTTTTTGAGTAAGCATCCAGTTCGGATCTATTTCGTTATATATAATATATGCATTCAAAGCAGATATATCGATTATGTTAGAAAATACAGCCATAGTCATTTTTATTTTTGCGTTTGCAGCTGTAGCAGCTGAGCATTTTATCAACAGTATCTACCTCCCCTCGTTGAGTTATAATAAGAGATTATTTCAGGTACCTTTTTGGAGTCATTCGCAACAATAGGTATGTAACGCATTGTGCTCATAACAATTGTACATTTATTTTTTTGACTAATGTATGAAACGAGACTGGTATCAGGCGTAAATGCAAGAGTTGATTCATAAAGCGCGATGTTTTTACAGAGCAAAAGTTTTGGAGGAATAGACCTTTTATTTCTACGCATAGTTCCAACCAGCGTCATGTCCTTTCGTAACAATTTTTGTCCAAGGGAGTGTGATGACACAAAGTTGTCCATGGTTACGTTATGTCCTTTTAGTCCATTAACTAAATCAAGAACTACTCGTTCCCTTGATTTCTTTCGACAATGCCTGTCACATTTTTTCCCAAATATGGCTGTATTTTCCATACGTAACACGTTCGCGAATCCACAAGTAGCCAAAATTTGAAGCCATATCTCTCTGGTTTCGACGGTATGTACTGACGAAATTTACATTGAACATGAAATCCAAGCAATTGCTCATCTACAGCGACATTATCGTTTGGATTGTAGAATGTAGTAAGCCTCTCAGACCACTTTTCCTAAAGGTTTCGAATTGGTGAAAATTTGTCATCGGTTCTTTGACTGCGTCGTGTAAGCACATCATCGAAACGAATAATTTTGTGAATATATAAAAATGTTCTTTCAGACATGATTGATCGAAATACTGGTCGGCCAATATTTTCATCAAATAAATCGTGCAAAGTTTCATTTCTGGATCTGAAACCACAAGGCAGATTTACACGAACTTTATTTCAAAATTTTTGCTACTACCATACTCACTTGTTTACACCGGCCAACAATAATATAGCTAAGTACGCATGAAAAAGTTCCTCATCAATTTCGATATGATTGACGTTTTCACCACTCAATCAACGAGTGACGTAGGGCTCACTGCGCCAATTATTTCCATGTTTTGAAACACACAATGGATCACCATCACAGTCAAAATTATCATCCAACTCCGATAAATCGCTAGTGCTATTAAACGTGTGTGAAAAAGGGCATTTTGTATTAAAAGAATTAGGTCCGTATTTTCCATGTGTTCCCATGACCTATGTTACGTCGGACTTGAATTCAATACTTGAAAAGTGTAAAAGTTGTGTAACAGTGGTTACAAATACACTGGCAACCCTGAAACCTAGGAGGTTTAATGCAATCGGTAATTTTCCATCTTTATTCAAAGGCAAATTTTTTAATTCACACGTCAAGAGAATTCAAATTTAGCAAAAACAACAAAATGTCTGCACATTCTACAAAAGAAGAAAAAACTTCCGTCGAGGCCACTCAACAAAAATCAATTGGCGTAAAACGTTTTGAGCAATCTCATGCTAAGCACATTGCTGCTGCGCAAAAAGTGCTTCAGCTATATACGCTTAGCTCTGACGAAGAAGAAGAGGATTTGGATGAAGGAACAATTTTGGGTAATTTTACCGCTAACACACATGATTAAAAAATTGTCTTAACGATGAATATACCCTAGATTCTCTTTACAAACATTATAAACCCGAAGCCAATAAGGGTGCAACTTCAGCGACCTTGCCACAAAAGAATGCAACTTTCTTTGAAAATGCTTTACATTCAGGATCAGCAACTTGTCTTATTTGCATAGGTAGTATAAGGCGAGTAGAAGCGATATGGGCCTGCAAATATTGCTACTGTTTTTTCCATCTCAACTGCATACAACGGTGGGCTAAAGATAGTGTTGCACAATTAAAAGCAAACTCTCATCATGATGAGCAGGGCTATTACAACAATTTGGGGGAATTCGTCCCTCCGAAACGCAAGCGAGCGTTACAATGGAGTTGCCCACAATGTCGGAAAAATTACACACCTGAAGAGAGGCCTGTGGAGTATAAGTGTTTTTGTGGCAAAGAGACAAATCCACAATCAACACCATTTCTATTACCACATTCGTGTGGAGAGTTGTGTGGAAAATTGTTACAACCAACATGTGGTCATACTTGCATGCTGCTCTGTCATCCGGGACCTTGTCCACCTTGTTCACAATATGCCAATACAAGGTGTTTGTGCGGTAAATCGGCAAAGAAATCTGTGCGTTGTATAGATAAAGAGTGGAAATGCAATAGAAAGGTACGCATATATATATGTATATATGAAAATTGAAATAATTTACAAGGTAAAGTTATATATTTTATTTTTAGTGTAATGAATATCTTCGATGTGGCGAACATAAATGCCAAGAATTGTGCCATAAGCCAAAAGAATGTCCACCATGTAGTAGTGCTAGTATGAAGGCATGTGAATGTGGAAGTGAGGTGAAAAAACGTAATTGTTCTGAACTGAAATGGCATTGTAATAAGGTGAAAAGTTGTTCTTCAATAACAGAAAAAGTACAATATAGAGAAGGCTGAACGCGAAGAATCACAGTAAACCACCAATTCGCGAGTAGGTAATTCACCACGGACTTGTCTGTTTTTTCGCTACAATTAAATGGTTTTTTAACTATTACTTAAATTAAAATTTTTTTTTTTTTTTGAATTTTTTTTTTTTAATAAAATTTTTTTTTTTAATAAATTTTTTTTTTTTAATAAATTTTTTTTTTTTAATAAATTTTTTTTTTTTAATAAATTTTTTTTTTTTAATAAATTTTTTTTTTTTAATTTTTGAATGGTCAGTGTTCCTGAAGGAACCTCATAAAGCCAGGTTATGTTCCAAGTGGGTTGGTTCCAATTTATGTATATGTGTTGCATATTATATTTTAAATTAAGATTATGGCATAGATTGAAAAGCCTATATTTATAAAATATTTAGTTGTATATCTCTCACGTGGTTATGGAGACGATCACCCCATATCATTCATTTTCTGTTTGAAGATTCCCGTATTTGCTGAGATCTGTTATCTTAGATATACACAGTTTTGTTTATTTTTATTTAAGTCGAAATTTTATTTAATTATATAGGATTAAATTCCTATTTTAAGTGAGTTATTTAACTTGAAACGTGATTAAGTGTAAGCGAAAATACTTTTTGGAGAAAGCAGGTCCCTTAGGTCCAAAAATTTCATCTCAACCAAAAGTACAGTCTGTTTTTTCTTAATTTGGTTGGGATGCAGGGATATTTTTGCCGACTCTACGCTACGACGTCTAAAAGCGAAGTGTTTTTTTTTTAATTTTACTTAAAAAAGTTTTCAGGCGGTTACAGTGGTGAATTATCTACTAGAGATTTGACAGCGTCCATTTACATTCGTTGTTAGATGTTCTCTATAACTTCCGTGTTAAAAATAATTTTGGTATAGATTATATAGCCGGGAGGATTTGATAGTTTCAATAATATTTATTAAATAGGTATGCGGTTCTAAATATTCGTGTGGTTCACACAATTGTAAACGTATATGTCACTTTGGACCTTGTGGCGATTGTCCGTTGAGCTTGCCACGTTCCTGCCCATGTGGAAAAACTGTATGTAAAATAAACATGTATAAATTATAATTATCATTTCTATTGGTTAAATTAAATTAATTGCGCAGCAAAAAGTTGTGCCCTGTACTGAAGCTATTGACCCCTGCGGCGAAACATGCCAAAAACGTTTAACCTGTGGACTACATACTTGCACTCAACGTTGTCATCGAGGTGAATGCAATTTGGTAAATTATATTTAAGTATTTGAACTATGCAAATAAATGTATTCACGCTTTTCATTTAGTGCATAATCATAACCAAAAAGAAATGTCGCTGTGGCATGCATGAAAAAGAATTGCCTTGTTGGAAAAATTTCACATGCGAAACCAAATGCAAGCATATTCGTGATTGTGGAAAACATGCCTGCAATAAAAAGGTAAATAATATAGAATTTCAACCCTAATACTTCACTTTCAAATATATTTTCAGTGCTGTGACGGCCGCACATGCCCGCAGTGTGATAAAGTGTGTGGCAAGCCACTGAATTGTCAAAAGCACAAATGTCAATCGATTTGTCATGAAGGTCCATGTTATCCATGCAATCAGCAATCACAGGTAAATTGTCGTTGTGGAAAAACATCAAAACGTGTGCCATGTGGACGTGAACGTACAGCACGTGTTATGTGCATGGAATTATGCCGGTATGTAAATTTTGAACTCTTTCCTAACTTACAGTTAAAATGCACTAGTTTAATTTTGTTTCAAAATGCTTAGTATTCCTTCAAAATGCCACCATCCAAACAAACATCGTTGTCACAAAAACGAATGCCCACCGTGCAATGAAAAATGCGGAAAACCAAATAGTACCACTCGTTGTGAACATATTTGTGAAGCTAAATGTCACGCCGCTGTTAAAGTTCCTAAACAAAATCCTACAAATGGCCAACATGCCAATGTGTGGGATGTAAGTAAAAAGGTACACACTCTATAAAAACATATATGTAAATTATATAATTTCATTATTTAATTTTTTCCTTATATTTAGTTTGAATTCAAAGCATTACCACATCCTCCATGTGAACAAAAAGTGAGCGTTACATGCATTGGTGGTCATGAAGTGGCCGATTGGCCCTGTTGGAATTCTAAGCCATCATCTTGCCAACGCCCATGTAACCGTTTATTACTTTGCGGTAATCACAAATGTGAGCTTGTATGCCATAGTGTGCCCGATATAAAGGATATGAAGGTATATAAATGTGGTATACAGATACTTTTTAAAGCGTGTAACTTGAAAAACTGTTTAAAATATAAGAATTAAATTTAGTACAATTATTGCTACTGGCATGTAGCGCTTGCATGAGTAGAATTATTATGTACAGGCAAGTAGCCCAACAAGCCACTTATCGAAATCTCAATCGGATGATCACAAAAGCGACGATGAAGATCGTGGTACTAGAGGCAAAAAGAACAAGCAAATCAGAGCAAGACCATCCCCATTATTTACGCTACTTACGACAAGGCAATAGCCCATGGGATACATCAAGGCAGCAGAGATGGGATGGGAACTCTCCCTAGTCTTCTGTGAGGTGAAATTTAGGACAAGTGTATTGGTTGTAGATTGCAAAAATGATAAACGGCGACTTGGCTTACCAACGTCGCACCGATGCTGATATACCACCGATGCACACTATTAAGACATATCTCCCTAGAAGCTAGAATAGTATTAAGAGTCTTGAGATAAAGCTACTTAGGGCCCAAAATATCAAGTATTCATAAAGTTGGGGTGGCATAGCTCTGATTATTTTTGGTAGTGAAAAAAGTCGTATTTTCAGATTTCAGTTCATTTCCTTTTAAATAACTTGAATAATGTTGATGTTATCAACGGCATGACTCCTTGACACGGATTTGTTTGTTTCAATTATTTTCGCTTTATTTTGTCTTTATTTACCCTTTCCAGGAGCAAATTGGTTGTGCTCAATGTCAACAGGGCTGCATTATACCCCGTCCTGAAGGTTGTTTACATCCTTGTTCACGGCCATGTCACCCACCACCATGTCAACCCTGCGATAAATTAATCAAAACAAAATGTTATTGTGGCTTGACGCAGGTCATTTACAAATGTTCCGAATATTTTTCCATAGAAAGTGGTTCTGACGCTACAACAGAGGATTTACATGCACGACAAGAACGCTTGAAAAGCTGCGGCAATCGCTGTCTCAAGAATGTAAGTTAAGCGTCTCATATTTCTACTTCTAAACAAACCTTCTATTTTTCTACACATAGTTCCCATGCGGCCATCGCTGTCATACTCCTTGCCATCCTGGCAAATGTCCCAATCCGGAATTGTGTCGCAAAAAAGTACGCATTTATTGTACATGCAAACGTTTGAAAATCGAAATACCTTGTGATCGACAACGATCCAGTGGTCAAACAACTATACCATGCGATGCAAATTGTGTTGAGACGCAAGCCAAGTTAGCGGAACAGCAAAGGCGTGAAGCCGAAAAATTACGGAAATCGGAAGAAGCTAAAAATCGCGCTGAAGTCGAACAATTCGAGAAGAGATTCAGTAAACGTAAATATAAAGAACGCAAAATTGTTGTGGAAACGACGAAAAAGCATATCAATTGGCAATTGATAAGCATTTATGGTGGAATTGTTGCAGCGATTGTATTTGCCATTGCGGTGGCATTTTATGCAGAAAATTAAAAATTATGAAAAAAACTACTAGCTCACAAGCTGTAATTTATAACGATGTTCATTATTATTTTTTCATTTAAAATACATACATAATTAAATATTTGTCTTTTCTCATATTATTATTAATAAGTTTGCAAAACAAAAAGATTCGGGAGTTTTCAGAAGTGTTTCTGTTTACAATTAAAAATGCGATCTAAATATATATAATCTATCAATATGTATATGTAATTCAAAATTTAAATTTTTTAAGGGCAGTATTCATGTAAACTTAAAAATTTATCTTCCCGATAATCACGAATTTTGTTCGCAAAAAATATTTTTATTGGACAGTTACACAAATACAGTCATTTAATTCTATAGACAGACAAATCCGTTGTTTTGGTTTCTATTAGATATCTATTCTTATAAAGACCCCCTATGCACATTTCTTTAATATTTATAATGTGCAGACATTGGCCTGTTCCAATGTTGCTATATATAAAAATAAATCTTGTAGGTTACATGAAAAACGCACTACGAAGTGAATATATAGGAAGATTAAAATTTTGCGTTACATTTGTTTACAATAAAACCTTTGCTGTATATAGTACATACATAAATACTTATTCGATTTTATTTTTGCGTTTGTAAAACCATGCTGCCGCTAAAACTGATGAGCTTAAAAGGGTTGATGTAAAGAAATTAGTCAGCAGCATCAAATCATTTGATTGCACATAAACTGTATAGATGCGAGCTGTAAAAATAATTGTTTTTGAAACAAAGGAAAAGGAAGAACAATTAAATAAAATATTAAATTTCTCTCGCACATGTAACTCACTAAAATTCGTGGCCGCCGATAATGCCCAAGTCGTGCGACTAACAGAAGAGGCATCCTTTGTACGTAATATTTGTAGCAGTTGTAAAATTTTACTTGTAGCGCCTATCGGTGTGCAAAATGGCTGTTGAAAAGAATAACAAAGTAAAAGTTATAATAGTTTATTTTCAATTATATTTATGAAATGAAAATATCTAAACAGTTATATTTATGTCTATTGCTTTGTAAACTATGTTAACTATCCATTTAATTTTTCGAGTTCCAGACTAGTTTTGTTATTTTTGTAAAATGCGTATCTTTAAAAGTTTTTATTTTTAATATATGTATATAAATCATCAAACCATAGATGATATTCGGAAGCTACTAACCATTTTACAAAATAACAAAACCGTCCTTGAACTCAAAAAATGAATTGAATAATTAAAACTTTTGTGAACCGTACACATTTTGTACATATTTACTATCAATTTTAAATTCGTAGTTTATCGATTGCCAATTCTATAATAGACATCTACTGCTGAAATTCACATATCATACACAGTTCAACAACTAACTTCTCTGCTCGTACTACATATATACATGTATATCTATGTTGCATTTGGTTAAATTAATTAAAAAAAAAGGTATATAAAACTTTTCTGTAGAACGATAAATTTTCTATATAAATATGTAAAATTCTTTTGATAATTATTTTTTATAAGCTAAACAACTTTGATCAAAACCTCAGGTGTTTTAAAAAGTGGCCAACTTTTGACCTTGAATAATTTTGTAATGGTAATTTTCAGCAAAAATTGATGAAGAAATTGGATGAAGGATCTTTTAGTGGTAAAATATAGTCATAGTTCATAGAATCCTATAACGAAAATAAAAAGACTGCGTTGAGCATGTAAATTTCGTTAATACGATGATGGATTTCATATCAAAACCGATATGCATTGAACCCAACCCTTTCAGAGTTTAATGAAATTTGTCATACAAATTATGACAGCTATTCTATTCTACATATACAAACACAACCTCATTTTTAGAAATTGTATTTTTGAAAATTGTGGGCGTGGCAAGGTATCGAAATATTTGTAATATGACAGTAATAGGTACTTTTAAGCTGTGATTACTACGGCATTGCTCAACCGATTTCAAATCGCCTTTTCTAAAAATGAGGTTATGTCTGTGTAGGTAAAATGTACCAATGTAAACAAAAGTCGTTTTTTGTTGCCCACCCCAATGTATATGCCATTATAATGTTTTCGTACATAGACATACTTACCACTAGGAACTGGAGTATTACGATCGGTACGAGTTTTAAATAAATTATTGTTCCCACAACTGCATACAACATAGCTGCCAATTGAGTTCGTAGACCCAACAGATCTTTATAAAAGAACGTATAGTATATAAGCGCATATTCTTGTACCAAAAGTATTGGATATTCCATGTATGAAAGAAGTTCATAGTCGTTGGTGTAGTTGTAAGACATCATTATTGTGTAGCTGAAGAGCTCCAAACAAAGCCCGAACACGCTGATTCCTGTAAAGATATGGCGGAAATTATATATTTTTTTCAGTGTTCGTAACGGTTACAACTTTTATAATGAAAGTAAAAATTTAATGGTTATTTTGTTATTTTTATTATAAGTCAGAAAATAACGGTTAAAAATTAGTTTTATTACAAAAGTCAAAAATAACGGTTAAAAATTACTTTTATTATAAAAGTAAAAAAAAAAACGGTTAAAAATTGCTTTTATTATAAAAGTCAAAAATACCGGTTAAAAATTATTTTTATTATAAAAGTCAAAAGTACCGGTTAAAAATTACTCTATCATAAAAGTAAAAAATAACGGTTACAATTTTACTTTTATGATAAAAGTTAAAAATTAAAGTCAAGCAATAACTTGGGAACTAAATAACATGAAATTCAGCGCACACTCGTCATACAATTACCAATGCGTTCTCATATAAAATTAGGGAATCTGCAAAATTGTTTACGAGTATTGCAGCTAGTTAAGTAAAAGTTGTATGCCGGAGGACCGTTTATCGAAACCAACAATAGTACAAGGTGGCGCAAAAGTAATCCTCCTATCAGAAAATGCTATAAATTTTGCCATTGGCCCCTAAAGTCAGTTCTGTTTTGACATTTGTGTAGTAAACACATGCGAAATACACGTTAATAAACAATGTTACGCTACACTGCTCCAGAACGCGGAATATTGCTGACTATTTATTTGACCAATAATCGGTCGGTGAAAAACGGTTACTGCGCAAAAGTAATCCTCCTATCAGAAAATGCTATAAATTTTGCCATTGGCCCCTAAAGTCAGTTCTGTTTTGACATTTGTGTAGTAAACACATGCGAAATACACGTTAATAAACAATGTTACGCTACACTGCTCCAGAACGCGGAATATTGCTGACTATTTATTTGACCAATAATCGGTCGGGGCCAAACGGTTACTGTGAATGGTGAGCGCTACAGAGCAATGATCAACAAGTTCTTTTTGCCGCAACTTGATGAATTGGGATTGAAAAACATGTGGTTCCAACAAGACGGTGCAACAGCACACACTGCACGTGCCACAACCGATATGCTGAACATCGGAAGCTTACTTTTGCGCCACCTTGTATATGATATGTATCGACATACTCGGAAATTACGTCTAAAATGAATTCGTTTGACTCAAAACTAAAAAAAGTACCTATATGTGACTTTTATAATAAAAGTAACATTTTAACCGTAATTTTTGACTTTGTAATAAAAGTAATTTTTAACCGTTATTTTTGAGTTTTATAATAAAAATAATTTTTAACCGTTATTTTTGACTTTTATAAGAAAATTAATTTTTAACCGTTATTTTTGAGTTTTATAACAAAAATAATTTTTAACCGTTTTTGACTTTTATAAGAAAAGTAATTTTTATCCGTTATTTTTGAGTTTTATAATAAAAATCATTTTTAATCGTTATTTTTGATGTATATTGGAACGATTTTTCGTCATCCCTTGTCACATTTGGTTTGGTCTCACCCTGTCGGAAAAACAACAAAACAAAATAAAACATTATTTTTGACTTTTATAACAAAAATCATTTTAACCGTTATTTTTAACTTTTAGAATACAAGTAATTTTTAACCGTTATTTTTTGACCTTTTTTCATACAAATCACAAAGTAAAAGTAATTACAGATAAATATTCTTTGCCTCGCCGGCATTACTTTGGTGCATTCGAATGTAAAATAGAGATATTCTTTCTACCTGACTTTTTGAATTGATATTTTCGAAAACAACGGTTAAAATCGTTCCCTGATTTTTTTTAATTTTAAGGCAAGTGATATGATTTGTACCAAGTTTAGGCATTCTATCGTAACTCTTAAGCCCTCTAGGCAGTTCTGGAAAAAAATGAGGACCGAGGATTTATCAAGTTAAACCAATTTTAGCTGGTTGAATTTAGACCACGAGAGATACTAGTCTTAATTAAAATTAAAACTCATATATATTTGTACAATGTTTTATACTTTTAAAAAATAAATATGAAAGTGAGCCTAAAAAATATATAAAAGGTGTTAAATTTTATTATCAAATACATTACTTCCGCATGACTTTGTAGCTGGCTTAAAGTCAGCTTAAAAAAACTAGACAAAAGTAAAAAAATTTGTTCTAAACTGGTTGAATTCTGCATGATGCATTATGGTTAGCTAAAAATCAATTGGTTGCTTTGCGCATGACAAAGCTGTAGAAATTGACTTAATGTTATTTTTTGTTAGACTGGGTACAAAAATCCCTACTGGGTATTTGTACAATATTTTATACCAGAGACAACAGTTATAAGTTTTATGGAACAACCGTTGCTTCATAACAATTATTCGATGAAGAAAAAAATTTATTTTCCAAATAAGAGTTACGCGTCAACGTATATTTTATTTTTTGGGGATAAGAGTTATTTGTCAACGTTTATTTTAATTTTAGGGGATAAGAGTTATTTGTCAACTTTTATTTTTTACGTTGCTGGATAACTGTTATGGGTGAGAAATATTTTTTTTCGTTGCCAAAAAAAAATTTCAATTTGAAATAAATTTTGTTATTTCCTTCATAACAGTTTCTGGATGATAAATGTTAGTATTCGCACACACTCCTCGTTGCACTTGATCTTACCTTAGCCTTGAAGTTGGCGTCCCATATGCTCCCACTGCTCAAACATTTCTTGCTGCACCTGTTTCGTTGTTTGACACTGGAGGCTTGCCGTCCATTTATCACAACGTGGTAAAAGATATGGATGCGTTATTTTCGATCGGAGGACAGCTATGTTGCCTGGTGGATCTTTGTGCATAAACCTACTGGTGGATATGGTCATGTTTCGGGCACCGGCGAAGTCGATCATATGAGGAAGTCACATCGTAGACACTGAACTTTGCGAGTCTAGGGCCAAACACACCCTATAGAAAATGTTGAAATCTTACAGACTAGACTGACAAATATTATAAGGACTGTAATCGTTGGAGAGCCGGTGTCTCCCATCCACCCCCTCGATCGATCAATTTATTCATTTAGATTTGTTCGTAGACGTATTTAGGGCTAGTTGGAGGGGCCGTGTCTCCAATCCGCCCTCTCATTCGATCGATACAAGCAACACAAACAACGGGTCGACCCTATCTAGTATGGCAATCGGCAATTAGAAGACATACCAGGATTGCATTATGTAAAGATGCAAAAGAACATTCAAGGTTGATAACGTTATATAAGTCGTTGCAGTACGAACACCAGACATTCATAGGATTGTTTTTGGCAAAGTTTTGACGACAAATGGGTAATTGAAAAGGCACATAGTGCCTGGACGACCTAGGAGGAACATAAAAATTCAATCGGTTAATAAGGTCAGAAGAATCAATTTGGCCGATAATTAGCTTATGGAGGAACATTACGCCTAGTGAAATTCTTCGATTTTCAAGAGAAGGTAAACTAATAAGGAGAAGCCTATTTCTACATGGGGGCAGGTGAATATTCGGGTTCCAATTGAGACCCGGCAAAGCAAAAATCAAGAACTGATTTTGTACTGACTCAATCCGCTTTATATGATCTTGATACACAGGGCACCAAACACACGATCAATACTCAAGTATTGAACGGATCAGCGATTCTTAAACTACGTAGAATATAGTAGACTCTACTGATGATTGTGTTTATATGATCATCACATGAAAGACTAGAGTTAATGACAAAACCAAGAATCGTTCCTTTAGAGACATACTTGAGACACTTATTATTAATGTATAAAGATGGAGGATCCAACAAGTTAACCTATCGTTTTGATATGGGTAGAACATATGACTTTTCGCTGTTAAGGGAAAGACAATTTTTTACACTCAAGACGAAATAGATGACAAGTCACCATTAAGATTGGCGCAGAGTTCAGGTGCGGGTCTACCTGATATATGCAACTGTACGAGTATATCATCAGCATAGGCATGCATTTGCATAGGTGCTAAATATGTCGTTAATAAATAAACTGACCAATAACGGTCCTAGTATAGAACCTTGTGGTACACCACTTAGAAACTGCTTAAGACAAAGAGCTTAGTTAAAAAAAAACTTTTATTGTAAAAGTCAATAATAATAGATACAAAAAATTATAAAATTAAAGTTAAAACAACATATAATTTTTTTTTGTAGTAAGCGATAACTTAATAATGAAATAAGACAAACTTTTTTTTTTTTATTTTATGTTTGACTTTTCCCTTTTGGATATATGACTTAAAATTAAATTTAAATATGAGTTTTTTCATTTAAAACAAAAATTGGCCTGTTAGAAGGTTAACTATTATTTTTGTAGTAAAAAATAAAAGTAAAATTTAATACCAGCCGGCATAGATCACTGCATTGTTTAATTACACAAGGTTTGTCAGCCATTGACGTTTTTGACAGTTGGCGACTTGAAGCTCCCTTATTAAATGCCATCTGATTGGCATTCATCGACTGTGTTGTTTCTTTACAAAAACTTTTGAAAATTGAACTAAAAACTCAAAATCTTAATGCAAACGAAATTGCAGCAGAACTGGGTTTTGCTTAGCTTTTATTCTGAATTTTCTGATATGGTTGAATTTGGTAAGTTTGTTGGAAAATTATGAAAATTTAACAAAACTATAACAAGAGAATTACTCTTACAGAATTTTGTAAACATACAAACAATTTCCCAACTGCAGTACATGCATCGAACATAGAGGTTATATACACACATACAACTAAGTTTACAATAAAGATTAACTTAGCAATGTATTTATTATGTAAACATTAATTAATTAAACTAAATTTCCATTTTTAAAGGCTTTGGTATACATTTATAAAGACGTTAAGTAGCTACGCATACTTTTTTTATATTCCGGCCATACATCCTTATGGCGTTAAGAAAACAGCCAAACACACAAACACACGTAAGTTTAAATAACTTTTATTCCAAACATCGGAAAATTTAGTATTTATATTTCTAGTTATACAGTGTCATCCACTTTTTGAAGCGGATTGCTTATGAATACAGCGATTTTTAACTAAAAGTGCGCAAGTAAGTTTTAGTGCCGTTTTCACAATCTCCAGTTAACGCTAACCGGGATTTGCGAAAGCGTCCCTTAGGGTCACTTTCATAAAAGCCGGTTAAAACTAATCGGTGGTTAATTTGACAGCTAACCGTACAAAATAAATTTGAAATTTCAACCGAGTTAGCGTTTCCCCATGAGATGGAACAGAACATGGACATAAGCGCTTTACATGAAGATGTTTTGGAGTACATCGCAGGCTTTATAATAAGCAAGTTGGGCCTTACAGAATATGTTTCATCCGGCGAAACAACTTATACATATATGGACGAACGGTCGAGGGGAGGATCTTTATACGGCAATTATGGCAATTTATCTCCTATAATTTAATATAGCTTGTGATTTAAAATCTCATATTTCTCGAAAATTTATTTGAATTAAAAAACTACATTCCGGACTGTTCTACTTCTTTTATCCCAAAGGGGAACTATTAATCCCCTTTTTTGTACAATTCGTAAATCCAACTATGCTAGGTGATAATTAGGGAGCTTCAATTTTGATCTGTCAATGGCTGACAAACCTTGTATAATTCAACAATGGATCACTGCTTAAGATGGATTTTTTGTTGGTAGTGTAAATTTATTTTTTTGGTCAGCCCGATATTCTTGCCCATTGGTTTTGTTTATTTTGTATACGGTCTGTATTTTTGTAAAGTACCATGACTATAAATGAGCTCAAGGTCAAGAATAATAATTTTTTTTTGGGAAAATTATTAGTTTTTATTTTTTTTCTTAGTTAATTAGTTAATTATTAAAAATTTTTATTGGAACAGAAAATTTTAATTTAATAGTTATCTGCTGACTTTTTCAAAAATGTCACAAAATAACTGCAATTTCACATAAATGTTCTTCAGCTCACAAGCATTACTATTATGTATTAGAATATGAAATAGAGTTATTCTTTCTGACTTTTGAATTGAAATTTCGAAAATAGCTGTTAATTCGATCCCTGCTCGTTTCCTAACATTTTGAGTATAGCTAAGATTTGCATATGTAGGTACGTATCTTCATTCTTTACTCACCCTTGGATGATTTATTCGCACGTATTTTATTTATTTGCGGCACTTTAATAACCAAACATGACGACACTGTTATCAGGCTTAGCAAATCGGCAATCACTAAGGCCAAGCCTTTGTCGAAATAACTAGACAAACTTTCCATTTCAGTTTTATTTATTTATTCAATAATAACTAGCACAACATTTACTGGTTTTCGAATATATTTAGTAATATATTATGTATCAGCAATAAACATTTATGTCACTTTAAACAACAGAATATTTCAATTAACAATGTATGTATGTACATGTCGCACATGTAGATCGAAATGGCGATCGACGCGAAAACTGAATGTCTTTAGGAAATTTTAGTTATTGTGCTACAATATTTTAATTTCATGTTTTTATATAAATTTTAGTTTTTCTCGAGCATATTACTTCTATTATTTACACAAATCAGAAGCGCCATAGATAAACCAACAAATTGCGCCTCCGGGCAGAGCTGCGATTATATATTCTATATAAAGTAAGACTGCTCCCTCCTTATCTTAGCTCCAAGGGAAAAGTTTCCATCAACATTCTTGAATACCTCAATATCGTGAAGGGTAGTCTATATAAGTAATCAACGTAAAGAAGATGTAGTAGAAGAGATAAGGAGCCAAAAGATTACAATAGCTTAGAAGGATTCAATCCGATGTATTTCGTATTTTTGGAAATTTTTTCGGGATTTTTGGCAATTTTTCCAAGCATGTGGCAACCGTGCCAAAAATACACGACCGATAATCACGCGATATAATCGCATTTAAAAGCAGTGTGCCCAGAATAGCCTTTCCGAGGCTATATTTAGCCTTTATTTTGGCCTTTCGTTTCATAATTTCCGATTTTACTTCCTCACTTTTTTCTAACCTTTTTTGAATTTCTCAAATTTTCAGATTTTTGACATAAATTTTTTTGAAGAAAATTTCAAAATTTGAGAAAAAGTTTAAAACTGGAACTATAAACAATTGCCCCGGTTTTATTAATATGACCCATTATTTTTCTAATTTGTAAAACAAGAGCTGGCAAAAATTCATGTGAACACCATGGATGTGTTCTAACCACCCTAAGGTATTTGTAGCAGCTCGCTGCCTAATGTGAGATATTCATTAAAACGCTTATCCAATTGTTGGAGTGATTTTGAAATTTCTGATCTCGTCCATACACGGCTAAAAATTTAACTTTTTGGACTACATATCTACATACAGTTGTGTTCAATATAATACCAGTGAAATTAAATTGGATATCGTTCGACGAAATAACAAGAACCTGTGTTTTTAATAACTTTCATTTAATTTTTATTCGAATTCCATAACAGTATTGTTCAGGAAAGTTAATTAAACTTTTAAACATTTACATCAAAATTTCAATATTGCTTAGCATAACTTTTGAGTACGCAGTTCAGTTTATAGCTCATTCATTTTAGTATCATAATGTGCGAGTTAGAAGTACCTCAAAATTTCCCCTGAATTTTTAGAATTTTTTTGTCAAGGATGTTGGATATTTTTTTCCATACAAAACTAATTTTTCTTCATGCGTTGTATGGAAGAAATCACTGTTGTTGTTGTTGTTGTTGTTAACAGTGCTTGTTGTTGTTAACAATGCTTCGCCCTGCCCAATGGGCTCGATCACTCTAAATTGTTATCAGGTCTTCTAACGGAAGTCCGAGGAAACGTGCAGTTTCCACAGGGTTGGACCAGAGTAATATAGGTGTTAGAAGAGTAGGTTCGACTGAACAGGAGAAGAGATGTTTGGTATCATGATGGGACATACCACATGCAGGGCATGTGTTTGGTATGTTGGGGTTCAGTCTGGATAAGTAAGAGTTTAACCTATTACAATATCCAGAGCGAAGTTGTGCTAGCATGACTCTAGTCTCCCTCGGATGTACACCCTCCTCCTCAGCCCATTCAGGTGGCTGAGTACTGATAACGGGATTCACAGGCCGAGATCTGAGGGATATATATACCGACTCAACACCCTTAACGAAAAAAATGTTTGAGCGAGTTCTAACTTGCACAATGTTCTACTAAAATTAATTGTTAAAGTTTTCCAGAAATTCTGCCAAAAAATTTTAAGATTTTGATTGCCATTTTTTAAAGTTTAATTAACTTTCCTGAACTTTGTGTAAATTTTGAAATTTCTTATTATGAGGTTTCTGTTATGGAATTCGCTAAATGAAAATTATTAAAATCACATCTTCTTATTTCGTCGAACGATATTCATTTTAATTTCACTACTATTATATTGTTTAAGTTAGGTTTCAAATCTAAGCCGAAATAAATTAAAAGTTGGTGAAGCTAGTTGAAAGGTTTGGATTTTACTACAAAAAGATTTAAAAAATTTAACCGATTAATGGTTTCAAGTTAGGCTAAAATTATGACAAGTTCTTCTGATTCATCAGAAATGGATCACTTAAATTTATTTTGATCAATATTGGTATTGTTTAAAGTCGAATAACAGGCGATATGCTGCACCGATTTGGACAATTTTTAAACGAAATTTCACTTTTATGTTCAAAATCTAAGAGCTCAAAGTATTCAAGTTATAATATCTAGCAGCCATGTAATGTACTATTTTTTCCCAACGGAATATTTTAGTAAATAAAATTTTACAAATGTGGTTTGTTTTGTGTGCCAAAAAGTGCTTCACTACATTTTTTTTGAATGCTTTGCTTCTGACTGTATAATAATTTAGTTTGTAGGGGTTTGTTTATTCTCTGAATATGTACAGGCCCGACGAGGGGGTTGGGTCGGGGTTGATTCCCCCCGGGCCCGGAGTTTTTGAAGCGGCCGGTATTTAGTGTTTTAGCAAGGATCAAAAATTTCCATCGATCATGCTCGTCGCAGGGCAGGATTTCAGGACTGGCTACAATATGCTTAGAGGCAAAATTAGCCAAGAAGTTGGATTTCCAGATTATTATCGACGCATTCGCTGCCGCCAAAGCTCGAAAAGCTCACTTCTAAGTTCCAAATAATTGTAGATTTTAGGATTTTGGACTGCATGTTCAAAAACTTAATCATGATAGTCAAGACTTCGGAAGAACTGTTTCTTAATTAATCAGATCGATAAATAAATGTTTGACCAAGATGTTTCTATATTCTTATTAACTGTCAAGTCCTGCTATCCCTATCTTCGTATATTCCGATATAAACTGAATAAATATTTCTGACCAGAAGTCTCTATATACATTCTATTGATTTTCGAAATCTTATAAAAAAAATGTGTTTCACCCAACATCAACTATAAAGCAAATTCAATACAGATGTGATGAACTTATGAGAGCAAAAAACGTCGTTTTTGACTTATTCTTTAAAAACATTGAAGTAGTAAGTAGAAAGATAGTTGATAAAATTAATGCAGTATTCGAAACTTGTATGTAGAAAGGGGGTCCCACCTCTTTACCCCTGGGCCCGGATTTCCTCTCGGCGGCCCTGCATATGTACGTATTTATTTGAAGAAAGAAAAAACTCCAAACCTTAGACAAGAAAATGAGCCTGATTGTGGTCAGACAAGAATATTTTCTTTCCAGTTAACGCTAACCGTAATTTAATCGACGCAAATCGGTCGGTTGCCTGTCAAAATTCATGAAATGTTGCATTTTAAATTCAACATGAGCACTGCATTAAGTTATTTTAAAAAGCTTTCTACATTAGTCAATTTCACAGTCAACTTTACTGTTGATTCATGCAAGTTGCGTGGTGTAAACGGGTCGTGCAACAATTTCATGTAATAAGTTGGTAGGCACCCAACTTTGAATCCACATCCCTTGCAACTGAAATTGATTCCAAAGTTGACTTATGTAAACAGCTCTTGAAAGTTTTTGTATACAAAGGTTTTTATGTAAAAAAAATTTTATGGATTTCGTAAAAAAATCCGGCTTCCTTTTTTTCTAATTTAGCCTCACTTTTTATTACCACCTAGCATAACTGTTCACCAGCCACTGTAACACCTAATCAAACACCCTACAAACATATGTTGATATTGGCAACTACTTTCTTCCCATAAACATCATATAAAAAACTATTTTTACTTTATCCATGATTTCTACTTTTTCGACGCAGTCGCTAGTCCTAGTAGTATCCATAAATTTCATTGCATAAATAATTTTTTAATAAAATTATTTTTTTTTTACCAGCTTGCTAAATTCTTTCACTTTATTGAGATATGCAAATACTTTTCACTTTTTGCGGATATGTGCTCGTTGACTACAATCATTTTTCGTCTGATGGCAAACTGTCTATTCTTATAATACTGTTAAATAATATCTTTAGTTTAAATGAACAACAGACATTTGTATCACTAATACAACTGCAATATCATTATATTAGCAACAAATATCTACTATACGGATATAACAAAACGACTGCAGAAATAAGAGCTGTCACAAATTAATCAACAACGCTCTCACTTGTCACCGGTTTTATGGGTATTCTCTTCTCTTGTTATGACTAGTGATGTTGTGATTGCGGTTATTTATGTATCCGTTTCTGCCGAGTCTGATTCCGAATTCACACTAGGGTACATTATGTTTTCATGTTTTGAAATTCTAATTTTGACTAATTTTTCCCACATAACTAGGAGCCACCGTGGTGTGAAGGTAGTGTTGCCGGCCTACCACACCGAAGGTCCATGGTTCGAGCCCTGGTACAGGTAACATCAAAAGTGATTTGAAAAAAGTTTTTCAAAACGGGGTCGCCCCTCGGCAGTGGTTTGGCAAACTCTCCGAGTGTATTTCTGCCATGACAGGCTTCTCAGCAAAAATTCGTCTCCTTTGTAGATGCCGTTCGGAGTCGGCAAAAAACTGTAGGTCCCACCAATTTGTAGGGAAAAATTCAAATCGGCACACCACAAATTGGAAGAGAAGCTTGGCGCAAAAATCTCTTAGGAGGTTTATGATGATATACCTGTTGTATATCGCGCCATAGAGAGAGAACTAGGAGCCACGCCCCAGGCGGGACAATTTTAAATATACACGGTAATGGTAAGGGCGTGAACAGTAAGGGGTCACAAGTTTTGAGGAAACTAATGGATCTGTTTGTAGAAGGTCCGGCGTTAGTTCCAACACCCGCCCGGAGCAGAAGAGTAAGGAGCAGCCCTGTAAAGGATGTCAGTTTTAGAACGGTTTGTGACAAGTTAGACAACCGGGCTGTTGGAATAATTTGCGAAATCTCAAAACCTAGTATTTTTTTTATGTTAGTCTTCAGAACCGGGATCTGCAAATTGTTTCGATTTTTCTATACATTCTGCTGCACGCTGAATGCATATGGTTTTGCAAATGGAACATACTACATATTTGTAGAAGTTATCCAATTCGAGTGAAATTTTTGCACAGCATAATACATTATATTCTGGCCTGCGAACTTTGCATTTGCAAAAAAAAGTTGATATAAAGATCAATTTTGTATATATATATCACTGATGTAACGAATGCGAATTTTTGAACATTCGCGAATGCGATGAGACGCTGTTTTTTTAAATCACCCAGCAAGCCCTTAAACCGATTATGTCGAAGTGGACTTACCAGGTTGTTCCCTTCTCAAATTTAGCTCACCAACAAACAGGTTTTCGTTGCCTGCCCAGAGGATACTTCGACGAAAGCGTCCGGAAGTAGTGAGCTGCTTGAGCCGCCTGCAAAAGAGTTGATCTGGCCATTCCTAGGTGAATGGAGGTCAGAAACTTTTCCCAACTTACGTTATTATATTGTTACATACATCTAAAATTTGGTATTTACCTACCTATTTTTAAATCAAGTTACTACCTTTTAATGTTCGGTTTCAAATCACTAAAATAATTGAAAATGGCAAAAGTTCGATCTGTCTTTAAAAATGGTGTTGGGCTATTTTTTTTTTAAACTAAGCATATATTACGTACTTTTTAAGCAATATTTCTTTTTTTATTATATTACATTGCTATTATTGTAATTATATTATGCCGAGGTACAAATTTATTTTTTAGCCGGCTCCTGTTTGGTTTCCACAGTCTCTGCTGGTGGATTGGCATTCCGAAAATTGGGAAATTGTTCCCAAGGTGCTGATAAATCAAATTTACGGAATTCCTGAGCTAATTCGAGCGGCTCACAAACTACACGTTTTTTCTCATCATCGTAGCGAAGCTAATTTGTGCAAACAAAAAATATTAAAATAATTATAAAAACATTTAACAAAATTGTATACATATATATACATACCTCTACATAGCCCGATAGTGGAAAATCGCGACGCTGTGGATGTCCCTCGAAACCGTAGTCAGTTAATATACGTCGCAAATCGGGATGATTTGCAAAGAAGACACCATACATATCCCATATTTCGCGTTCATACCAGTTAGCTGCTTTGAAAACTTCATAACATGAATCCAACGGTGTCAACTCATCGGTATAAGTTTTGACTCGTATGCGTGAGTTGAAGCGTAACGACAATAGATTATAGATAACCTCGAAACGATATTGCCTGCTGGGTACATCCATGCCGGCAATATCTACCAAATTGCTAAATTGGGCTAAATGATTATCCTTTAGAAATTGTAGCACCGGCACAACTCCTTCGGGTGCAATTAAAACTTCGAGTTCATCGCCAGCAGTCAGTTGAACTTTCTGTACATATTTGGGAAGGCATTCGGCTACATAACGTCCAAAATTGCTTAAATCTATACGCTGTGCTTCGTTAGATTTGCGGAAAGTAGCTATAATAACAAATATTAATTAAAAGGTATTAATAAATAAAATATATATAGATTTCATAGTTTAATTTACGTTTGTCTTCAGATGGTGCTGCAGGTATAGAGCTTGACAAACGGACTGTAGAAGCCGAAGCAGGGGTTACTGAAAATAAAAAGTTTATTTCTTCAAATATTCATATAGTTATATTATTGTGTTCAAGACTTACTATTTCTGGCAGATAAATTGCGAATTATACGGCATCCTAATCTTCTAATTATGGCTGCCATTTCGCCCAAGCAAGAAATTATAAAATTTGTCTTTTCTTTGACAGCTGTTTATATAACAACATACAATTGTCAACTTTCAATAAATGAACTTATGAAGGGTTGCACTTGAATAATTTGTATACCCTTTACAATTGAGAACCTAGAGTACACATCATGTAAAGGGAAGCCCAACGAATAATTTCTTTCAGGCCCGTTTTGATTTGATTTAAAGTATCTTGCAAACTACTACTACTCCGGATGCAGGTTGTGATTCTCGAGACCGATACCCGTCTCTTGATATCTCTCTCGAAATTTTTGGACTCGTTTAAGCACTCGATGGCGGTCGTGAACAATTACCCGGAAATCATCATATTGGGATAGGTGTTTTTCAATTCAATTTCTCCTATTCAAGAATGTAACTAAAAATTTTCCCACCTTTTCATTCAGGCTTGGGAAATAACACTTGACACATGAATATATTGTAGGAAAGATTAAGAATATTGAATGAAGAACAAATAGCTTTTAGCACCCATCCATCGATAGAAAAATGGCATACGCACGCGACCCTATCATATATGCACATGTTTGCCTTTTTATTAAAGACACTTCAAAACAGTTACACAATAAATAGTTTATTTGGCTATAAATAATTGTTAATTTAACATTATAAACCACAAAAACATTAACTGGAATAAAATTTACTTTTTGAAAATATCAAGATAATGTAATTACGAAATATGCAAATTTCAAATATTCCAACATCTCTGTTTTAAAAATGGTCAGTTTTCTAAATAAGTATTGCCATTGTATGATTGAAATTATATGTGCTAAAAACGTACTCATACATACTGTAGTATCCTCATCTGTCGCTTCCTTTTACTCTAAGCCTTCGTCCCTGGCAGTTTTCTTCTTCCCCTTTCATCTTACTCTCATTTTTCCTGTATCTCTCCGCTGAATCTTCTGTTTGCTCCCCTACTATTTCTGTTCGCTATTTCTCACCGTATTCCTTTGGCTCTACTTCCACCACCTCAAACGGCGCCTATTTTTCTACATAACTTACCCACTACCTCATTTCTATATCGACGCTAGCCACACTTATAGTATAGAGTGACTTTTAGAAAAATTTCTCCCAAATAAAAATAAATACCAGTGTTGTTCAGAGTTTAGTCCAAATCTCCAGACCCTATTCACCTTGCAAATCAAATTGTAAATTTAAACCTTTCTCGAGATGCCTTTGATGCGCACAACGGACTTAAACAAAATCACTCAAGCCGTTCAAAATGAATTTAGTCACAGAAGAATTACATATATAAAGACTTCTTAACGAAAAAATTTTTTTTTTATTTTGTGGAACTGGCTGTAAATTCCCAAGAAAAAATAGATTTTACACTTGGTGGTTGCTTACCTTTAAAGGAAACAATTATTTTTAACGTATCTCGATAGCAAATAAGTTCTAGAAATTACTACCTTGAGAAAAATATTAGTAGCGAATGGTAAAAGGGTGTGCATTCCTTTAAATTTTACAATCATATGAATTTGGGAATACCTGAATCATTCCCATTCTGTACTGAATTAAACTCTAGTATTGAATAACACACACAATCAGAAATGTATATTTTTTTACGCAAGCAAGAAGTCAAAATTTTCGAAAAGGATGGCGAGGAAATGCACAATCAATTGATTGCATATTTTTACAGCTCTGTTTCTAATCAGCAGTTGCCCGATTTCAGATGAAAAGTTGACAAATAGATCGATGTTTAAATTCTTATATCCATTCTCAGAGGAAATATTTAAATTGCATTCAATTACCCGAATTAGGCTATTTAAATGCGGAAAGTGCTAAGTTGTTAAAAGCCAAAATCGCGCCAATAGATATAATAGAGGCGTTCCATGGCTGGAAAAACTTTTGAATCTCAGATTTTGTTCACACTTGGTCAATTTGTTGTGGTTAGGATGCCAAAAGTTTTGCAAAATTTAAATTATTTTGCAAGATATTGCAAATTTAATTTTTAGGCACTTTTTTTTCAAAAATTTTTATCTCGTTATCTATTAATCGTAGAAAAAAAAATTGTATGGAAAATCTGTAGGGAAAATATTGAAGTTAACTTGAAAAATTTTTGAAATAAAGAGAATTTTTTTTGACTAATTTGTTAAAAAAAATATTTTTTGTTGTTGTTTTTTTAATAGAAAGCGAGCACTGATTTAAAAAAAAATATATATTTTATAGCTTATACTATCCTTTAAAGATTTTGGAAAAATTGGGAAGGTGTTTTTTGATTTTCTCTAGAAATTAATTTTTTAGTTTTGGGTTGTAGGATACGGGCAACGCAATTTTCGTCGCAGCGTTACACAGCCCTCCATAATCGACCTTAAAAGTATTTTTAATGCTTCGCCGGCATTAAGAATACTGTGGCGATTATTCTCAAGCATGTACCATCCCTAAGTCAATAACACTCCCACCACTAGTTAACACAACCGAGATAACGATGGCTACGCTTATGCATGCAAGCGTATAACTAGGAAGAGGAAGAGAGATGGCGCGAGTGTTTGCGAATACGATGCAAAGAGGAGATGCCAATAAATAAACCGACCCTTCCAGAACACGAAAAGCGAACAACCAAGAAAGTTCTCGGTGCGTAGGCAAGCACCCTGTTGGACTATATAAGGCGGTGACCAAGCAAGACAGGTTGATCAGTTTATTTTCAAGCGTTCAATAGTGAACTACTGCGAAGTTACCAACCTCTTAAATTTGTATTGCGTTTATTACTAGTAAATAAAACTAGCTATTAGTTACATTATCTGTGCGTGTGTTTATTCGACTTTATAGTGATCGAACCCAGGATTGATAATCAAGGAATCATCGAAATCGTCACAATTGGTGTCAGAATCGGTATTGTTGAATAAATACCAGTGAATTTAAGGATAACAAGGACATGGCGAAGCTGAATGAATTAAAGATTCAGCAACTCAAAAATGAGTTGGAACAACGGGGACTGAACACTACAGGCAATAAATCAGAGTTACAGTCACGATTGCGAGAGGCTATGGAAGCAGAAGGAATCGACGTTGATGATCATGTTTTTCATCTTGTGGAGGAGGCACCGACAAAAATGGAAGAAAAAAAGGAGTCTCCGAATCCAGTAGCAACCGTCGACACAAACATGATATTGGTTGTATTAACTCAGATGTCGACTAAAATGGAAGAACAGAAAACTTACATGGCATCTCAGCTAGAGGAACAGAAAACTTGCATGGCATCTCAGCTCGAAGAACAGAAAACTTGCATGGCATCTCAGTTGGAAGAACAGAAGACTTGCATGGCATCTCAGATTTCAGCTCAACTAGATGAAACGAAGGCATACAAGAGATCTCAAATGGAAGAACAGAAGGCATATATCTCATCGCAGTTGGAAGAACAGGAAGCAAAGCTGTCATCGAAACTAGAAGTGCAAGATGCAAAAATTGCACAATTGCAGGATAAAATCGATGCTGAGGTTGATGCATTGAGAGGTCGTATCCAGGAATTGCAACTAAATCGTCCATCTGCTTTAGCGAATACGCCCAAGTTAAAATCACCTTCCTTTGATGGTTCTGTTCCATTCCAGGTATTTAAGCTGCAATTTGAGAAGACGGCTGCGGTGAATAATTGGTGCACTGAAGATAAAGTTGCAGCACTATTCGTGGCATTGAAGGGACCTGCAGCAGAAATCTTACAGACTATTCCCGAGTCCGAAAGGTACAGTTATGATGCATTGATGGGTGCGGTTGAGAGACGCTATGGTAGCGAACATCGAAAGCAGATATACCAAATAGAGCTACAGAATCGATTCCAGAAACCTAATGAGACTTTGCAGGAATTTGCATCGGACATCGAGAGGTTGGCCCATCTAGCAAATGCGGACGCACCCGTGGAGTACACTGAGAGGGTTAAAATCCAAAGTTTTATAAATGGAATACGCGATGTAGAGACGAAGCGGGCCACATATGCAAACCCCAAACGGACATTCTCTGAAACGGTATCGCATGCTCTGACGCAGGAAACAGCTTCGCTTTTGAGTAAACCTGCATACAAGGCTCATCGCGTAGAAGTGGACACTCCGGCTTGGGTAGACAAAATTTTGGAAGCGTTGAACGGAGTACAGAAAAAAAGTGATGGTGCCATTAAATGCTTTAAGTGCGGAAAACCAGGTCATATAGCACGTTATTGCGGCTCTGGCTCCAGTAACCCCAGCAATTCAGGTGGACGAAAACGCAAAGCTGAAGGAGATGAGCAAACCTCCCAACCAAATCAGTCGTTAAACTAAATCGAGCCAGCCGAAAGGGGCGTGGACTGGCTCCCGCAACTGAATGCCCCATAATCTCTGTCTCACAGATCGGAAGGAAAGCTAGTAATGTTACTGTTGTTGCATATGTGGATGGAAAAGAGCACTTACTAACTGTGGATACAGGCGCATCGCATTCCATAATTCGATCTGATTTAGTCAACAAGGAGGTGAGACCATTGCATGGAGCAAAGTTACGTACGGCCACTGGTAAGGACACCCATGTCCTAGGAGAAGTAACATGTGAAATCGTAATTGGGAACGTGGCCGTTCTACACAGTTTTATAGTAGCAGATATTGTTGACGAAATCATAGTTGGTGTGGACTTCTTAAGCGAGCAAGGCATCAAGATCGACATGCAAAACAGGATTATGAATTACCAGAACATGGATGTGCCATTAAATTATGGTTACGAAAACAAATACGTTAGTAAGCGAGTGCTTGTGGAGGAGAGCCAACAAATTCCACCGAAGTCGGAAGCAATCATATGGGCAAAGATAGATGGAGATTATGGGACAAACAAATTGTGGGTTGTCGAGGCAGCAAACAAATCAAGGACGAACATATTAGTAGGAAAAACCCTGGCCATGACAAAACAAGATGGACATGTACCGGTAAGAGTACTTAATGAGTTCAAATCGCCGATTAAACTTTCTAAAGGAGCAATATTGGGACAATGCCAAGAGGTCGAGGTAGTTATCAATTGTGAACAGCTTCAGGAAAATGATTCTACCATCAAGATTAATCTTTCAGATGATATCACGTCGTGGACGGCAGGCCTCGAAAAAGATCATCAGAAAAAGGCAAAGGAACTTCTATCAAAGTACTCGAGCATATTTGACAAGGATGGTTCTAAACCAGGTCGGACCAAAGTTGTGAAGCATCAAATTGATACTGGTGATGCAAGGCCCATCCGCCAAGCTCCTCGTAGTATTCCATTGGCCAAACGCCAAGTAGTAAGAGAAATTATACAGGAAATGAGTGACAGCGGCGTGATCGAACCATCAGCTAGTCCATGGAGCTCACCGGTAGTACTAGTGAAAAAGAAGGATGGAAAAATGAGGTTCTGTGTGGATTACCGAAAATTGAACGACGTAACGAAGAAGGATAGTTATTCATTGCCAAGAATCGACGATACTCTGGACTCGTTATCTGGCACGAAATGGTTTTCCACACTGGACTTGAAAAGCGGCTACTGGCAAGTGGAGGTGAAGGATGAAGATAAAGAGAAGACGGCTTTCAGCGTTGGAGAAGGGCTTTGGCAATTTACGGTAATGCCCTTCGGGCTATGCAATGCTCCAGCTACTTTTGAGAGACTCATGGACCAGATACTAAAAGGTTTGCACTGGCAAACATGTTTGGTGTACCTCGACGACATCATCGTGCTGGGAAAAAGCTTTGAGGAACACCTAAAGAACTTGGAGGAAGTTTTCCAAAGAATAGCTGGTGCTGGTCTGAAACTAAGTCCCAAGAAGTGTTCCTTGTTTAAAAAGGAAGTAAGTTATTTGGGTCACAAAGTAACTACGGAGGGAATCTGCACTGCTAAGGAAAAGATCGAAGCCGTAAAAGATTGGCCAAGACCGAGAAATTTGCATGAGTTACGGAGCTTCCTGGGGCTGTGCACGTATTATCGGCGATTTGTACCAAATTTTGCCAGCGTAGCTAGTAGTCTCCACGACCTTACAAGGAAGAATATGAGTTGTGAATGGAAGAAGGAACAGGAGGTGGCTTTTCAAACATTGAAGGAACGACTATGCACTGCCCCGATGTTAGCATATCCAATTCCAGGTTCAAAGTTTATTCTGGATACAGATGCGAGCGGTTATGCTATAGGAGGTGTTTTGTCCCAGATTGTTGATGGACAGGAGAAGGTAGTTGCATACTATAGCCGAACAATTGGGAAGCCTGAAAGGAACTATTGTGTAACCCGGAGAGAACTGTTGGCATTGGTAGAGTGCGTTAAGCATTTCCACAAGTATCTCTATGGGCAGCGATTCCACGTCAGGACAGATCATGCAGCGTTGAAATGGCTCTTACAGTTCCGTAATCCGGAAGGTCAATTGGCACGGTGGATAGAGCGACTGCAAAATTATGACTTTTCCATAGAGCATCGCAAAGGTAGCACCCACGGAAATGCTGATGCAATGTCACGAAGACCATGTAACTTGGAATGCAAGCATTGTTCCAAAGCTAAGACCAAGGAAGACATTATAGATGTGCGGCTCATGACTATAACATCTTCGGACGAATGGGACATGGATCAATTAAGGAGGTGTCAGCACGAAGATCCAGATCTTAAGCGATAAGATGAAGGCCAGGTACGACAAAGCAATAAATTCGGAAGGTTTTATAGAAGGAGATTTAGTGCTGCTATGCAACCCACAGCGTAAGAAAGGTTTGTTCCCAAAACTACAATGTAACTGGGAAGGCCCATACAAAGACATAAAACGGATCAACGATGTGGTATATCGCATACAAACTATGGGAAGGCCAAGGAATAAGATGAAGGTGGTCCATTTGGAAAGGCTAGCTGCGTTTGGTTCCGGCAATGTGTCTGATCGGGACGATCAGACTTAGGTGGAGGGCAGTGTGGCGATTATTCTCAAGCATGTACCATCCCTAAGTCAATAACACTCCCACCACTAGTTAACACAACCGAGATAACGATGGCTACGCTTATGCATGCAAGCGTATAACTAGGAAGAGGAAGAGAGATGGCGCGAGTGTTTGCGAATACGATGCAAAGAGGAGATGCCAATAAATAAACCGACCCTTCCAGAACACGAAAAGCGAACAACCAAGAAAGTTCTCGGTGCGTAGGCAAGCACCCTGTTGATCAGCAAGACAGGTTGATCAGTTTATTTTCAAGCGTTCAATAGTGAACTACTGCGAAGTTACCAACCTCTTAAATTTGTATTGCGTTTATTACTAGTAAATAAAACTAGCTATTAGTTACATTATCTGTGCGTGTGTTTATTCGACTTTATAGTGATCGAACCCAGGATTGATAATCAAGGAATCATCGAAATCGTCACAATACTTTTTGTAATTGTTTTCTATTTGAAAACATTTTAAAAATGTATTAACACTTTTATTTTATACCCATTTCCTCACCACCCAAGCAATTTATGAACTTTGTTACTTTCTACTTTACATTTATGTATAAATATTACAACAGCAAGCTTTTGTTTGTATCAGAAATATAGAAAATTGTATGGCAAAATTTTTCACTTGAAATAAATTTTTGCTGAAGCAACATCGCAATAATTTCAAACTGAAAACATTTTTTGTGAAGTGATTATGTCGCGAAAGGTTTGCTGCAATTCTTTCAAATTGCCCAATCATTCTTTCTGTGGGAAAAATATTTCTCAGACAGCTAAGGCGTTCAACGAAAAATATCCGTATTTTGGCTATGCAAGGGAAAGCAGCCATTGGAATATACCTCTGAAAGTACTAATTTAACCAGTGATGAAAAACCTAATGGTATTGCTCCAGATGAGAAAGCTTTTGTTGATAGTTCAGAAACTTCTTTTTCGTCTGGCACTGATGAGGATTATGTAGAAGGTGATGTTGGCGCAGAGAGGATATTTTTAGTTAAAGAAAAAGTTAACTCGGCAATTAGTTTTAGGGAAAAAATCCATTGGTTGACTGTTACGCCATTATCTTGGAGCATTACGCCAAAAGGATTCAAAATATTTATGGTTTCGGGTCATATCCTCCCGATAAAAATTCTCAAGTTTTTCCTTCCGATTATATTGAAAAAATCGTTAGTTTCTATCTTTCCGAAGAAATAAGTCGTATTATGCCCGGACTAAAATATTGCCTTTCTGTTTCACAAGATGATGGGAAAAAAATAAATTACAGAAACATTTAATTCTTTGTAACTTAAAAGAAGCTTACGTAAAATTCAAATCTTTATATCCGTAAATAAAAGTAGGTTTTAGCAAATTTGCGAATCTATGCGTTCTAGCCGATAGTTGCAGAACACATACCGTCTGTGTTTGTAAAATCCATCAAAATTTTAAATTAATGTTAAACGGCTTGAAAAGTATTTTTGATAATATATCGGTAAATAGTTATGAAGAGATTTTAAATTCTATGATTTGCAGTGAACCTAGTATAAACTGTTATTTCAAGGAATGTAACATTTGTCCTGGTTTTAGCGAAATTGCTACCGAAATAAAAGAAGCTCTCAACAAGAAGAATATTATCAATATTAATTATAAACAATGGACCAATACCGATCGTACTACCATAGAATCAGTGACTAAAGAAACGGAAACCTTTGTCCAGGAGATGAGTAAAGAAGCATACGTTCTCCTAGTCCACAATTTCATTGCTAAAGAACATATTCAATTTTTAAAAAACCTTAAAGCAAATTTAAAAGAAGGAGAATTAATTGTGGTTTTCTGAAAATTTTTCATTTATAATTCAAAATGCCATACAAAGTCATCATTGGAATAATAGTCAAACTACAATTCACCCTTTTGTAATTTATCGATCCGACCTAGATGATAATAACAATTTAAAATTTAATTTCCTGGTTAAAAACAAAGTATAACTCTCACAAAATCAATAAAATTTTTTATTTTTTGGAAGGAGCAGCATCTGAGTACAAGAATAAAAAAAATTTTATAAATTTGGTTTATCATTATGAACTTTTGGAATAAAAGCCGAGTGGTATTTTTTTGCAACCTCTCATGGAAAAAATGCTTGCGACGCAATTCTCTCTCTCTATGGCGCGATATACAACAGGTATATCATCATAAACCTCCTAAGAGATTTTTGCGCCAAGCTTCTCTTCCAATTTGTGGTGTGCCGATTTGAATTTTCCCTACAAATTGGTGGGACCTACAGTTTTTTGCCGACTCCGAACGGCATCTACAAAGAAGACGAATTTTTGCTGAGAAGCCAAAGCTCGAACCATGGACCTTCGGTATGGTAGGCCGGCAACACTACCTTCACACCACGGCGGCCGCAATTGGTGGCACAATAAAAAGGTATGTTAGACGTGAAAGTTTACGAAGACCTGATACAGTGCCGATTTCTTCCCCTCAAGCATTTTTTGAACTAGTGAAGAACAAATTTGACACGATTACTTTTGACTTTTGTACCAAAGATGAGCATAAAGAAGTAAAACTGTTCTAATCGAAACGATTCGCAAAATGCAAAACGGTTTCGGGTACACGAAGTTTTCATTCCATTATTCCAATTGAAAATAACAAAATTCAATGTAAGAAAGTTGCTACTCTTGACGAAAGTTCATCTTTTCAGTTTAAAATGTTTTAATTTAATATTAAAATAAAATATATTTTTTTTTTTGTAACTTCATTTTTCCTTTTTTTTGAGCAAAATCAACTTGTGAGCTTGTGGATTAGGCCTACCGGGGATAACACATAAAACTAAACGCGCCAAATACACTCTACCCCTTGGGTGGTGAGGAAATGGAAATAAAATAAAAGTGTTAATACATTTTTAAAATGTTTTCAAATAGAAAACAGTTACAAAAAGTATTCTTAATGCTGGCGAAGCATTAAAAATACTTTTAAGGTCAATTATGGAGGGCTGTGTAACGCTGCGACGAAAATTGCGTTGCCCGTATCCTACAACCCAAAACTAAAAAATTAATTTCTCGAGTAAATCAAAAAACACCTTCCCAATTTTTTCAAAATCTTTAGAGGATAGTATAAGCTATAAAATATATATATTTTTTTTTTAATCGGTGCTCTCTTTATATTAAAAAAACAACAAAAAATATTTTTTTTAACAAAATAGTCAAAAAAAATTTTTTTTTATTTTAAAAATTTTTCAAGTAAACTGCAATATTTTCCCTACAATTTTTCCATACAACTTTTTTTTCTACGATTAATAGATAACGAGATAAAAATTTTTGAAAAAAAAGTTGCTAAAAAATTTAATTTGCAATATCTTGCAAAATAATTGAAATTTTGCAAAACTTTTGGGTGTACTTCAAAAGCATCCTAACCACAACAAGTTGACCAAGTATGAACAAAATCTGAGATTCAAAAGTTCTTCCAGCCATGGACCGCCTCAATGCGCTTTTCATATGTGACTCCAGTGGATAGCTGGAAAGTTGCTTTCTATCAAGTTAGCCAAAAAGCCAAGAAAAAGGCATTACCCATTGTTAATTTCGATTCCCGTTTTTCTTTAGAATTAATCTTTTTAAAGTGAGGTAAACTTTTTTATACCAACAATTTTTGTTGATTTTCGGCCTGTACATTTTCAAGTATTCATGAAACGGGCTCAAGGCCAAGAATAATAATTTTTCACTTTTTGAATTTTTATGAAAATTATTGTTGCTTTTATTTTTTTAATAATCAGTTTTAATTAATTAGTAAAAGTTTTTTGATTGAATAGAGTAGGAAAAATGTTCAGCGACAACTGCCATAGCTTTTCTTATAGATCCATTTCGGAAGCTGCTAGACTTCACTCATCAGAGAAATTTTGGCACGCATTGCTAAGGTGAGGTAAACAAAGTTAAAGCCAAAATAAATTTTTTGTAAACGTCTTAATTTCAAAAACTCAAAGATATGCCTTTTTACAAATTTAATCGTTTTAAGTTATAGAAACTACATTTATTTTCAAAATAAATTAACATTTAGCAAGACGAACTTGTTTCCAAGGCTACGCTTCCACAGATTTTTCTCGTGCGACAGCAAACACACACATGTATTTTTAACTAATTCACCCGATGTAAAAATTGAAAGTTTTACTTTTTATACCAACAATTTTTGTTGATTTATACCAACAATTTTTGTTTCAAGTGTTCATGAAACGGGCTCAAGGCCAAGAATAATAATTTTTCACTTTTTGAATTTTTTTATCAAAATTATTGTTTTTTTTTTTTAATAATCATTTTTAATTAATTATTAAAAGTTTTTTTTTTTATTGAATAGAGTAGGAAAAATGTTTAAAGACAACCGCCATAGCTTTTCTTATAGATCCATTTCTTCATCAGATAAATTTTGGCACGCATAAGCTAACAATATGCTGGTTTTGATGTCAGCTAAACTCCTAGTTCTATTCTTCTTCAACAACTTCTGCCATTTAACAGTTAGTAGTACGATCATGGTTACATATTTTGTAAGTATAACGAATAAAAAAAAAATAAACAAATATATTTAATTAAATTTTTTTTTTTTGTTGAAAGATCTGTTTTATCAGCAGAACTGCCTTAGCGCGTGCTCTCGGCTTTGTTATTTCTTTTCTATACCAACAATTTATGTTGATTTATTTTATTTTTTAAAAAAGGTTTTCATTGAAATTTTATTCTTTATTAAAATTTTTTTGAATTACAAATAGCATTTTACTCATCACTCAAATTTTTTTCAATAATAAATAAAATTTAATTTTTTAATTGAATAATTTTCATTCAAAGTGATCCAACCCTCTTTCTCTTGTCGACCCGAGTTCGCCGAAAGAGGTGTTTTTTCTGTTCTTTTCCGTGTTATAGGGACCCGTGACTATACAGCAGGCTTGACTGAGGATTTTTAAGTGTTAGAGCACTCGGCGCTCCTTGAGTCACACCTATTTGCATTCGACTGTCGTCGTGTCTCTTGCGCCGTTGATTGGCTGAATTCTAAAATTTTGGCTTTCTTAATTTTTCAACTTTTAATAAATATTCGCTGTGAATTGATATTTAACTAGTGCTTTCTGATAACATTTAAGAAATTTTGTGATTTATGTGTGTGTTATGTGGAATGTAAAGAAAATAGGCGGATCGTTATTGCGCGTTCCCTCCCACATGTGCATTTTGACATAAGTATTAAACGACGTCAAAGGGTAATTTTGTGTTGTTGGGCGATTGCGTCAACCATATATTATTGAACAATGGCGAAGCCGGGCGAAATCAGTCTGCCAAGCAAACAGTACGACTTATCGAAGAACACGCGTTTCTTCGACTTGCGTTCGCATTTATTAATTTGACAGCGAATTTGTAGAGTTTCGAAACGTCGCACGTTTACAACAAATACGAGTGAAAATTTTCAGTAATTCAACGCAATCAAAAGATCATTGCGAGCAGTTTTATTTTCAGCTGTGGTTGCTTTTTATAATCGTATGTCCATCCAGAATTTAAATACATTTGGTAAGAAAAAATATATGATAATTAGAAAAAAATCAACAAAAATATATATATGGAATGCATAGTGGGAAGTTTTTGTTTTCGCAACTCAAGGGGAGAAAATGGCCGCCATGTATGCATACTCGGTGGATTGATTAGCTCAGCATGAGACAACTGAAGTTATACTGTATTTGTTATTTTTATTACAATGGGTTTCGCAGAATATTGTCATATCTGCCCCACATCAAGAGATTTGTCCAACAGATGTTCGTATGTACTATTTTACAAAAGGTCATTTAATTAATATGATGTGCGATGAGTCAGCAACAATGCATTATTCTATTTGGGAGAATATATTTTCAGTATACTATTATATTATTAGCAATAAACAGAGGCAGCGCTGACACAAAAATTTAATTAAGGTACTACTGGACATTTCATGTCGACATCGTGGTGTTTTGCCTAACAAGGTATTTTTTTAATATGACCCTATTTTATAAGCGTATATATGCTGCCGAAGCTCTACAGTATCCTGAGAGGGAAAATATATGTGCATGCCACTTCTCAATATCGAACTGTGGCTTTCCTTCATCCAAGCTGGCATTCTTAGCCAGGCTGGTAAAGGATCCATATAAGCAATAAACTCGACATCTCTCTCAATGGCGCGATATACAACAGGTATATCATCATAAACCTCCTAAGAGATTTTTGCGCCAAGCTTCTCTTCCAATTTGTGGTGTGCCGATTTGAATTTTCCCTACAAATTGGTGGGACCTACAGTTTTTTGCCGACTCCGAACGGCATCTACAAAGGAGACGAATTTTTGCTGAGAAGCCTGTCATGGCAGAAATACACTCGGAGAGTTTGCCAAACCACTGCCGAGGGGCGACCCCGTTTTGAAAAACTTTTTTCAAATCACTTTTTGATGTTACCTGTACCAGGGCTCGAACCATGGACCTTCGGTGTGGTAGGCCGGCAACACTACCTCCACACCACGGCGGCCGCCGTGGAGACATAAATCATGTTTGATTTCTTTTCCTGTAAGACTGCTTAAAGTATTCTATTGACGCAAAGGAGAAACTCTTGTTTTCTATTATTAACAATGGACCACCCTGCGGGTTAGGGGGTTAGAATATGTCAAACGTAGGTATGCCTCTTGTAAGAGGCGACTAAAATACACTAAGGATAATGACGTGCAACTAGATGGTTGATCTACGGATATGTTGCCTTCCACCACTCATTACCAACCTTCTTTCGTACGGAAGGAGGGGGTGAGATGACCTATAAGGTTCCACGTGTCCAGCGAAAGTCGGGCATGTACCGCAAGGGAGTGTCGGAGCTTACCGTGAACATCTAAAGCCCTTATTCTTCAATCAAATTTCATCTTCCCGTACAATATAACTTGAAGTACCATTTATCCTTCTACAGTCGACATTTCCCTTTGTTGTAGTAGCATTACGCTCTTGTTCGGGTAAAGGCCGACTCCTACCGAGGTTTAGACCCGGCTGAAGTCAGAAAAATTTACTAATTTTGAGGTACGGTCTTCTGTTACGTTCACTTTTTTGCTGTTGTTGTTGTTGTGGTAACGACAAAAACACTCCCCGAAGGTTTTGGGGAGTGTTGTCGAATTAACAGTCCTTGGCCGGATTTGAACCCGGTACGCTCCGGTACTCCCTTGCGGTACTGCCCGACTGTCGTGGTACCGATTTATGACCAGTGAAGCCTTCTAGCTCATGTCACCCCTCCTTCCGTCAGGAAGGATAAGATGGGTAATGAGAGACATCATATGCGTAGATCAACCATCGAGTTGCACATCATTACTTTTTTACTATGAGGCTCTTTCGACCGGCAGCCGAGATAGGGCGACTTTTGATTCAGCGGACCATTTGTAGTTTATCTCTGCACATCTGTATTCGAAACATAAAGTTAGTTGAAATAATTTCAATTCTTTTAATATTGTAGACCCCTTTGCTGATGCAATCAAGGGTGCTGATGATGATGTCCAAGACGGTCTCGTGCACATAAGAATTCAGCAGAGAAATGGTCGTAAGACATTAACAACTGTTCAAGGTTTATCATCGGAATATGATTTAAAGAAAATTGTACGATCATGTAAAAAGGTATGTGTATACATTTGCTATCAATTGGACTTATTTAATTACCAACTACTTTTACTCATTAAGGAATTCGCCTGCAATGGCACTGTAATTGAGCATCCAGAATACGGAGAGGTACTACAGCTTCAGGGCGATCAACGTGAGAACATCTGCCAATGGTTAACAAAGGCTGGTTTGGCAAAACCTGATCAATTAAAAGTGCACGGCTTTTAAATTAACTAAACTGAATCACGACAAAAACATCAGCATTTTGTTAAGACCAACAGAGGTAGTTAGCAATCTACAGAAAGTCAAAGAAGGAACAGCAAGTAGGAGAAATATCAAGTCATTCAATATCTTCACCAACAAAAATAATAATAAAAGTAGCATTGACGCGATTTTGAGCGCTAGATATATTTAATAACTCGTAATATAATTTTGCGTTATGTTTGCTACTGTGAAACTTAAATTGGCATCGTTAGTGTTTGTAAGAAAACACAAGATACACTACTTTACTATCGAGAATATTACATAATTTCAATTCACAAAACTAGTAATTTTTATATAAACTGTTAATAAAAATATTATAATACAGAACTTCTCATTTATTTTATACACGTATACGTGGATTGACGGAATGAGACAAAATTGTTTAAATTCACACAGCTTCCAAACTACATAGTTATTTTTTCACGAAATCTTTTATTATATTATTTTAATGTTTTATTTATTTTATTTTTTTTTTTAATTTAAAAATTACAAATATTAAAATGTTGAAGTTAGTGTATAAACGGAAAAATAATAAATGTAGTCAAAATAACGCTAATAGTTTAATATGGAAAACCGTTTGTCGGAGAAAATAATACTTTGCAGTCAGTACACTCATAACAAAACTTATGAGGCAGACTATTATTATATTAATTTGCAATTATATACATAAATTAAAATGAACAAATATGTAACTTGGTATTTTTTATTTACATACACACATTTATAGGATATGATTAATATAACTTAAATAAATCATGTAAAATGAGCGTACTAAGATATTAATAAAAAAGCATACATTTGAATGATTAAAGCGAAATTTGAAATGCCTATTTTTTTCTAAAGTTGAAGGTCTTCGAAAGCTGCACAGCGCGGCATTTTAAAATAACTTGGTCCTAAATCAAATAAAATGACATCGGCTCCGGCTTTCACGATTGTTTTTGTACACAATTTAGCTCATACATTTTATAGTTCAGATATTGAATATTTCTTGGCGCCTCATCATAATTCTTTTAATATATAATTTCTATAAATGTAATAGGTCCATTCGTCTTAACTTATTACTAAGTTGTAAAGCTCATAAGCCGTTCATAAACTTGAAAACCAAAAATTACTGTGTTACTAAGAATTCTACCAGGTTCGATATCAAATCGATGGCACGACAGTTCCTGGGAGGGGTTAGAACAAACGAGCCGGAAGCTATGCCTTTGGTAAGACGCGAGCTAAATCTACGACGCTTAGGATCATCGGGGTCAAACATATACATATATAACACTTCTTTCGGGTTAGTAGGAAATATTACAATTAAATCTTGTGATCCAGTAGCCCAAGTTATTACTGTCCACACCTATTCACGTATTCTGATTTGCGCAATAAACGACATGGTGGTAGGAGAACGTACATTTGACAGCATATTGTTTGTAACGACGAAAACACTACGAAAGTTTTGAGGAGTGTTGTTGAAAGTGATAGTCCTTTGCCGGATATGAACCCGGCACGCTCCGGTCATATCGAGTACCAGGATTAGACATATAAAAGTGTATCACACTTCATGGCTGTCCCTCAATCAAAAAATACACAACCAGACCAACTCCGTTACGATAGGTGGCCATCAAGCAATGGAGAACTACGACGCATATCTGGGACCGCGACCGACCATTTACTATTAACATACCCTAATACAAACGTCCATTACCGAGAGCCGTCGTCAACATCTTCTACGGGATGTCCTGTGTTGGGTTTTATCGACCCGTCTAACACACACTCAGCCGCAACCCTCTTGAATCTGCGTGTGAGCGTGAGACTTGTTGCCGTTTTAACGATATTTGGTTAAAATGTGGGCTTCTGTTGAGAGATTCATACTGGCGCATGCTGACTACATTGACATCAGCGCCCAGACCACCACGTACAACAAATAGCGCGACTGTTGTATGAAAGATTGCGTTTAACAAGAGTAATCTTCTAGTTCATCTTACAATACTATTTCAAAGACTAATATTAAGAGGTTAAAGGCGTCGTATAAAGGGATCGACCATCTAGTAGCGAATACCAGAGTATACAGCATCCAGGCCGAAATTGTGCTAGAGTGCTTTGAGTCTCCCTAGAAAGATCGCGTTCTTTTGTAGACGTTGAAAATATATGTAAAAGATGGTTGCACAAAACTAGGTGTTTCTACAAAACTTTTGTGGCCCCTTGCTGTTCACGCCCTAGGGCGTCCCGTGGCCAACGTTTATCCGGTGTCGCACCGCCACAAGTTCCAGATACGGTCTCCACGGCTAACAACACTAATACTGCCCAGCAAGTAGTGTGTAACTCCCGCTCACGCCCACAGGCGCGAACACCTCACACAGCTGTTCAAAACTACTTTCTGCCTCTTTTAGATGTGGGCAATGCTGAGACACAGCCCACCCCTTCCTACGTACAACCTCCCCTTCTTCTTCCAGCACTAGCACAAATGTAAGTCAAAGCCACAAGCTCCTGGTCCCTTACACCATGTGCACTATTTGTCGGAGGGAGATTATATACACCTGCGGCATCAGTCAAATGCGCCCAAATGACAGGGCTGTGCTGGTTGATCTTTACCTGTCGAAACCCTTCGATACGGTCAACCATGCGCAACTAATTAACGACCTGGAATCATCTCTTCCTCCCTGTCTAAAGCGTTGGTCCGCCAAACTATCTGAATGGCCGGCAGTCATCGATTGAATTTAGAGGCGAAAGATCAAAACCACGTATAACTAAACAAGGGGTGCCATAGGGTATCAACGCTTTTGTTTAATTACTACATATTGAGGCTCCCTTCCCCACCAGAGGGTGTCTCGATCGTCTCCTGCGCCGATGACTGCACGATTCTGGCGACGGGCCCCTCTGTAGACGAGCTCTGCTCAAGAGTTAACTCATACCACCCATCCCTGACCGGTATTTTTCGCTGGACGAAATCTGACACTGTCACCGACCAAGTCAAACACCCCAAAATTTTAGGGGTCGCGTTTGATAACATGTTCAACTACGGTGCTCATGTAGCCGCGATTGCCACCAAAGTACAAAGCCGCAAGAAAATCCTTAAGCCACTAACTGACAGCACTTGGGGAAATGATAACGAAATGTAACAGGCGAGTAAAAGAGCATAGCGAAATACTGACCAGGCATTTTCAGTTAACTGCTATAAACCGCAGCATCCGAACAGGAGTCTGCTCAATGAACCAAAGGTGCATCGGCGGGCACTCAAACTCATCCACACAGAGTCGGTAAACTCCTTTGTCAGCTCTCGTCCGGTGAACGCCGTTTTACAGGCACAAGCTCCACCTGTTGCCGAAGAGGAACGCGAACTGCCTAGGGAAACAAGGGTCATGCTGGCCGAATTTCGTTCTGGGTACTGTAACAGGTTCAACTCTTACCTATCCAGACTGAACACTGACATGCCAATGTCTGCCCGGCATGCGACGTGTCTCCCCATGACACTAACCATCTGTTCATCTGCTCAACTGAGCCTACTCTTTTAACAGCAATATCACCTTGATCCCGTTAGAAGAGCTTGATGACAACGTTGGGTAAGGGAGGTGATATTTTAAGCAGGTTAAATTGTCGCTACAACAACAACAGCAACAATCTAGTTTTGCCAGTTCAAAGAGATGAAATTTGCAAGGGAGTCTTAGTCATCATAAAACCATAAATCTTCCGAAGAGCTTTTCTCTCGAATACTCGAACAGCCATGTCATCCTCTTTCGACACTGTCCATGATTTCGTACATAAGGACAGGTATGATGAGGCTTTGTCGAGAGATGACTTTTCTTCTGAGTTTATAACGAGCGGGTTAACTAAATAAAAGAGTGTATATAATTTTGTTTTTGTTATTTTTATTTATTTGTGAAATATGTTTATATTCTCTAAATATACTCATAATAATCGGCATTTAAAATATTCCATATATAAGTCAATATATGTATAATAATTGCTAGCCAAACTTAAGTTAGCCATACTGTTGGAATATGCTCACACATACACACAAGCTCATTTCGATTGTTATAAGAAACCCCTGTTTAATTTTATTTTTTCCATATGCAAACTGTGAAACAAACCTATTTTGAAATGAAATATGTAAGTGTAATCGTCTTGACATGCATGTATGTATGTATGTACATTTATTATGTATGAATTTGGGTAGATTTTGCAAGTGTTTAAAAGTTTTTAGTTTAAAGGATTAGGTGTTCTTTCATTCTCTGTTGTTGTGAAAGGGAGTACTAATAAAGTTCATTCTTGTTTCAGTATTGCAGTACTTAAAACGTTAATTTGGTGATTGCATCGTGATCCTAGCGTACAAAATACCTTTGTCCATATATATAGGAGTTTCAAAAGTACAGGTTCGCGTTCTTGTTCTTTTATTTAGGTTAAGTTTTAATTTTGCGCTAATTTCGTTCATTTTCATGTTTAATTTGTTTTTTTAGCTCTCTGCTTCAGTTTAATACTTGTAATATCAATTCAAAGTTGTTGTGTTCTTCTTTCTGTACTGTTTATAAACATATGTACATACATATATAATTGTATAGGCTTGATTGTAGTAATGTCTCTGTTTGACCTCCGTTACCGTTACCGTTTCGAATCCGTTTTCGTATTCATTTTTCGTATTCATAGGTAGTTCATAAGTCTCAAAATTGGTCAACTTTGTCTACACAAGTGGTGTTGACTTTCTGACTTAATTTCATCCTGACTGTGAAGGTCTGAGTCATATTGAGTTGGTGGTTTTGTACTTTTTTTAGTTGTATATTTGCTTACACACACCATCACTCTTTCTCTCTCTGTAGATTTTTTAGTGATCATCGTTCTTTTACTGTATATTTCCGTTTTAACTCCGTTTGCGTTTCGTATCCGTTATATGTATTCTGCAGTCAGTAAGTTTCATTATATTTCTTGTTTTTTTTTTTTTTTATTAAGTAATATTGGAACGTTATTGTTATTTGTTTAAATTTGGTTTGCTTTAAATGTTATATGTCTGTGAAAAGAAAAACAAAATACGCTTAATAACCTGTAAAATTATTACAATAAGGAAATAAGAATATGTTCGGGTGAAGAAGAATATACCCAGCTGTACCCCAAATTATTCAGGTTTGAGTGCGACTTGAGTACTAAGCTACTTCTCAGATATCAAACACTGCACTCAACAGTGCACCAAGTAAAGCTTACAACCGAAATAATTCACTTATCTATTCATAATTTTTTAATACTTCCTGAAAAATGGGAAATAATCTAGCTTCTCAAAGCTGTGATCAGTAAAAAGCATATTTATAAAAATATTTGCAGTGGCTTTTGATAACATAAGTAAACATTTCCATTGCAAGTATAAAAGTCGAAACTCTATGGTAAGATACTTTTTCCTAAGGTGAAACAATTTACGACAACCTTGAAATATATTCCCTCATAATTGTCACAAATGTTCCCCTCGTTGTTTGATAATATCTTTTTTTATCATTATTCGTCTATGCAAGCTTGGTTTAATTTTTCCCCTTCTAGATATGTCCTGCTTACAATTACAGCTGGGTATAATCATGCTAAGTGAGTCGTAGTAATAATGTAACTCGGTCATAAATATAAGTGATCCGCATATTCGAAATATTTACATGTTAAGAATACAAATGTAAATAAAATATTACTTACCACTTTTTAAAAATTTGACAAAAACTATATTTTGCCACTGTTTTAATTATTTTGAATTACGAAAGAAAGAGATATTTTCGGTGAAATTACTTACGTTTAATTCCTGCGTAGGCGTTTCCTGCCATTGTCATCGCCATCGCCGTTACCTCGCTCCTCGGCTTCCATTACCTAAATTGGTTTTTTTTTTTCAATTTATATAAATGACACTTGAATTATATTTTTGATTTATAGTTACTTTTATTTTAGCTCCGCATATTTCTGCTCCATTCAATGATTGAATAGCTTTTTGTGCACTGTCTCCATCTGCGTATTTCACATAGCCGCAATTCTTATTTGGCAAAAGGTATACATCAATTAGACCTTTCCAGCACGAAAATACATTCTTCAAAATCGATTGCGGTAGATTCTGTAGGGAAGCGATACAAATTAAAAATAATAGATTTTCAAGGTATGTACACAGTATATGTACACAGTAAAAAGCTCCACTATGCAATCTTTTTTTCTCATATTAGCTGTTTTAACTAATTAGTATCACTCACTATCGTTAGGTTAAAATGTTGAAGTTATTTGAGTTTTTTTATATATAAATCCAAGATTACATTTGGCATAGAGTTTCACAAACTTACCGCGGATAATACAATAAATAGCCGTTGTGCAACAGGTGTATCAACCGATACCATTGGCTGGGCAGGTGGCAATGGAACGTTGCATATTGAATCTTTTTTAGTACGCTCTGCAATATAAGTAAATAAGCATAACATTTAACATTCATAAAACAGTTTTAAGTATATAAACCATACTATCGATAAATGATGTATCCATGCGAGCTGAGCTTAGGCCAGCAACTTTAACAATTAGCCGCTCGCCCATGGGATATTCCAGGCCATGAAGTTTGTCTCTGTAAACAAGAGAAATATCTTCAGTTAAAAATATTAAAGTAATGAAACATATAGTTTCGTCATACTTTGCATAAATAGCAGCTTCAGGATTGTCATAAACGACAACAGCTTCATTAGTTCTTGGGCCGACTATATACCAAAGTAAAAAAATAATTTTAGTAAGATAATAAAAGCATAAAATAGTAATAATTGTATAAAACGTACATTCTCGAGTTATTTGACAATAATCCAAGCCTGGTATAATATCAAATAAACGCCACAGTTGGTCTTGGTTAACATTATTGCTGGCAATAACTTCCAAGGTTGTTGGTTGTGGCACCGATACATTTTGCATACGTAGAAATGATGACATTTCATTGTTGAAAGAGCTATTGTTCCAGTCATTGTTAAAGTTGCCATTGTTAAATGCGTTACTACTATTGTTATTTCCACCACCACCTCCGCCACCACTGCCACCCCCGCGGCCTGAGCCCATTGATGGGTTGTCATCATGTCGTCCATATTGGTCCCTTGAAGACCGTGCTGAACTTTTTGGTTCAGCAAAAACTGCCTTGTACTTAGTTGGACAGTTTTCAAAAGCTAAAGCTGCATGGTAAAATCTGAAGACAAATTAAAGGACAACATTAATATCCCAGCCGCCAATGTAAGTTTTTTATGACATCTTACTTTGTAAATCGTACATATCCAAATCCTTTAGGTGATCCTGTTGATTTGTCCTTAACGATCGTTACACTCTCAACAGGACCCCACTGCTTGAACTCATTCCGTATTTCCTCGTCTGTTGCTGTTTTCGGTATAACAATAAATAGGCGAACATACTTTTCATGTTCGTTGTCAGATTTGTTAGAGCCTTGATTACGACTAGATTAGTAAAATATATTTAAAATGAAGTCAATTAATTAATTATGATTAATTGCGATCATATATTAATAATACAAGGTGGCGCAAAAGTAAGCTTCCGATGTTCAGCATATCGGTTGTGGCACGTGCAGTGTGTGCTGTTGCACCGTCTTGTTGGAACCACATATTTTCCAATCCCAATTCATCAAGTTGCGGCAAAAAGAACTCGTTGATCAATGCTCTGTAGCGCTCACCATTCACAGTAACCGTTTGGCCCCGACCGATTATTGGTCAAATAAATAGTCAGCAATATTCCGCGTTCTGGAGCAGTGTAGCGTAACGTTGTTTATTAACGTGTATTTCGCATGTGTTTACTACACAAATGTCAAAACAGAACTGACTTTAGGGGCCAATCGCAAAATTTATAGCATTTTCTGATAGGAGGATAACTTTTGCGCCACCTTGTAGTAATCAAAAAGCAAATGGAACTAACATATCCAAATTCCCAAATAATCCAACCTTATAGCCCGGATACATAAGGATTGCTCACTGACAGTTAACAACCACCCACCTAACAGTTGCACACACACCAAATCAGAACACCATTCACAATAGACTATATCCCTATCGACTGCCCATTACTTAACTATATCGAGGCTTGATTGCGATTGCATCGCAAGCGCCAAGTTATCGAAATTTTTTTTTTATTGCAAATAGCTTGTGAATACCGATAAACTTACAGATGTCTACTATGTACCTTTTCTGAGAAAAAGTAAAAAACAAAACAATTTTGTCGTTTGGTTTGTTTATACTTTTGCGTGATCGCAATTTTATCGTTAGATAGAGTATAAGCACAGTGTATAAGGGAGAAGTGCTGTATTTTCTGTATTTTAAAATTAATTTTCCTCGCTATTTGCTTTGATTAAGTCGTGATTAGACGTATTAGCAATCAATAAGAAGAACATTTACAGATCCCAAGATGTCTCTAGTGGTAAAAGTATGGACCAATATCTTAACTTTGCACTAAAAAAAACATATATAAAATTGATATGATTTCAAATATGTTTTAAGCAATTGGTTTTTGATTTTTCATGCCGTTAATGGTTTTTGGTATAAAGGTCAGGATGTGTATAGAGTCCTTTATTAAAAAGAAATCGGTTTGGTCGCTTTCAGAGTGGGAACCATTAATACGGAACTCGCGAACGAATCCGAGTAATAACGTGACTAGGTGCAGTGGCGGCCGCCGTGGTGTGAAGGTAGTGTTGCCGGCCTACCACACCGAAGGTCCATGGTTCGAACCCTGGTACAGGTAACATCAAAAGTGATTTGAAAAAAGTTTTTCAAAACGGGGTCGCCCCTCGGCAGTGGTTTGGCAAACTCTCCGAGTGTATTTCTGCCATGACAGGCTTCTCAGCAAAAATTCGTCTCCTTTGTAGATGCCGTTCGGAGTCGGCAAAAAACTGTAGGTCCCACCAATTTGTAGGGAAAATTCAAATCGGCACACCACAAATTGGAAGAGAAGCTTGGCGCAAAAATCTCTTAGGAGGTTTATGATGATATACCTGTTGTATATCGCGCCATAGATAGATAGGTGCATTGAATTCTCTGAGTTTCGAGATTGGAAATCGTTCGCCCAATTGTTTCTACTTTGGGAGGTGAAAATAAAATTTACAAATTTAAGATTTGTTCAATTCGAAAAGGCGAGGCCGTATATAAAGCTTTGTCACGGATATTCTGAAAATAGTCAAACTCAGACTATAAAAACTTGTTCACAAAGAACACTGCGGCACCAGAGTGTAAATAAACATAGGCCAAAGCAACTTTACCATGGCAAATTGCCGCTCTCTGAAGCCAAACTTAAGGACCTACAGAACCTTTGTTTAAAAGGTATAATTTCGACGCAATTTCACGAGTATATGGAGATGAGCTGCTGCAGGATACATTGGCAGAGACAGACAATGAAGATGAGAATGGGTTGTCCTAATAACCACTAAGTATTATTATTGATAAAATTATTACAATCATTACTTTGGATTTTTGACACTATCTTACTTAGTTTTGAATATGAATACGACCCATTATCTTTCATCTGAAATATATCAAAATACCCACATGTAACGACTCATTGCAATATGTATGCACATTTTACTTACTCATTTCAGTTTTATTTACACAAGTTGTTCAAGAGCATTAGTATGAATGCGTAAGATCTTATTAAATGAAGTTGGATGTTAAAAAAACTTGTTTCTTTTTTAAACCGTCATAGACATTTTCGTTCTACAATGGTATGTACATATCTACTAATATTGGTCAGAAAAACGTTGGTGGACTTTTGATGGAAAACCTTTTGATTACGAACAAAGCGTCATTGCTGTTAAACAGACTTATTTACGGTAGCATACTAGTGAAAACTAAGCCAATACTAAAGTTAGTATAAGCTTTTCAAACTACTTAAGAGATTGACTATTATATCAAAAGCCTACCAAAAACTTTGTGTCGACTTTGTTTTGACCAGTAATGCGGAATTTCGATTTTGTGTTATCTGAGTAGGATTCGACCACAGGAGTTTTAGCATGTAAATTCAGCAGTGTGGCACCCATGATATTGCAGAGCTTCATTTACGTAACTTTGCCTTAGAAAATATCTATATAACTCAACAAATACAAAATGTATCTTAAGCGCCAAAATTTTGTTCTATTGCCTCTCAGCATGATTGCAAAACTATCACAAGCGCCATTATACCCTTAAAAATCAAAAAAATATGGAAAAATTGTATGTCGTAATGAAAGTAGTAGTTAAATATTATATTGTCCATTAAAATTTTATCCAAACATTTAAAGGATAAAGGAAAAAAGAGAAAAACCCGCCTCCTTAAAATTTACTTTTTGTCGCTTGCGATTAAATCGAAATCATGGCTCGATATAAGAAACCAAACATATCAAATTCACAACAAAACCCACTCCTGCAATAATCCTTCATTAAATAAAGTACAAGCAATAGTCAAATTGCTCAAGAAAATAAGATCATCAGGCAAGTTCCGTAGGTGAACACCACACAATGAGCCTAAATAACTCTGCCGATTAAAGCAAGCGAATCCGAGTAAGAGTTAAACCCCCCGGTTTAGAATATGCCCGAGGTAGGCATACCGGTCGTAGGAGGCGACTAAGATGCACAAAGGTAATGACGTGCAACTCGATGGTTGATCTACGGATGTGATGCCTCTCACCTCTCATTACCCATCTCTCCTTCCTTACGGAAGGAGGGGTGACATGACCGAGAAGGTTCCACTGGTCATAAATCGCTACCACGACAGTCGGGCAGTACCGCAAGGGAGTACCGGAGCGTACCGGATTCATATCCAGCCAAGGACTGTCAGTTCGACAGCACTCCCCAAAACCTTCGGGAGTGTTTTTGTCGTTACAACAACAACAACAACCTCTCATTACCCATCTTATCATTCCTTACGGAAGGAGGGGTGACATGACAAGGTTTCACTGGTCATAAATAGCTACCACGATAGTCGGGCAGTCCCGCAAGGGAGTACCGGAGCGTACCGGGTTCAAATCCGGCCAAGGAGTGTTAATTCGACAACACTCCCCAAAACCTTCGGGGAGTATTTTTGTCGTTACCATAACAACAACAACAGTAAGAGTTAAATGTTTAGGGACGGCCTCATTTTGGATGCACTTTTTCGGAACCATTTTTATGTTACCTGCCACGATACGTCAGTCTGGGACCCCTTTTTTGTAACGATATTTCGATCAATTATAGGTTTACCAAAAAGTAGTTCTGAACTTGCAGTGGTATTCTTACAAATCATTAAAGCAGTAGGAGTGCTTAATCCGTATCCATGAGTGGGCTTGCCATATAAGATGATTGAAGTACAGTTACTACAAAAATAACCCATCTAAAGTCATTTGTTAAATGTAAATTTCCTTGCACCGGGCTCTTTTAAAAATGAAGTCTTAAGTCATAGGTACACTATAACAAATTTTAAGAAAAAATGATAGTCTACTGAGTAGTAGTAGTTTTCCCAAATTTTACCCACTTTATTTATGTTTTGAACACCTTTCTGCGCTTTAAAAAAATAACCCTTATCCGGTCCAACACCGGCTACGCGATCTGCAATATTTCGGCTGCCTAATTACAACAACCGGTGTGAAGGTAGTGTTGCCGGCCTACCACACCGAAGGTCCATGGTTCGAGCCCTGGTACAGGTAACATCAAAAGTGATTTGAAAAAAGTTTTTCAAAACGGGGTCGCCCCTCGGCAGTGGTTTGGCAAACTCTCCGAGTGTATTTCTGCCATGACAGGCTTCTCAGCAAAAATTCGTCTCCTTTGTAGATTCCGTTCGGAGTCGGCAAAAAACTGTAGGTCCCACCAATTTGTAGGGAAAATTCAAATCGGCACACCACAAATTGGAAGAGAAGCTTGGCGCAAAAATCTCTTAGGAGGTTTATGATGATATACCTGTTGTATATCGCGCCATAGAGATAGAATTACAACAACCACATGAAGATTACAGAAAATGGTAATTCTATACGACCGTACGTAACGTCCAAAATTACCAGGAAAGGTATCAAAAGACTCGTTTTGACCACGGTATCAGTAATCCGAAAGCGGAAACTTGATTATATATTTCTATCAAGAGATATTTGCAATCAAAGTTGAAAGTTTTCTGTAATTTTCATGTGGTTGTTGTAATCACATATTGGGCGGTACGAAATGTGCAGAAGTGAGTTTTTTTGCAGAAATACTGGTGATCGCGTAACCGGCGTTGGAGCGTCTAAGGGTTATTTTTTTGAAGCGCGCCCAAAGGCCGCCTCCGCAGAAAGGTGTTCTGCATATAAATACCATGGATCAGGCCCCCCGTTTTTGATCGGACCTAGGCCTTTTTTGGGTTTTTGCCAATAACTTTTCACTGAAATAAAATATTTCTTTTCCGCTTTCGGATTATTGATACCAAGGTCAGAACGCGTCTTTTGATGTGTTTGGACGTGTTTGAACAGTTGCCTCCTAAAGGAAACAAATACCGAAGAAACTTTCCTTTTCCTAAAAAATAAAACCAAAGAAATATTTAGCACTTACTTTGCTGCAACCAACACCTTCAAGCTGCGATCCAATTTTCCTATGGCCTGTCCATTCATTTCTTCTTGTGCCTTTGCCGCATCAGAAGTTCTTGCAAATTTTATGTAAGCTATACCTTTGTTGTCGCCAGTACTTTTATCCTTTACAACCCAAATATCTTCAATTTCGCCAAATGGTGAGAATGCTTCACGGAAATCTTCTTCTGTATGAGCCTTATTGCAAATAATGAATAAACGAGACATCGGAGGATCGTCGTCACTAGAGTATTCTCGGCCACGTCCACCATCGCGGTGTCCATCACGAGATTGTGAGCGATATTCAGACATTGAAGTTTAATAGTTTCCTATTGGTAGAATAATTACTTCTGCTATTCGAAAATAATCAGCAAAGAATATCATGTAATTCCAGATAAGATGGCGTTGAAAAAATGTATGTATACCGGTATTAGAGATGAGTTGTGAAATTTGCAGTCGATTATTTTTAATGAATTGTTGTTAACCCCTACGCACATTGGAAACAAATGAGTTTGGGAAATTCATCTCCTTTTCAATCTGTTGCATTCAAAAACTCCTAACCCACTCACACTCTTAATTGACAGCGGTGATAATTTATTTGTCAATGCTGATACTTTCATACTAGTATGTTTGTTTCCTAGCATACGGGTGTCCGCTGTTGCCAACACCCACAAAGAACCAAGGGAAAGAACACGAATTGTACAGGCCGAAGCTTCGCGGGAGATAACAAAAGAACATACCGTACTCACAGGTACACGGCGGTTGACATCATTTTTTGCTATTCGCTTTAAGAGTATGATGCAAGTCGCTGATAGTTAGATTGACAGGACTGATTCTCAGATGTTGTAACAAATGACTGTCAGTGTGCTTGTAGGGAAGCTATCATCGCTGTCAATAAAGAGTGTGTGTTAGTAAAAAAATCAGCGTTTCTTGTAGGGCAAGCAAGTCAGGTTCCCATGGCATACCTATGGCGGCCGCTACACAGTTGGGCGCCCGCTACATAGTCAGTAAATATCACGATATTTGGATCACGATAAATACTGATGGATCACAAACTGACGCTACACGTTCAATACTTATCGTCAATACTTTTCGTCAGTACTTTCGTAATTTTCATGCTAAGCGGTTCGTAAAGAATGGAGCACAATGGAGAAAATTTATGCTACTATTAATTCAAATGCAACACAAGACGTCCTTTTGTTAGAAAAAATATAATATAATCACACATAATAAACAAATTTGTGTGAGTTCTACCACAAAATTTATTAAATATTTATTGACAGTATTTTCATCTGGATCGCGGATTTCTGGATTTGTGTCCGTTCTACCCATGATCAAATAATTTATATGGTCGCTTCAAATGACATAGCGTCTTCTTCTTCCTCATCCACACCTTATGTCAAAAGCTTAGAAACTAGGCGAATTGTTTTTGCGCGTTCCCTCTCACATGTGCATTTTGACATAAGAATTCACCGACGTCAAACGGTAATTTCGTGTCGTGTTAAATCATGGTTCTACCAAAATACAGGCAGTATTGACGGATCGCAAAAAATGACGCTACACCGTCAATATGACAATATTTTTATCTGGATCGCGGATTTCTGGATTTCTAAACATCTTGCGATATTTTTCGCGATCCATCAATATTTGACGCTACACGTTCAATAAATATCGTGATCCAAAAATATTGTCAATAAGTATTGCACGTGTAGCATTGGCCATTCGACCGAATTTCCTTGCGGAGGTAGCTGCCCTGGCAAGAGAACGTGACCAATCTCGCAGACCCTAGAATTAAAGATATTCGAGAAAATCCGACGGACGGTCAATGACTACAAGTTGACTAAGTGGAAGCAACGCCTACAGGCATGCAACCTCGCCGGCGGAGTCGGAAAATTATGGCCAACGGTCAAGGCTCTATCAAATCCGACCAAATGCAATGAAAAGGTCGCCATTACATTTGGTGACAGCGTCAAATCGGACCCCAGGCGATGCGCTAGATCTTTCTGCCTACAGTTTATAATGCATCCACCTGCTGATAGGGCCAAGAGATGAGCCATCTGTCGGGCGCATAAACACAAACACAACACAGCGCCCATTGCCGTCTCCGTCTCCGAAGTCAAGGAAGCTATAATGAAGGCCAAGCCCTCAAGATGAATCGGATGCGACGGTATTGCCATGAAGATGTTGAAACACCTAGGCCAGAAGGGACAGAGTTATTTGGCGGCTCTCTTTAACCTCTCGCTCGCCACTTTCGTCATTCCAGAGATTTGGAAACAAGCGATTGTGGTCCTCCTACCAAAACCTGGGAAGGCGGCGAACCAAGGAGACCATATCGCCCGATATCTCCCCTGTCACCAGTAGCAAAGTTATTGGATACCACTCTGCTCCCATACTACATTGCAAACTTGCAGTTGGCCGAAAATCAACATGACTTCCGTAAGACATGCAGCACAACTACCGCTCTTAACACCATTACGACGCAGATAACTTATGGTTTGAATCAACACCCATCAAACCATAGGACGGTGCTCGTGGCGCTTGACCTTTCCAAAGCCTTCGACACGGTCAACCACGCCACACTCCTAAGAGACCTGGAAGAGACACCGCTCCCTACCGGCCTAAAAAGGTGGACCGCTAACTACGTCAACGATAGGCAGGCGGCAGTCAAACTTAGGAACATGAAATCTAGACCACGAAGAATCAAAAAAGGGGCACCGAAGGGTCGTGTACTATTCCCCCTTTTGTTTATTTTCTATATTTCGAGGCTTCCTCCCCCACCAGATGGAGTCTCCATTGTATCCTACCCTGACGACTGCACGATTATGGCATCGGGTAAGGGCCCCTCCATTGACGAACTCTGTACGAGGATTAACTGCTACCTCCGAGACCTTTCCAGCTTTTTCACCGAGCGAAACCTGACCCTATCTCCGACTAAATCGACGGCGACATTTTTACGACGTGGAATGCGCATATGGGACAAGATTTAAACGTCCACGTAGATGGAGTACCTCTACCTATTGTCAATCACTAAATCATCTAAAATTCTGAGTGTGACGTTTTACAACAGCCTTACAGAGCCGCAACACGATCCTCAAGTCGCTGGCCGGCAGTACTTGGGGAAAATATAAAGAAGCGTTGCTAGCTACATATAAGGCTACTGGCCGACCGGTTATTGATTACGTTGCGCCCATACGGTCGCCCAACCATGCTGACACCAACTGGGGGAAGTTGCAAGTCTGCCAAAACACCGCCATCAGAACTGCCACGGGATGTCTGCTTATGTCATCGGAGTCTCACCTTCATCAGGAGGCCAAAATGCTCAATACACGTGAGAATGCGGAACTGCTGAGCAGACAGTTTCTACTGAACTGTCACAGGCCCAGTCATCCAAACCGCTATCTATTGCATGAACCTCCGCCAATGAGAGACATAAGGAAACATTTCTGTTAGCACTACGATGAGATCCGGCAACACATTACCTTGCCGTTTGATCTGCTCAACCATAGGCGAGCTCTTAACGACCTTCACACCGAGTCGGTAGACAGATTCCTCAGATCTTCGCCTGTGAATCCCGTAATAGACATCGAACCACCTGAAATAGCTGATGAGGAGCGTATTCTTCCGAGGGAGACTAGAGTCATCCTAGAACGACTTCGCTCTGGATATTGTAATAGGTTAAACTCTTACTTATCCAGACTGAACCCTACCATACCAAATACGTGCCCTGCATGTGGTATGTCCCCTCATGATACCAAACATCTCTTTTCCTGTTCAATTGAATCCATTCTTATAACACCTATATCACTGTGGTCCAACCCTGTTGAAACTGCGCGTTTCCTTGGACTCCCGTTAGAAGAGCTTGATGACGATTCTCTGAGTGATCGAGCCCATCAGGCAGGTCGAAACACTGTTAGTAAAAACAACAACAACATAAAACTCCCAAATTAATGAATATAAAGTAGTTTAACAGCTTATCAGTTACTATAAAATGTTAATTTAAGTTTAAATTAAAGATTTTAGTTGTAATTTTTACTTTAAAACAACTCTGAACGCGATTTTCTTCATTACACTCTGTCGAAGTACCTTCATCGACTGACTCCCACTTCGAGTCGCAAAAGAAGGTCAAACTAGTGGGAATAAACAATGGTTTGTGACCTCCTCTTGAACTACTGATAGAACCCGATAAAATAATTTGTTTCGAAATTCACGTGCCAGAATTAGGATTTAAAACTCAAATTAATGGATCAGCGCCAGTCGTCATTTCGTCACATCTATTACATAAATAGAAATTATTGTAAAAGTAAAAAAAGATTGGTACTAAGTAAGTGTGTGCACACAAAGAAAAGGCAGCTTTCAATTGAATGCTTAAAAGTTATTTCTTCTTCATTCAGTATTTTTAATCTTTCTTTCAAAACCTAAATGAGTGCAGTCTTATTTCGCACTCCTGAACGAAGAGGTGGGGATATTTTAAGTTACATTCTTCAATAGGGGAAATTGAATTGAAAAACACCGATCCCAATATGATGATTTTTAATCACAAAAGATTGCACAATTTTACCTCTCTGTTATCATCATATAAAATATACCAATTTTTTAAAAACAATTAGGGTACTTCCCTTTAAAAGGTTAAGAAGGTTTTAATTTGGAACATTACACTTCATATCGGCCTTTGGGAGCACGAGTATTTTTAACATGAAAATGTGTATAAAGAAAATAAAATTATTAAAATAAATTATAATATTTAAAATAAAGGGTGTTTTTTTTAGGGGTATAGAACTTCGAATTGAAATAAAACACAAGAAAATCGTTTTAAGGTCCATAAATTTGGCTTTATTGGAAGGATAATTTTATGCCATTAATGTTTAAATATGATTTCGGGCATGTGGCCGCCGCGGCTGGCTCGAATAAAGCCAATTCTACAGGTCCAATTTTCAACCACTTTTTCGAGCATATGGGGCCGTATGTCGGCAATAACGCCACGAATGTTGGCTTCCAATTCCCCTAACGTTTCTGGTTTGTTGGTGTAGACGAGCGACTTCACATATCCCCAAAGAAAATAATCCAATGGTGTCAAATCACACGACCTTGGTGGCCAATTGACAGGTCCATTCCGCGAAATTATGCGCTCATCGAATGTTTCCTTCAATAAATCGATTGTGACGTGCGCTGTGTGGCATGTAGCGCCGTCTTGTTGGAACCACAACTCATCCACATTCATGCCATCCAATTCGGGAACAAAATAGTCGGTTATCATGGCTCTATACCGGTCTCCATTAACGGTAGCTGCCTCTCCAGCATTATTGCGGAAGAAGTATGGCCCAATGACTCCACCAGCCCATAGAGCACACCAAACAGTCAGTTTTTGTGGATGTAATGGCGTTTCAAGGGTCTCATGTGGATTCTCTTCACTCCAAATGCGGCAATTTTGCTTGTTGACGTAGCCATTCAACCAAAAATGAGCCTCATCACTGAACAAAATTTTGCGATGAAAATCAGCATCGAAATCAATCTCATTTTCGGCCCATACACCAAAATCACGACGCATTGCATGGTCTCGCGGCTTTAATTCTTGCACAAGCTGGATCTTGTAAGGTCGCAAGCCAAGATCTTTGAGCAAAATCTTCCATAAAGTTGATGGACAAAGCTCCAATTGCTGTGCACGGTGGCGAATCGATTCATTCGGGTCCTCTTCAACACTTTGCTCTACAGCGGCAATTGTTTCTTCGATGCGCACTGTTCGACGTCTCTGCGGATGCGTATTATCACATAGAGTAAACGTAGTGCGAAAACGATCCATGGTTAACCGAATTAATTGCTCTGATGGACGATTATGTCGACCATAAAATGGACGGAGCTCACGGTAAACTTCGCGACCTGAACCATTATTTTCGAAATAAATTTGCACGATTTGCAAGCGTTGTTCTTTTGTCAACCTGTTCATGATGAAATGGCAAACCAAACTGAACATAAATGACATTAGAGTGGCCAGATTTGACCACAAAATGCCAGTTTTATCTCTATTCGAAAAACAAACCTGTAAAAAAACACCCTGTACTTAGGGCCGTTTTCTCAATGTCCGGTTTGCGCTACCCGGAACTTGTTTTGATCGATAAACGACGAGCATCTGTCAATTAAACTGCCGGTTCGCGTAAACAGGACAGGGAGAAAAGGGCCCTTACTGTTTCTTATACAGGGTGGCGCAAAAGTAATCCTTCTATCAGAAAATGCTAGAAATTTTGCGATTGGCACCTAAAGTCAGTTCTGTTTTGACATTTGTGTAGTAAACACATGCGAAATACACGTTAATAAACAATGTTACGCTACACTGCTCCAGAACGCGGAATATTGCTGACTATTTATTTGACCAATAATCGGTCGGGGCCAAACGGTTACTGTGAATGGTGAGCGCTACAGAGCAATGATCAACGAGTTCTTTTTGCCGCAACTTGATGAATTGGGATTGGAAAACATGTGGTTCCAACAAGACGGTGCAACAGCACACACTGCACGTGCCACAACCGATATGCTGAACATCGGAAGCTTACTTTTGCGCCACCTTGTATAAGGGCTGAATGCAGTTTTTTATTTTTTACCTAGAAGCCAAGTTTGAAGTTATTTTTATTTGAAAGTTTGTATGTGGGCTAATCGGCGATTAATTTGACAGCTAACCGTACAAAATACGTCAATTAAACTCCGGTTAGCAGCTAAGGATTTTCTTTATAAAATGTCTTTCAATGTGTATCTCGAATGATCAGATTCGAGCCAGGAAGGTGTTATTGAGCATTTCTTGGCCTCTTCACGAAATGCTCACGCTAACAAGGCTGTAATTGAAGTAAATCGTTCCGTAAGCTGTCAAATTAACCGCCGAGCGTTAAACTGCTTTCATGCAATGGCTGTTTTCCCAATGTCCGGTTGGCGCTAATCGGCAGTATAATTGACAGAAGTTCCTCGCTTTGCTGTCAAACAAGGTGCTTGTTGATGTAAACCGGAGGTAATTCTATACGACCGCACTGCTAATATGCGTCTAAAAATATCGGGAAAGGTATCAAACGACGGGGTTTAACCTTCGTATCAATAATCCGAAAGCAGAAATTCGATATTTTATGTCTGTTCAGAGATCTTTGCAATTAAAATTGAAATTTTAATCCCCTGTTTGGGATCGGACCTGGGCCATTTTTCGGTTTTTTGCTAATAACTTTTCACTGAAACAAATTATTTTATTTCCGCTTTCGGATTGTTGATACGCAGATCATTTGATACCTTTCCCGATATGGTAATTCTTTCCTTTAGGAGACAACTGCTAAAACACGTCCGAAGTTATCGGGAAAGGTATCAAAAGACGCGTTTTAACTTCGGTAACAATAATCCGGAAGCGGATTTTCGAGTTTTTGTTTCAGTGAAGATATATTTGCCATCAAAGTTGAATATTTTCCGTCATTTTCATGTGGTTGTTGTAATCACAGATTAGGGTGTACCGAAAAGTGCAAAAAGTGTGTTCTGCACATAAATACCTTGGATCAAGCCCCCTATTTGGGATCGGACCTGGGTCATTTTTGGGTTATTTGCGAATAACTTTTCACTGAAACAAAAAATTGAAAATCCGCTTTCGGATTGTTGATACCGAAGTCAAAACGCGTTGTTTGATACCCCTCCCAATATTTTTGGACGTGTTTTAGCAGTTGTCTCCTAAAGGAAACAATTACCCCTAATATTTTTGGACGTATATTAGCAGTTACGTACGGTCGTATAGATTTACCAAACCGGATATTGAGAAAGCGGCCATTAAACTTGATTTCAAAACATTTTCATTTGAACTCATTCATGCTTCTTGCAAACCGGACGACTTAAAATTTCAACAGATTGGTCCAATTTGTTGAAGCACCTGTGCGCCACATGTAGAATTGTGCACATCGCGATTCGATGTGTATCGATATTTAATATTCATGCCTAGATTAATGGTTTTGTTTTTAAAATCATCATACACGTGCGAATATATCACAAGAAACTATACTTATACAATAATGGGTCGAAATGCACAAAAAAAGAAAAGGGTCCAAGAACTTGAGATTGTACCTATGGACGAAAACATTCCGCTACCGGCACAGCGAACTTCAGACGGTCCCATACCTAAACGAGTAAGAAAAAGTAAAAAAAAAAGCAATCACAGTCCCATTCGTCTTTTATTAGGAAAAATGGATAAATAAGCAACGTGTCTTAGTTTTTGCTGCGAGAGGTATTAACCATCGCGATCGTCATTTGATGCGCGATATTAAAACCTTAATGCCACATCACCGACCAGAAGCCAAAATGGAACGCTCGAAAACACTTTCCGTTATCAATGAAATGTGTGAAATGAAGCATTGTAACAAAACCATTCTCTTTGAAGGACGTCGTAAACGTGATCTATATATGTGGGTTGCCAATGCAGCACAGGGACCATCAGCGAAATTTCTTATTGAAAATATTCATACAATGGCTGAGTTAAAAATGACTGGGAATTGTTTACGCGGGTCTAGACCATTACTATCTTTTGATTCAAAATTTGACGAGGTGCCTTATTTAAAACTATTAAAAGAATTATTTACACAAACATTTGGTGTACCTAATCATCATCCCAAAAGTCAGCCTTTTATTGATCATGTTTACACTTTTACGTTCTTGGATCATCGCATATGGTTTCGAAATTATCAAATACTTTCGGAAGATGGTGGTTTAGCTGAAATCGGTCCACGCTTTGTAATGAATCCTGTAAACATTTTTGAAGGATCTTTTACCGGTAAGGCAATATGGGAAAATCCAAATTATGTTAGCCCATCGCGACAACGTCAAATGCTAAAGAAGGCAGCAAAGGAGAAGTATGTAAATCGTATTGAACAAAAGGTGCATAGGGAGGCGAATAAACCCACAGAAGCATACGAAGGGTTGGAGTATGAAGAATTGTTTGATAATGAAAATGCGATAACTACGGCCAAACTACTCGCAGGTGAGTTGATAAAGCTTATCGAATATTCTACCTCCATACACCTAGGATCATTAGGTCACTTGTTGTTCTTCCTTGTGCTCATATTTCCTTAAAGGGGGCAATTTGGTCTACTTCAATGTAAATATTTAATAGAAATATCCAATTTTTTATCAACTTTCAGATAAAGCTAAGAAAAAGGTTGTAGAGGATTCTAAGAAGACAAAATCCGGCAAAACTGCGCTAACGAAGAAAATCAAGGAAAAACAGCTAAAGGCAGCCGCTGAAATTATTGCTAAAAAGAAATCAAAAGTCAAACAAAATAAAGTTGCTAATGCATAATATGCACATGCATAAATATAGATATACAACTTTTATTCATACATATTTGTTCTACTTAATAAGTTTATATAAAAAAAATAAATTATGGAACATTATTTAAAAAAATACATTCACTTGTATTTTGTATATTTAGTTTTGTACGCGAAGTCACAATTAGTTTTTTTTCGATTATTTTATGTAAATTTGTGCAAGGTGTTTTTTTTTTTTTTTATTAAACCAAGCAAACAGCAATCGGTATGAGCATGCAACGCTTTCTAGGTATACACTGTAGTGTTTATGTATCAATATTTACGAGTTTTTTACTTAATTAAAAATATTTTACTTTTTGTTTACCATTCATTATACATAAACATGTGTAAAAAATTACTATACTAAGAGTACAACCCTACCAACCATGGCTAACCCTGGTGAAACTCTGATTCCACAAATTCACAACTGTTTACTAAGCCTAACGCATCTTTTATATTTTTTGGAATTTTTATGGAAATAACAAGTGCCTAAAAGTATGCACTCACACGTACACGGAAAAACATTTTCAACTTGGTTAAAAAGTGAACCTCGCCGAACAAAATTGCCCACTTTTTATCCACTTGTTTGGTATGCGCGAGTCACGGTTTATCCAAATTTGTATCCATTGCTGGTTGGCAGGGTAGTAGAAGACTTTACATTAACAAAAAATAGTCAAGTATATGTAAATAAATATAAGTAGCAAATAAATATTAGGCTGGCCTCATCCAGGTTAATTTTCTTGCTGTTTCAATGAATTGTAGTAAAAATGGCAGCGCTAGCTTTTGATTACAAATTTGTTACTCTTTTTACTCAGTTACACCATCTACAACATCTCTGCGTGGCAATCTAGTTACGCTAAATGGTTCTTTATTGATCGGCATCATTTCCACTACTTGAATAGGTGGTTCTTCACCTGGTTGTAAAGGTTCTTCACCGACTAGTTTAGCCAAATTACTTTGTGCCCAACGACCGCCTCTGCCATTGATTGTTTTATCCTCACAAACGCATAAAAAAAGTGTATCAACCACCATCTGCAATGAAATGCATGTATATATTGTGTTATTGGATTATTTTTTATTTCCCTTTTGACTTACCTCAAAAAGCGTCAATACAATGTGCGCTATGAAAAATGAGAACACTATAATTAAAATTACTGGTGCCATATAAAAATTCAATCCTGGGCGATCTTTTAACATGAATATGCCTATAAGACCACTTAACGCTGCAACAATAACCTTGCCAAGGAAGAGTATAAAGTCACCGACGCTGTTAATGGTTGCCACTTGTAGAGCGTTAGTTGCCATTGCATTCCAAGCCTAAAATTATGCAATAAAAATGGTATTTCCGTAATATCAAATTAAAATTTTAAACTACATATTTGAGAATGTTCTGCATGTCACTTCCACTCGGTTTCTTTTTTTTAATTGGAAAATTCACATAGCCTAAACACACAGTTTCACTAGAAAGTGAATTTCAGAACATGCTCAATTTTCTACACTTACTATTCCTGCAGCTGGACAAAAGTTTATAGATTCAATAGCAACAACTGTGTAAGCGTTGTGATTTAAAAATCGTATAAATTTCTCCAGCAGCCAAAATCCACAAATACAACATTTAAGGCAGCAAGCAGCGCATTCAGAGCCTTTGTCTTCACCTTTTTTGAATCTGTGGTAAAAGAATTATAGATAAGCATATGTATGTATGTATGTACATAAGACTGGGCCGAAAATAGTTGCAAAAGTCAACCCCTAAATTTGAAGCTTATATTGGAGGCCTTCGGGAAAATTTATATATATATTTTTTATCTTTAAAAAAACAACCAAAATGTTTTTTTTTTTCTCTACCTTTGATTTTTTTTAAATTCCTAAATAAGCAACAAAAGCTACGTACTACATCAGAATACTAAAATATTGGTATTTTTTTCTTCGGGCTTTATATATTGTATTTTAAAGACTTAAGGAGTGCGTTTGAAAAAATTGTCATCTACTAATTATGACAAATTTCGTAAACTAGTAGTCCGATTTTGAAAATAAAACTAGCTGTTGTTTATCCTTTTAATTACAAGTTTTATTATATATCAACAATTTTGTCACTAGCATTGTAAAAATCGGCACCCCTTCCATTAATAATTTAATAGTAGTCTTTGGCATCCCTTGCTACTTTTTTTGTTGCTTTAGTTTCTTTTTTGACCAATGCCCAGTATCTTTCAATTGGCTTGAGTTCTGTACAGTTGGGCGGATTTGCTTCTCGAGGCACCAAAAGCACCTTATTTTTTGAATACCATTCCAAAGCCAATTTGCTATAATGACAAGAAGCTAGGTCAGCCCAAAAAAAAAGTGGAAACCTTATGTCGTCTTAGGAAAGGCTTTAATCTTTTTTCTAAGCATTCTTTAATGTATATTCGGGATTTTATGGTTCCCGTAGTTACAAAAGCACTGCTCCTTTCTCCACAGCTGCAGCTTGCCTTCCAAACCAGGAATTTACGAGGAAATTTTGACTGCCTTTTTGACTTAAACTTTTCGTCCACATTCCAGCGCGAGTCTGCTGTGTAAAACTCCTGGCCTGGAAGCTGCGAAAAGTCGGCTAAAACATACGTCTCGTTGTTCATGATGCAGCAATTGAATTTTTCAAAGAAACAAATTGTTAGTTTTGTTGCGCGATTTTTTGCTTCCACATTCTTCACAGAGTTTCTGTCGGGAACTTGTTGAACCTTTGAGACCAGCTTCCTTTTTGATGCCCCTTTTTCTACCCGAACCTGGCTTACGAGAACAGCCAATTTGTTCTTAAAGTTTGTTAACACCCTCGAAACAGTTTTCGGGCTTATTTTAAGTTCTCGAGCAATTTTTTTGAAAGTCCACTGAGGGTGGTCTTGAAAACTTTTAACAATAGTTTTTCGTACTTCCAATTCGCTTGCAATTTTTATATGAACTACAGCATTTAGCTAAAATATTTTCAAACAGTATCTTTCTGACATTTATTTCTAATCATACTACGAAAAAAATATTCAAATCAAATACTTAGGAAAAAACTTGTTGAATAAAATAAAGGTGACATTTTTTTCAAACGCACTCCTTATGTACATAAAAAAGTTTCTGAACATATTTTTCCAAAAGATAACTTCAGATTAGAGTTGTGTAATTCACGAAGTAGTTCAATTGAAACTTTATAAAGCTTTTTTTTATTTTTTATGAATATGGGTTTTAAATTTTCATTTTAATTTGGCTGCTATTACTCAGTTTTATGAATAATAAAATTAATATTTTTTAAATTAATATTAATCGTTTTATTAATTCTCTAATTAACTAATTAAGTTTGGGTTGATTGATAAATTGCATACACTCGTACCTATTACGAACAAATTTTAATTCCTCTGAATAAGGCGTCATATATGTAATAAATATTTATTCTATACTTAAAAGCTCTCATAATTCAAAATTTGTATGAAAATGTCATTTTAAAAAGCTTGGTAAACCAATTTAATTTTTTATGAATATGGGGTTAAGTAGACAACAGTCTTTATATCAGGCTTGCTGCTTAATGAACTCGATCACAATTTACGACTAATGTCAAATGCAAAAGACGTACATATACTTACTTGGCATAAAGGTACGTCAATATTAGACGTGGTATTTTGAAAATTGTTATCACAAATGAACCTTTGGCTACAGTTCCCAAATGATATTTAATTAGTTTTCCAATTGCATATGTGGTGGGCGTTGAAGTTGGTTTTTGGAAATACCAAAATGCTACAGCGGCAGCCAATGCAAATTGTTGACATGCAAAAATAAACTCAACTGTCCAAATAAGTCCAATAAGATAAATCCAAAACATGCCACGTATTGTCTTTGCTGCAGTGTATTCTACGCGTGAAATAGCTGTAAGTACAAATAAAAATGGTTAGTTTATTATTTGATATAGTGGTTAAAAGGAATGCCTTAAAAGTAAAGAACAAACCAACAGAAAATAATAGGACAAGGTGTCACTGACGTTAAAGGCCACAACCTTCAGACCCAGATATCTAGCTATAAGACTCTAGATTCATATTCAGCCTTAAAAAAGTAGAGTCATGCAGAGAATAATTTTTTCACATAAATAAAACATTACAAACGATTCATAAATAGAACACGGGCGATATTAGTTAAAAAGCAGCAACACATTAACCTTTCACTTACCCTTGGGTTGATCTTTTCTTTTCTTGCGATAATTGTCCTGCATTTTTATTTTGATTATAAAATGCATGGCAACTTTCTCACTGGAGTTATCAAACAGAGCTGGGTTGGTATACTGCTTTATAAATGTAATTACTCAATTCAATTATGAATATGTAAATCTAAAAAGCAAACAAACATGAATCCTAGGCGTTTTTAAATCCTGAGAACAAAATGCAATAAAAAACATATCACGCTTTTTCGTAAATAAATAAATCCAAGGCATAAACCATTACATATGAACATATGTGTTAAAAGGTCTGCTCGAGCTGCGGTGCACTACAAATGCTAAAATATGTGATTATACTATGGAGACTGTGTGTTGCTTGAGTTGATATTATTGTATTATTCTGGCGGAATAATAGATCGTGTGAGTGCACGAAGAGTTGCTTAGTTCGAAATATAAAGTCAGTAACAATAAACATGATGATGATGATGATCATGATGCATACAGCGTTTACAAAATTAATGAGCATAGATAGTATAATAATAAGAAGGTCCAACCGCGAATGTAAGTGGCCGCTGTCAAATCGCTGGTAGGTAATTCACCACTGTACCTGCTCGTAAAATGCTTAAATTCACTGTTTTTTAATTGAATATTTTAAGAAAAGTTATCGTAAAAGTTGCAAAAACTGTTAAAAAATTAATATTTTATAAAAGTAACAGTGTTACTACTGACATAGTTCAGCGAATTAAAACACAGCGGCTTCGCTGGCTAGCCCACGTGGTGAATTACCTTCCCACTATGCCAAGGTCGCAAGAATTTTAAATTTAATAAAAAATTGAAAAGCTTAGGGTGTTCGTTTATATCGGGGCTGCGCAAGCCCTATACACTTGGAGCACTTTTGTTTTTGTTTTGACCGCCAATATAGGAACAGATACAAATTTACACTTTAAATACAAAAAAAAAGTTTCAAAGCACTCCCATATTCCCTCACATATAAATACAATTTATATGAAAGTGCCTGAGTTTCTTATGAAAGTGCAAAACACAGTGTAAGTGCAAAACATAAACAATTTGACAATGAGAAAAATTTATATTCAGAATTGAATAGTTCTAAATTTAACTTGCAAATGGTCCTTTAACAGCTTTAACTGAAACCTTTAGCGGTATAAATTTGTGTGAAATTTAGTTTGTTACCGATACTATCTTCACGAGAATCCCCGCACACCCACTTTTGTTATAATTGACGAAATTGTGCTGCTTGAGTTACATAGCTGTAACTCCGCAATTAAAATTATATGCTCGTAAATTGTGTAAAACTATTATATGTCATAAATAAAACAAAAATTATTTTAGTAAATTAAAGTTATTCCAATAATAGATACTTAGTTAAAGTTGTGCTTGGATTAAATGTCCCGGATACTTCGTCAGGACTCACCACATCAGTTAATTAATTTTAATTTGTGTTGAATATCGTATTTGATATTACCCAGCTCTGTTACTCCAATGGTATTTTTATCACACACATGTAAATTCAAAAAAAAAAAACAAACATACATAAAACTCAAAAAATAATAAAAAACCACAAATAGCGGACTTACATATTTAGCACATTTTTTAAATGGGAATGGCAGGACAAATTGTTAGTAAGGAAAAATCAAAAGTAATCACATTAGAGCGGAAACATTAAACCATAAAAACATATCAAAATATTTTGACTATTCAACCATACGCTATAATAAAACGACATACAATATGTAGTACATACATATAATATAATGATTTCCTATAACCCGCGAAATACATTGCTCAGAAACTTACTTTTATAGCTAATTTCTGAGGTATTCTTTGGTGGTGCAATATCCGTCAAAGCTGGCTGCTGATGGGCCGCTGTGTTATCAAATGGTGCTATTGGACTTTGACCTGGTGCACTCGCTGTGGCAATGCATATCACTACAAATACCCAAAATGATAGAAAGATAGCCAAAACAGCTAAGGAGACTAGTGGAGCAATTATTAAGCCCGGCAAGTTCATCATACAGACCCCAGCCTCTTCAAAAAGTGCCGATAAACCAGCAAGTTTATTCTTTAGGAAGTAAATTACGACCACTAAAATGATCTAAGAAATGAAAATATAAGAGAGAAGTCATAAATACTGTTATAAGTTCTTTTTAAGGGGTTAGTAAAGCATGTAAGTTAACATAAGCGTGTGTAAATAAAGCTTGTTAAACAAACTTGTAAACAATAAGAGCAGATATCCTCTTCACTAAAATTACCATCTAGAAAAAATCTCTTATATATATCAAAAGCAAGAAATAAGGTAATATGTATAACTTAAAAAATATGGATTTTCGAGTTTCCTTTAGAACTCTGTGTGCGATACATAATATATTAAGAAGAAACTCACCAAAGTTATAGTGGCTAAAATGGCAAGTATATACACAGCATTTTCATTTCTAATAAATTCTTCCAACATGGAATATTGTATGTTCACATTAGATTTGTTTCGGATACTGTAATAGGCATACCAGAGAGCAGCTGTCAGTGCTGAGCTGGCCACAATAACCATGACGCAGATAAGCCAGGAAATAATACTTGCCATCCAGTGCATAAGTGTTACCAAAGCAATTGAGATTACTAACAGAAGGAAATAATTAAATATTAGTTTTACTTAAATATGAATATTTAATTTGAAATTTCTAGTTATAAAAGAATTTTATTGTAAACTTTGCAAATCCATATGCAGCCACCGTGATTAGTGTGCTGGCCTAACAATCCCAGGACAGATAACAGCAATGAATCTTTGGAATACCTTTTTCAAAAACAATGTAGCACCTCGGCAGTGGTGGTTGCCAACCCTCAAGTGTATTTCTGTCATGAAAAGCTTCTTAAGAAATAAGTAAAATATAAAATAACTCTAACATGTTGTTACAGTAATAGCACTTTGTCCCTTTAGCCAGCATGTCCACTCACGAATGTGGATCAAACAGGGTTATACTCAAGTACCATCCAGTGGTCAAGTAAACCCCCAGTCATTAACTATAATATCTACCAAATGAACATATAGTTTTATCCAGGTCTTTTCACTGGAAGTAGGGAAGCCATTATTGAATCGATTATACAAATCGATCGGTATTGATTTAAGAAGCCTGTAGTCTAAACTTCTTTGATTTAAAATCGGTTATAAACTGAAAATTAATTGAAGCTCAACATACAATCTACAAAAACCTGGTTTTTACTAGTACTAAAGATTTTCGGCGGCCTTGTTGTTGTTGTTGTGGTAACGACAAACACTCCCCGAAGGTTTTGGGGAGTGTTGTCGAATTAACAGTCCTTGGCCGGATTTGAACCCAGTACGCTCCGGTACTCCCTTGCGGTACTGCCCGACTGTCGTGGTAGCGATTTATGACCAGTCAAACCTTCTAGGTCATGTGCGAGGCATCATATCCGTAGATCAACCATCGAGGTGCACGTCATTACTTTTGTGCATATTAGTCGCCTCTTACGACCGGTATGCCTACCTCGGGCATATTTTAAAACCCCTAACCCGCGGCGGCCTTCGTGGGTGGTAGTGTGCTGGCCTACAACAGGTTCAAATCCCTGAAAAGAACAAAATGTTTTTTAAAACAAGGTTAGCCCTCTAGTACTTAGCCAGGCAAGTGTATTTCTTCCATGCAATGTAGGAAAAACTAAAAGCAGTGCACTAAAAAATTGGAAGAGAAAATCGGCCATAATCTCCTCGGAGGTATATCGCGCCAAATTATTAATATTATTGTAAAAGATTTTGGGCTGTTTTTAAAAGTACTTAAGCAGCTCGACGCTTGTCTTACGACCCCTGGGGGTTAGGTGTTTAGAATATGCCCGAGGTAAGCATATTGGTCGTAAGAGGCGACTAAGATGCACAAAGGTAATGACGGGCAGCTCCTTACGGAAGGATGGGTGATATCACCTAGAAGGTTGCGCTGGTCATACCAAATCGCTCCCGCGACATGTACCGCAAGTTCCAGGTTTATATTCGGCAAAGGACTTTCGACAACACTCTCCAAAGCCATGGTCTCAATTTTTAAAAATATCAATCACCCTGTACATAGACACCTACATAATGCGAATCCGCAAATGATAGCGACTATATGCCAAGTAGAATATATATCGCCTAAGAATTGTTGAGCAACATCCCAGGAATTGAGCAATTTGTACAATTCGTCTGCATTTTTTCCTTTCGGCAAACACCGATGCAAAACTGGAGATCTAAAAACAAAAAATTAAAAAATATTGAAATGCATGTGTTTTAGTTATGAATTGTTAATAGCATAAAAGCATTAAACAAAAATTACTTTTTTCTCAAACTCACTTACTCTTCAAATATCGGCAGTTTTGGACATGGGCCCAAATAATTAAAATATTGATCGGTATTTCCCTGCTGATTTAAGTTAACAATTAAGTTCATATCGAAATCATAACGACACAACTTTGTCTGTGTATCCATAAAGTATTTATAAAGATCAGTTTGCGTTGTTATGTCCCTTTTGGGGCATTCTTTAACGCATATTTTAATGGATTGGCGTGGATTTTTAAAATCAAAATAAAATAGCTGTGGTTTATCAATTGTATTCATGCCGGAGAGTGGGAAATTAGTAAACTTTTCATTGCGCGTCACGCCGCAGGTATTTCCGAATGAGTCATAACCGTTAACTACACGTAGGGGATTTCCATAAACAAAAGAAAATATTGCAATAACAATCTGAAATTGTAGGAAATAAATATATAATTTAATATTAAATATGTATACCAGCTATATACATACATATGTATGTCAAAGGGTATTTTTGCGATATGTATTTTGAATTTAGAATCTTGAAAACATATTAGATTAATTTAGCTAAACAAAGCTATATTAATTCTATTCGTCGTAACTGTATAAACGAATGGAGATGCATATAGACTGGTATATGGATTAATACACTGCAATCGATACCGAACAAACAGAAAATATTATTATTACTATATTTTAGCTCTGATATGAATATTAGAGCTAAAGACGATACGAGCATTGGCTGCTGAGGCCATCAGCTCTTTTTCTGTAAATAAGTTGTGGATATGTCTGTGGTTAGATGAGTAAGTCGATGGTTTTTGCAAATTTTGCTATTTTTTCTATGTTTTGTTCAGTGGGAGTTGAGAGTTTCAGAGACCTCTGTTGAATTAAATAATATCTGTCTTGTGGTGCCGTATAGTGGGCATTCCTTGATGACGTGTTGTAATGTTTTCTGTGTATTGCAGCTTTCGCAGAGTGGAGGATTTTAATTTTTAAGGAGGTGTACATGTGTTTGGGTCGTGTGTCCAAGTCGCAACCGGGAGAAGATTCTGGTTTTAAAACCATTAATGCCGGTGGGATATTGAGGAGGAGTAAAATCTCTGTTAATATTATAGTAGTGGGGATGCTGGTAGCTTTGTAATTCAAATTTGAATTTGTCCTTTGGTTGTTGGTGTTGTTTTATGTCTGGTCTTTCTATGCTCGAAGCTGAAATGATTGGTGCTTTGGATGCAAATTTTGCTGCTTCGTCAGCGCGACATTTTCGCTCAATATTCGCGTGCCCTGGTACCCAGAGGAGCATAGCAGAGCTGCAGTTTGCTATTAGGATATCTCGAATTTTATTTATTGAGTGCCATTTGTTGCACGTTGGGGTTTTTATTGATTGTATGACTGAGAGGCTATCGGAGCATATTACGTCCTTTACCAGGTCGGTACATCCTTAAACAGGTCGGAAACCGACTTGGTTGGATGAGATGGCCTTCATCTTTTCTGCATACCAGAGCAACCGTGTGGCTTATTATTTTCTCAAGTAATTTCGAAAGACACGAAATTAGTGAGATGGGACGGTAGGATCCAGCTGATAGGTTGTTTTTTTTTTTAGGTTTAATGATAGGGTTGATGGTAGCTGCTTTCCAGTTTTGTGGAATGATGCTTGTGGCGAATATGTTGTTGTAGAGTTCTAAAAGCCTTGTTTTTGTGGAGACGTCTAGGTTCTTAATCATTTCGTAAGATATTCGGTCAAAGCCAGGCGTTTTCCCTTTGGTTTTTTTTTTAAAGTGTGATTGAACTCGTCTACTGTTATGCTAACTTCCATTTCCATCGCGGCTTTTGTGATAGTTTGATTTGGAGATTGGTTCGTGGATTTTTCTTGTCGGAATTGATTGGCGAAGTTAATGTCTAGTGAGAGGTCGGACCAACTCTGAGCAAAATGGTGGGCTACCTCCTTGGGCTGGGTTATTGTAGTTTGGTTATTTTGGACTGCTGTGATTGTGTTTTGGGAGGGTTGGTTGGAGAGTCTTCTGATTTTGTTCCAAATCTCTTGTGGTGTGTTGTTGATGTTGATTGTGCTTGCGAATGTTTGAAAACTGGACTGTTTTTGTTTTTTCATTTCTCTACGGAACGTTGCATTGCTTTTTTTGCTATAAGGTTTTGTTGTGTAGGATGTCTCCGGAAGGAGTGCCACGCTGTCATCTTTTCAGATCGAAGGTTTGATAGATGTGAGCTCCACCAAGGAACGTGCTTTATGCCCGTTTGTGATGATTGGGGGATGCATAATTTGGCTGCTGATCGAATTGACTTTGTCATGTTATTTGCTTCTTTGTTAGGGTTGTCGCTGTATGGCCTCTTTTCGAGTTGGGATTCTACAGTCTGTCTAAACTTTTCCATTCGGCAATGTCACATAAAAATGTTGGTGTTGAATGATGTTTGTAACTGGTTTGTGTTAGAGTGATTGTGACCACTTCTCCGTGGTATAGGTCATCTAATACGTTCCATGATAGAAATGGAAGAAAATTGGGTCTGCAGCACGTTATATCTATGTGTGTGAGAGTTCCATGTGTTGAGAAATGTGTGGGTCGACCGTCATTTAAAATGCTAAGGTCGGTTTGGAATATTATATTTTCCAGTATCTTTCCTCGTGTATTGGCTGATGGTTAGCCCCACAGAGGATTCCAACTGTTAAAGTCGCCCATTAGGATAACAGGGGTTTGAAAAGATGTGAGTATGTCGGTTAGATGTTGGGAGGGTATTTGCTGGTTCGGTGGTATGTAACAATTTACTATTGTAAATTTTGGATTTAGGTTTATTTTGACAGCGATTATTTGAAGATGCGTGTTAATTGGTAGGATTTTGCGTGGGATATTTGTTTTAACTAAAATGCCGACACTTTGTTTTGCAGAATTATTTTGTGGAATGTTATAGAAGTAGCTTATGTAGTTTTTGGGTGCATACGCGGTGTAATTTGAGGTACAATGGGTTTCTTGTAAAGATATGAAAGTAGGTTTTTGTTCTTTGATTAACATATTTAGTTCGTTGTAGTTGTTGAGCAAACCTTTGACGTTCCACTGTATTATTTTGAAAATAATTATATATTTGTAGATAAATGTGGGTTTTTTACTGTTTTTTTTTGTGCTTCAGTTTTTTGTGTTTGTTATAAAATTAAAGTTGGGGTTCTTCTTCTGTGTCTGAGACAGACATGAAGTAATTGTTTTGGTTTAATAGTTGTTGTGTTATTTGAGTGAAAGGAGAAGTCGTTATGTTGTTTTGAGATGTTATTTGCAATTGGCTTCGACTTTGCGTAATAGAAGTCTCTTGATCAGAGTATGAGACTGCCATACGATTGTTGGTATCTTTTAGAAGCTGATGTGTTGCGTTACTAAGCGAAGATGCTGTTGTGTTTGTGGGGGAGTTTGTGGTTGGTTGTGGCGTGAGTAAATTGAGAAAGAATTAGTTGGGGTTTCTTTGTTGAGGTTTTCATTCTTGTTTGATATTTGAGTGGTAGTTGTGGTTTGTTTGGTTGTAGTTGAGCTGTTTTTTGTTGCGGAGTTATTTTCGGGTGTTTGACTTTTTACTATTTTGTTTGTATTAGTTTCTCTTGTTTGTTGGTATCTCGGGCAGTTTTTGTTGGAGGAGTTGGCGCATTGTTTCCGTGTGCAGTCTTCAGGGGAGTGGGGTGGTAGATTACATCCTTCACAGGTTGGTGTGTTTGTGCATCTGGTTTTGGTGTGGCCTAAAAGTTGGCAGTTTCTGCACCGCATCGGGTTTGGAAAATAGGGTGTAATTTTTACCTTGTACCATGCTTATGTCAAGTGTTTTTGAAAGATGATATATGTAGATCGAAATTGACAATTTTTCCGGTGGGTACGATTTCTCCGTCAAGGTTGTGGGTAAATTTATATACATCGGTAACTCCCTGACTTTTGAGTTCTTGCACTATCTCTTATTCCTTTACGAAGTTCAGGCATGGGGCATATATTATTCCTTTTATTGTGTTTAAGTTATCTTGCAGCTTAACAGTGATTGGGTAGGTATTTAGTAGGAATTTTGATTTTACAAACTTTTCGGCAATTTTAAAGTTACGAGCTAGGATTAGGAGGGAGCCATCTTTTAATTGTTTGATTTCGCCTATTTGTGTGGATATGTATCAATACCCTTTTTGATAGCGAAAGGAGATAGGTTGGCTAGTTGTCCGCTGGTTGATGTTATTGTTATGTATTTTGGTTGGTTGGGTGTTGTAGTTTTTTGTTGTAGTGTAGGGAATGAATATGTGTCTGATGTGTCCATTTCACTCAATGTTGAGAAACGGTTTATTGTTTTGTCGGAAAACTTTAGATCGCGAAGCCGGTTGTGGATCGGCCAAGGGGTATATTTTATAAGCGCGGCCAAAGGCTGCCTAAACCAATGGGGGATTCTGTGCAGAAAAACTGTGGTCAGAAAAGCCGGTGTTAGCTCTTCTAAGGGTTATTTTGTATAAGCGCATCCGAAGGCCGACAAAGGCTGCCTACACAAAATAGGATGCTGCGCAGAAAAACTGGATTGACAAAGATTTTTAAAGTAGTCTATTGACCTTATTTACTTATTAAAATACCCAATAAACAAATCATTTCGTCAAAATTTTTACACTGTTGGTTTAAAATCTTCGGGCCAAATGCAGAGTATGTTATTTTTTATTAAAGCACTGCATGTTTCAATGTCACGCGCGTCCAAGAAAACACACATAACCTATATATTTAAAAAAAGCACACTAGTCTGCTTGAATAGGCCTTTCTTGAACAAAAACCTATACCAAAATTCAAACAGTGGGGATGAACAAAAGATATCATATCTTTCGTATTTGTAATAGAATTTTTTTATATTAATAATAATGTACTTTTCTGTATGTACATATGCTCAATTCGTCACACCCGTCCCAGTTAAATTTGGAGCACATCATTTATACATTATTGGCTGAAATTACACAAAGTTAAACAAACTTTAAAAAGCTTCCATGAAAATGTTAAGCTTTTTTGGTACAATTTTTGAGTAGCACAATCAACTTAATTACAATAATGTGCAAGTCTTTAAGTAGTAAAGTGGTGAATTGCCTATTCGAGTATTGAAGGACTACTGTTTCCCACTATTCGTCGGGTTGAAACTTTTTTATCTTATAATTTCTCTGCTTAGAAACTTTTGTACAAATCGGCTTTGGAACGAAGTCCAGGACCAATTATAGCAACTAGATAACAATTTATATTTTGGCAGAATATATAATGATTTATGTAGGCTTATACAGAATATATAGCAGGGTCAGGCTTAAATATAGATTTTCCTAGCTCTGATTGACCCTGGCGTAGTAAATTTTTATGTCACTAGTAAATCGCGATTAAAAATCTTAAAGATTTAATTTAAAGAATAAATGCATTGTGCAACTTAACTATCAAATTCTCAACACTGTGGGGATTGTCTTTGCCGTCAGGAGTGCATTGTATAATGAAATATATGTATGTATGTACATTAGAGCGTATCACCAAAAAAAAAAATCGCCCGTACCTCCCCTCATATGAAGTGTTTTTGAAAAACATTTAAAAAAAAAATTTTCTTTTTCTGGCAACCCTATATGTCGCCCAAATACATTTTCTTCATATCTTTGGCATTTGTTGTCGGATTTTAAAGTGTGACACATCAATTTTTTTGTCTCAACGAGCAGGTTTTTCTCAAGAAAGTTCATTGAGCTCATTTGTTTCGTTGTGGTACTTACCCACCATATCTCTGTTTCTACCACCCTAATGTAACAACCTAATGTCAGTTAATTGAAGACCGTAAAAAATCATAAATCTTTTGCGAAAAAAGTATTTCGATTCAATCCACTCCTTGAGACAAAAAAATTGGTGTATAACACTTTAAAATCCGACAATAAATGCCGAAGATATGAAGAAAAATGTAATTGGGCGACATCTAGGGTTGCCAGAAAAAAAAATTTTTTTTTAAATGTTTTTCAAAAACACTTCATATGAGGGGAGGTACGACCGACTTTTTTTTTTGCCTGTAAGGCCCGGTTTTTCAGTACAAGTTCAACTCAATTTGTCAGTTAAACTACGCTTAAACTTGTTACGCAGTTTTTCAGTCAACGAAGTTTAAACGTAGTTTAAGCGGCCAATTTGGCAGGGTTAAACTCTAGTTAACCTGTCAGCTGTTTGCATATTTGATGGTTTTGGTTGTCAAACAATAAACTGAATGCAATTAAAAAAGGACGATATTTTTATATCTAATTAAATACTGGATATATCATCTGACGAAAGTGATTATAGTGATGCAGAAATTAGCGAAATCCTAACTATTACAATACTGAGGAGAAGCAATGGCGTTGAATATGTAAACAAATATTATCTGTTGCCGTATCTAGATAAAGAAAAAACCAATGTTGCCGTATAAAAAGCAAATCTTAAAAGCGGCCTTAAACTCTCACTGAAAAACCGCTCTGCAGTTTAACTGGAGTTTAAATTTATGCCGAGTTTAAGCAAACTTAGTTTAAACTGAGCTTAACCAAGGACTGAAAAACCGGGCCTTAGGCGAGACGCTCTAATGTACATATATAATGTCCATAAAATTACATATTTCGCACTGAAGTGTATTAATCCAACTAAGTTAACCTTCTATGGATTACTACTTTCATGACAAAATGTAATAAAAATTAATGTATGCCAATATGTATCTAAGTCAAAATATTTTAATAACATTGTATAATAATTTGTTATCTTCTTGTGTTTGCCCATTTGGTATACAAAAACACAATAAGGTACTCATTGAAATTAAAAACTTACAAACATGCATATGGCGGTAACTTAATTATGAGTGACTAATTTTCATTCAAATCCCCACTAAAAGGGTGGGTGGTGCCGCAAATTGAAGAATGTGAGAAATATACTAATTTAAATACCTATATACATATCACTATAGTTATAACATTAAGCGTAGTATGCGTGCATATTTGTTAGGGATGGCAGTGGCATATTTAAGTCTCGGAAACCTCATAATTGTTTGGCATTAAAGTGACAGTTTTTAATTTTTGTTAAGAACGGATTTATGATATCGAATGCTAGCGTCAACCTCACTTACAGGAGGTAAATCTTCTGGGAATCAGGTTTTCTCTCTTGAGCAACATCGGGATTTAATACCAATGTTCATCTCTAGTACATCCATATGAATATATGCATGTGTCAGTGTATGCAATGGATATATGTAGATGGATATATGCATTTATAAGTATTTACTTCATTGCAAAAATGTTAGAAATGAAATCTAGTTAAATAACAATTATACGAATTAAGAAATTGTTTAAAATAGTTTTGTAGTTCAACTAAAATACTATTAAAAACAGATATGACGCCATCAGCTTGTTAAAACCAGCGTACCTCCATTTATGTATGAACAAGCATATATACATATGTATCTAAGTAGGTGAAAACTTGATGCATCTCAAAGAAGTTTCACTTTTACGATGCTTATATGCTATGAAGTGTATAATTTTCAAAGATTACTCACCAAAAATAGCCAGAAGATTATAAATATAGCAAGCCAGAATGGATCAGTACATGTCCGGTATTTGGGACGGTTCACTCGAGGCTCCTCGCCATCATCCTTACTTTCAGCACAACCCATTACGTAGATGCCGTACGAATAATTCACACAGTTTTTGTTGCGTCTTTTTAGCGGCCGGTAAATTAGCGAACAACTGGTAGCAAAATTATACTAAAAATAATTAATATATTTATATCATCACTAAAGATAGTCGAGTAAACAATTGCAAACAATACATAGTTTGTACAAAACAAAGCGCATATTTGTGCAAGTACATACTTTGTTTTTTCGAATTTTCCCTTTTACTAAATATATTCAATTTTTTTGTTACTAGCATTTCACTAGCGTACTATTAATTTGCAAAACAGAGTTGTATTTTTTACACTTTTGATTATATCTACGGTCCACTACGGTCTGTAAAATTTAAACTTCGGTTATAGCCTAAGTTAATAGTGACATAACCATATCTTTGTAAATCACTGATACAAACAATCTTATAAGAACAATGGGGCATAGTCATAGTCAAATTTAAGTATGATTTAAATATAGCATTAGCAAAGAATGTAAAAACCAAATAAGGTTCAATGCGACATCATAGTGGGAAACACTGAACCATCAATTCGCAGGTAGGTAATTCACCACTGGGGAAATTTGCGATTAAATCGCTACTGTTAAGGCTATTAGCACTTTTATCTTTATTTAATATCCACAAATAAACGTTTTTGCAACAGCAACTATACTTTTTGTGTAAATATTCAGCTAAACACAGTGAATTCAAGCATTTTACACGCAAATTTCTCCAGTCGTGAATTACTTACCCGCGAATTGATGGTATACTGTTCCCTATTTCGCCACGTTGAACCTTCTTAATTTTTTACGTTATTTGATTTCAGTCATACTTAACTATGACTATGCATCAATATGTTTGTTCGGGATGCAAATAACTGATACTAAGTTTTACGAATTTTCATGATTTAAGTCTATATCGAGTTCGTGACGTGAAAAAAATGTGCAAGGGAGAGGAAATTGAAGGACCAAAATGATATTTAACTATAGAAGTTGTAAATTTTTTTGGTTTTTGTCAACTAAACAATTGAAATAACTTTTCAATTCCTGTTTGTTATTAATTTTTATGTGTAATTTAGTTAAAAAAGAAAACGATATATTTTTTCTCGAATGGTTGCACACCACAAAATAAATGCTAACTTGACGAACTCCCTCTTTTTATCATTCCATTGCTTTGCCTAAAAATTTTCCATCATCGAGTAAAATCAAAAATGCTTGTTTTCAATGCGTTTTCATACGTTGAGTCTTCTATGCCTGGAGCTTAAAAGCCAAGCGAATGGTGATAAACCAACAGCTATATACAGCTTTGTAATTGCCTAGTGGTATAGTTATGTATCTGATTATGTTAGTTATAAGTTGAAATATAAAAATTGTGTTATTTTAAATTATATTATATTTAAAATAAAATCTAAAACTGTTTTGTTTTCTTAGTTTTATGAAGCTTGCGTCATTCATAACCATTAGGCCTGACGTATTTTTGCGTACTGTTGTTGTTGTTGCTATTAACAGTGAATCGTCATCAAGCTCTTCTAACGGGAGTCAAAAGAAACGCGAAGTTTCAACAGGGTTGGACCAGAGTGATATTGGTGTAAGAAGAATAGGTTTAATTGCACAGGAAAGAAGATGTTTTGTTTAACCTATTACAATATCCAGAACGAAGTTGTCCTAGGATGACTCTAATTTCCCAATAGATGGCGGTTTGGATGACTGGGTTTATGGCAGTTCAGTGAAAACTGTCTGCTCAACAGTTCCGCATGCTCGCGTGTATTGAGCATTTTGTCCTCTTGATGAAGGTGAGACTCCGATGACACAAGCAGACATCCCGTGGCAGTTCTGATGGCGTATTTTGGCAGACTTGCAGCTTCCTCCAGTTGGTGTCAGCAAGGTTCGGCGACCATATGGGCGCAACATTATCAATAACCGGTCGGCCAATAGCCTTATATGTGGCTACCAACGTTTCTTTAACTTTCCCCTAAGTACTGCCGGCCAGCGACTTGAGGATCTTGTTGCGGCTCTGTACCTTAGATGCTATTGCGGTCAAACGTTACATTCAGGATTTTAGGGTGGTTGATAGTAGATAGAGGTACTCCATCTACGTGGACGTTTAACTCTTGTCCCATCTGCGCATTCCACTTTGCATTGCCGTACTGTTGTTGTTGTGGTAGCGACTATTTAACCTGCCTAAAGTATCACCTCTTTTATCCAACATTGTCATCAGGCTCTTCTAACGTGAGTCCACGCATTGCCGTACTCATAACCATTAGCTCTGGCGTGTGCTTGCCCTAACTAAACATTTTGTTATGGATAATGAGGTTGGTGATCACATATAGTTTTACATGAGCTAGGGGGGGGTTGACATATACTGTGCGTCGGTACACGGACAGTGAACACATGGTTAGGTTTGACACGCTACTATTCAGAAACTAATTGAGAATAATAAGCAAAACTAACGCAAACACAAGTCACGCCAGGAGGTTATATAGCTCACAATTTAACTGGCACCGGGCTAGTAGGGAACTCATTTGGGTCCAAACATTACAAGTCACACTGAAATTATGGTGCAAGCTAACAGTTACAAAATTATTTCATTCCACACCTGAAATTTTGTTTTATAATTATTTATTTGTTAAAAAAACCTCGTTATGTGTGAGTAATGTTTTAAGAAAATCATCGTTAAACCATTGACTCTAGCAACAGTGCCTCACATAATTCAAGTTAGACATATTCTATGCCAAACTCATATGGCGGTTACGTTAAATGTAAAAGTAGAATAAAAAGCCATCAATTAACTTACGTTACAACCCTGATGTAGAAAATAAAAAAGGGAGTAGAAAGTGAATTGTTGAGTCTTGTTTACAATTTTCTCAATTGATGAAGTTTTTTGCGTTTACAACTGTAAATAAATCGTATTGTTTAATTAATCGTTAAAAATGACAATGCGACCAGATGATCATCGTCGCAAATGGGACAAGACAGAATATCAGCGTTTAGCGCAGGAAAGACTACAGACACAAGCAGCCAAAGCACACCCAAAGGATGAAGGTTATATTTCATACACATATGTACACATACTTCATTACTAAGAATTTTGCAAATTAATTTAATTAATTCAATTTGTTGTTAAATAATTTAAATATTTAGAACCTGTACAGCGAGAAAACTTAAAACGACGTGACTACAAAGTTGATCTCGATAGCAAATTGGGAAAAAGTGTTGTCATTAATAAGAATACACCTACCTCACAATCTGGTGGGTACTATTGCAATGTATGCGATTGTGTTGTCAAAGATTCCATTAATTTTTTGGACCATATCAATGGAAAGAAACATCAACGTAACTTGGGCATGTCCATGAAAGTTGAACGTAGTACTGTTGATCAAGTTAAAGAACGTTTCCAAGCGAATAAAAAGAAAATGGAAGAGAAACAGAAGGATTACGAGTTGGAGCGTCGGCTACGTGAGGCTAAAGAGGAAGAGGAACGTTACAAAGAACATCGAAAAGAAAAACGAAAAGAACGTAAAAGAAAAGCAAATGAAACCGATTCAGAACTATTTAGCAGTGGCTTAACGGATGATATGGCTGCCATAATGGGATTCTCGGGTTTTGGTGGATCAAAGAGAAGCTCTTAGAACAAGAAAACACACACTGCATTGGTAAAATTTTATTTTCTTTTTTTAAATTTATAGCAATAGTTGTTATTGCATTAAATCATGTAACATAAAAGCTATTAGTATAAATATATAAATTTGAACAGGAAAGAATTGTAAAAACATTTGACTGCCAGCATCTGACATTGGATTACTCAGACGCGGCAGTTTAGATGTAACCGGGCACTTTGTCTACAGAAAAGGAGTAGAAAAAAAAATTATTCAGAAGTTTTATTAGTACATAGAAACGTACATATTAGGGACTGTTGCACATTGACAAACTTTCATTAAAAATATCCTTGATAAGGAGTAAAATAATTATTTTTCTTGTTCGGCTCCGAATTTTCGACAAGATTTAACTTGCCTATTTCTGTTTTCACAAAACATTCCAATTATTTTTGTATACAGATCGCGATATTTGTACTGTTTTACATAGAAATCATAAAAAAATTTATTTTCCTCGTTTTAATCTACCTAAACTGAAAACGATATTGATTTCAACAGTCTAAGAATAACTATTACTTTCGGTCCCTAGTATGTACATAAGATCTTATAAAAAAAGTTCGTTGGGAAGTCTTGCCTTCATATGTAAAGCGTATTTTGAAAGGCAATTTGAAAACAAATGCCATATAACTCTCGTTTTTACTTCCTTTATAAAAGGATCACAGAAATTAAGTACTATAGATGTAGCGAACACTGTAAAGCGGAGGTGACGAAGGTGATCAGAAAATATTTTTTTTCGAAGCTGCCTTTCCCAAATACTTAGTACATATTAGGGGCATACGTATATGACTTACTACTAGCGCTTTGTTCATAATCTCAGCTACAAAACTTCTCAACATACGCGCCGGCTTCAGACCACAGAGTAAAGCGGCTCTTACATAGTCACAATCAATTATTTCCGTAAATTGCCTAGAATGTAATGAATAATACATGTTTATTAGTACATATACAATTTTGAACACCTACATTATATTCATTTAAAATGTAATATATTTCTTTGATAAAGTAAATCATAAATATGGGGTTTCATTTAATAAAAGAAAGCATCGGTAATCATTTATGTGATGTGTAATTGTTTGCTTTATGTTAATGTAAAATCTTTTTTTTTCCCATGCTGAGAATAAAATATTAATTTTAACCAATATTAGGATTGATTTCAAAAGTCGTAAAACAATTGGAATGCATTTCATAACGAAATATCTAGCTTAGGCTCGTATGCATTATGAAGGTATAGACTTTGTAAATAATTCTATCAGTTGAAAGTTATTGGTTTTTGTGTAAAATAGATAGAAAATTCCAGAAGTCGTTTAGAGGATAGAAAATTATATTCCAGGAAATTTTAGATTTTGACTATGTTTTGAAATGATCACATTCATTACGAAACTGTTTTGTCCTTTTTCCCATTCACAACAACAGGCGATCTTCTACTCATCCGACGATACATAGTTTTTGTCTGACAAACCCTCTTAGTAAATTCATGGTCAAACAATGCTCTAAAGCGACCCATGCTATTCTTCTTTTTGGCCCTAAACCGATAAGGCGTCTTTAGCCGAAAACAACGCTCTAGTCAACCCTTAAGCGAAGAATTGCGGTCGAATGACTAAGTGGCATATAGCCTTCTCCACTCGACTTTCTAACGCAGCGGCTTCCCCTATTTTGTGCCGCCACAGGCTTTTTTCAATCAATACACTTTCTATCCAGAGCGCTACTCTACCGTAATGCGCAGCTTTCGTAAAAGGCAAATAAAATCTATGACTCGAATATTTGAAAACTCTTCACTCGACAGTCCTAGCACCTGAATCATATTTGAGAAAGGACTGCCGTTTAAGCAACACTCTCCCATCAACATCTATTTCCAGAAGCTTTGGGGTGCACTGCCAAGATGGCAATCGCATATAACACCATTCTGTTAAAGTTTTTTAACGTCACATAAAAACAAATTCTGAAAAGCGCTTCATTGTCGAGCCTTCTTCCCATACCTGCATACATACGTTTTGCTACGTCTCTCAAACCAATCAGCCGGTCCTTCACAGTCAATTAGATCATCACGCAGTTCTGCTATGCAATTGCGATAGTTTTCCAGATCTACAAATTTCAAAACAAAACAAAAGTACAATTGCACTTGAAATGAATAACTTCTACAAATGGCAAACAATGTCGGTTTACCAACGTTTCGACTTGGTTTCCGCTTTGCCGCAAAGTTGTGCATAAAAGAAATCCAATGCATGATACAAACGCATATAGAGGTTATTCGATGGTAATGGTATACAGTCTTGCAGAGTATCATTTATATGGCCCAAAACTTTATGTGTACTATTGCATGTGTTGATTGGTGAATCCCATGTTAATAAAAGTAATATACGTTCCGGACTTGTCACACGTAAACAAGCTAAATGTAACATAATTTGCATTTCATCGCACATATTTGGTTGTTCACAACATTCTTCTTCCTTTAAATAGACAATCATCCATAATAAAACATGTGCACAATAATTAGCTTAACTAAAATCGTATGTTTTAATTTGTTACATTGAAAAGCTGTGCACATACCTCTGAAACGCTCGAAAAGCTATTGATCACATCACGTATAAGATTCTCACCCCAAAAGCTATTCGCAAATGGAAGAAGTGAACCGAGGAGCAAAATCCAAGTGCACACATTCCTGTTCATTATCGTTTAATTGGGTTTTGCTTCTCCTACAAATTACCAGCTTACAATTTTTGAATAAATTTTCAGGAAGAAAAAAATACGCAGTAAACAAAATATAGCTTCAATCTGCCCTAAACCTACTTTTGTGTGTATCGTTGCAACTTTTGCTTTTATCATTAGCCTTTATATTCTGCTAATAATCTTTGTTTTTGTCAGACAATTTTGAATTATTGTTTTTATTAATTTTTTACTCATATTCTTTTTATTATACAGTGTCATTCTTCCTTTTTAATTTTACAATACAGTGTCCCAAAACAAAATATATATAAATAAATTTTAATAAATGTATGAGGAAAATAATAATAAAATAGAAAAAGTAAATGCGTTTTCATACACGTACAACGAAACTTAAAACTCAAATGTTTATAAACTACATGTATGTGTGTGTATATCAGAGTAACAGTTACTTCGTAGGCTGGAGTTTTTTTGCTGAATTTAAGTTATGTCCTTAAAAAAGCTTCGCCAAAGGAATCTAACACGGATACCGCAAAATGTTAACTGTTTTTTACGTGGATCATCCTCTAGTTGTAAACGCACAAAAATTTAAAATGCATTTGTACCACAAACCGAATACCACCACTTTAAAATATCATAACATTGCTTCGCCTCAAAACATGCAACATTTCGTTTCACTTCTAAAACTAATTCTTTGCATTATACCCCTTAAAGTTTGTATACCCTATAAACATTTGAAAGTATTATTTAAATAAATCTGTTAAGATGACTAAAATAGTTTTATAGTGTCAGTAAATGAAATGAGCGCAAACATCACAAAGGCTGGAAGTATGCAACATTTATTTCGCATGAACTATTAAAAGTTATTTGGCATAAGCTCAATTCAAAATCTTATATATATCGAGCTCATCTCTGCATAATCGGATTCAAAAGTTTTCTGTTAAGGCTTCATAGTCCGACACTTTCGATTATAGAGCATGGTATGTGCAGTTATGTATTGCGATTCTAGAAATACATCTTAAAATGCAATTTTTGTACTATAATAAATCAGGGATTTTGATATACAAGGAAGGATTAATATCTGTTAAAATGAAAAAGGCATTTGAAAGGCAAAGTAGTACTTTATAATAGTCTATTACCTTTTTAAACATATAAACTATTTGTGACCTTTCACCTTGAATACATTTTTCAGTAATGAATTAATGACAAAGTTTGAGGTATTTGTAAGGTATTTTAAATATCCAATCAAAGCAAATGTGGGTCTATAAAGGGGACTTCAACAAAAAACAATTATCAACTTAAGAAATAACAGACACGCTAATGTATATCGTAATTGTTGATACATATGCATGTTTACAATTAACGATTATATGGTTAGTGTTAATTAATTACAACCACCTTATACATATAATATATATATAGATATTAAACAAGTGAATTAATTAGGTAAAAACGAAGCCATTTTCTATGGGAATATCCCATGGAATGTCGAAGTAATCTCCAGGCAATGGCGTGCAATGTGTTGACTTGTAGTCCCGAAAATGTTTTCGATGCTAAAAAAAGAAGCCAAATTAAGTTGTATTATTTTTCAATTTGCATTGCTGCTTACTAAAAATTCTGCCATTTGATCACGAGTTTCCTCAGCGTAGTCTTCGCCAATTAGCATGGGAAATGCTTTACCCTGATCAGATGCATAAGTTATGAGTCGTGACATGCAAAGATCATCGTTGGTCACTGAAATGTATTGTTTATAATTAATAATTTTAATATTAACTGAGGTACAAAATATGTATGATGAAAACTACCTCCGGAAAAAGATCGCCCTATTCGGTATTACCCTGAGGGAAGTGTTTTGCCGCTACAAAAAACAATAAAAACGATCTATTTCCGTATATTCAATTGTTCATGTATACACGGATATACTGGATTTTAGTGAGGAACTGGCTAACTGGGCCGTTTGCATAAACAGTTCTTTATTATTCGTTTGTTTGGTTATAAAAATTTGTGTGGATAAATAATTTTTGTTTATGTTACGCGCATAACACCATTCGGATGCCAATTTTGTATGTATACTTATTGGGATAATGGAATAAACCGTATATTTGAACAAAATTATTAGAAAATTCGTAGGATAAATTTATTATCAAAAACGATTGACAGTGAAAATTTTGCGTATGCCGATTACCAGAGTACATAAACCATTAGAGTTAAAAAAAAATTTGAAAATATTGCTTTTTTAATTGTGATTTCTACAATAAACCTGATTTCATAACTTGCTGTATATTCGCAAAAAACTTGTACTTACATGAAAAATTCTTTAAATCTATTGGGCGCGATAAGATTTTCTTTATACGCGCTAATTGAGCCGTCTTATATATGTGTGGATAACGGTATTTGAGAAGTGTTAACGCCAAGTAGTTGCCTCGATTAGTATCGATACGGCCGTCCCTAAAAATTAAATAATTTAAACTTTAAATTTAAAACGTGTACCAAGTTTTTATTGTACGTACTCAGATATAATTTCATCATCGGTTCGGCGTATCAGCAATATTGGGCCATTATAAGTTTGTATCGATTCAACATTATTTAAATTACAATAATCTCGTATAGCAAGTCTTACTATGTTCGATAGACTTTCAGGCATGCGCGTCTGAGCAAGATACAATAGATCATCAAAAGTTGCATCTAAAATCTAAAGGAGAAAAAAGTTAAACATGATTCACAAAAAAAAACCGTTCTCTTACTACTCCTTTCACGTCTGGATAGAGATTTGAGGCCCACAAAGCGCTTACGCCACCTATGCTCCAACCATGTAAGATAATATCTTCAACTGCAAAGCCAAGATGATTTATAGCAAATTGTACCACTGCATCAATGGCATTTTTGTCTTGATCTGGATATGGTGCACCAGAGCTACCAGCAAAACCAGGATGATTCCAACCTAATACGGAATACTTAAGACCCAATGGTGTGCTCATTATGCCTACTTCATAAAATGCTGCGTTGCCTATAATGAAACTTGTCTATAGCTATATCAAGTCAAACATTTTCTTTAAATCTTGTCTTACCTTCCGAGCAAATTACTAGCGTGGCGCCATTTGCATTACCATTTCGACGATTGTCGACGAAAATAGTGTCAATTTCATTGCAATCAATGGTTTTTACTTTATATCGTACACCGTTGTGTTCTTCAATCAATTTTGCTCGGCCATCCACCAAGAATGCATCTGTAAAAATTTACCACAAAAGTATGCAAGTAGGTTTTTAAAAAGTATTGTAATCGTGTTGAACTTTTGCGTTGGCACCCGTGTTTCAATCTTTGTTTACTTTTTGGATACCCCTGAAAACCCCCAGTGATTTTGTCGTTGAAAACAACAACAAAAACGTATCCGTTAAGGTCGATAATGTTAAACTTAATCTGCAAAGCACTGCGCGAGGATTTTGTCGACAAGAAATGATTGGATATAGTTGCAGGTGGTGAGATGTTTTTTATTTATCAAGACAGAGAGCTTATATTGAAATTGTACTTACGCATATAATATTGTAAAATTTTCACATATCCTGGATAAATCATACGTATTCCAAAGGTATGTATGGCTACATATGCAGCAATTTTACATGGTAACGCGGAAAATCTAAATTGACGCATGTCACGACTGCTGGTAGGTGACACATGTTTCTTCTTCTCATCGCTGTAAGCAAACACCACTATAAGGATGAACTTTATTTATTTACTTTATATAATTGGGCTTACTCACACTAATGCACCTGCATCAAAATCTACCGGCCATGAACGAAAATCAAAATCGAATTTACGTATAGCTTCCTTAGCTTCCTCATCGAATTTAGTAAGTTTGCCCAACTCAATTGCCTTAATCATTTTTACATAGGATTTTGACTGTGTACGACCAAAGCCTCGAATGCATAGTGAAATGACAACAATAATTCCAATACTAGTAGTAAATTTGGCAAATGAGGAAATATAATCGACAACTAAGTAGCCCCTTTTGTATAAAAAAGTCACTATCAGTGGTGATGTATAATAACTAATGTTCCACATCAACGAAAGCTGTAATTTGTGAAAATTTGGTCATATATGAGCTGGTATATACATAATTGGGTGCATAATAAATACTTAAGTATATATATACTCACAGTAGACAATATTTGATCACCGAAACTCTCCAAGCCACCAGGCGCATAAAGCTTCTGAAGGTTTAAACAAATAGTTTTTAATTATAGTCAATTAGTACATAAATGCATATAAATTTGTTCATGCCTGAAACTTACCTTATCCAAGCCGTATTCCTCATACAATTTCGGACCAAAAACAAAGCTCAAAAACCCCATTATTGTAAGGAATTGAGATCAGAGGTTACTTCACAATTACTCAATACGAATTTAGCTATGTAAATACCACAAGAAAATCACTGTAAAACTGGAAGTTAAATATTGTTCAAGTAGTGTCGCAAGTGAACAACAAAGATGACGACAAACACGAATGAAAATTGTTGCAATTGAACATTTTAAGAAGAAATTGACAAACAGCCAGCTGATGGCATCATTGTTGCCAACAGTACAAACGGATATGTACCATATTTTACATAAATAGTGCGTTTTTTAGGGTTCATATTAAGCTACTTTGGCTCACAGCATAGAAGATTTTCGGCCAACAGGATAATCTAAAAGCAGTTTTACACCATTCAACTTTTGTATTCAATTAGTTTTTTGTGATGTGTTAACATTTGTAAACGAAAGTAAATGTGATACAAAAACCAGCAAACAAGAGCATAGGCAAAGGATCAAAAAAAAATATCTTCCATTTTGTTAGGCCAATAATTTGTATGTCTACTGTATGTTATATGAGCTTTACGGCCGTTTTGGTTTTTAAGGCAAAAACAAAGTTTTCCTTTTTTATTTACAGACTCCCCGAGGAAGGTGCAAAATAGCACCGAAACGCGTAGGAGGAAGAAGGAAAACTTTGTTTTTGCCTTAAAAACCAAAACGGCCGTAAAGCTCATATAACATACAGTAAAAATATCTTCCGTCAACTTTACCGTACGGAGGTAGTTGAGAAAAATATTCGGGTGGGGCTGTTATTATCAAAATTATAAGGACATACCCAAGCCCATGTACTCTTCTGCGGTACAGCGATGGTTTGAAAAAGCTGGGAGTATAGGAACATAAATTTCCAGCCCTAAATTGTGTGGCTATGAATCCCATGGGACTTTGATGAGGTCAGGAAGTTTGTCTAGTTGGGTAGTTGCAGGATATGGAGTGAAGCTGAACTCAACAACTAGGCTCTTCGTTGTATACTCTTCGTTCTAAACCAACCGTCTAACCCTACTGTCAGTTTCCTAGGGTTTCCGTTAGAAGAGATTGGTCACGATTTCGGGAACAGACGTGCATAGTATGCTGAAAGTATAGTTCTGATAACTCCCAGAGTTCGGTATTCATATAGTTTAGAACTCAGCCCAATCCTAAATAATCTCGAGGAGTATTTGTCTCTCGGATTATTTTGTTCTAGTGGAAAAATTCCTCCAATTATGTTCTCCAAGGGAGACGAATAATTGGGGAAGAGGAATTTCGAAATCAGCTGTTTTGACAAATTAGCAGTTACGTGCGGTCGTATAGAATTGCCGTATTCGTGAGTTTCTGAGCAACTTGGTGTGCGATGTAAGGAGTTCCGGGCTTAGTTACTTTTCAATATATATTTTTTATCTACGAACGCTAAAAAGTAATAATAATCTTGGTTATTTTCCTGTGGCTTTAATTTCCGCGGCAAACGTATCAAAAGCAATACTAAACGTTGTTTTACATTTTTTATCTTAATTTAAAAGAAATTCTTCACAATATTTACACTTTTTAATTTTTTTAGCAAATTTAGAAATCCTCTTATGCCATGCTAATTGCCAAACAGCTGATTTGAAAATTCGAAATATCCCTTCCTTAATTATTCTTCTCCCTAGAACAATTGGAGGAATTTTTCCGCGGGAACAATATAAGAAAAAAACCAAGATAATATTTAGATTTGGGCTGCATATATTTATACAAAAGTAATAATCACATTTTATTTTCATTATTTTAAGTATACAAAATATTTGTTTCATATGTAAAAAACACAGTACATACTTATGCACATATAGAATGTATAATTTTAGTTGCTTATTTGATAAATACATACGGTACATACACTTCCATAAGTATATATTTTAAGAGTAATAATCTGCTTAGTCTTACGGATAACCAGGATTAAAAAATAATTTATGATTAAAACCTATGTTATGCGAATTACCCATTTGCATTCTTCTATTCTCTGTACGATATGAACCGACTTGAGCTTGCACTATTTGTATAATATCCTCGAAATGCGTATCATGTGCATGTTGAGCTATTACTTTACATAGCTCCTGAATATACCACGAGCCGGTTGTAAGGTCTCTATGCGACTTTAGTCCCGGACTAGTCGCATAGCAAATAAGTAAATCGGACATTGTAGCAACGAGATTATCTTTATTTGTCGTCGAAGTATAACTTATAGAATCAGTCTCTAATTCTCCTTGCACACCACTGTCCGATGTATAACCACGACAGAAAGGAAATATAAGAACTTTTGGCTTTTTCTGTAAATTTGGACATTTTTCATTTGAAAAGCGATCACGTATATCTTCCACTTCAGCAACAGATCCATCGCTAAATTCAACAATTTCTTTGTCCTTCCCATTTAATTCACCATGACTCATCAATGCCAATATGAAACATTCGGTTTTACGTGTATATTCGGAATGTAATAACTTCTCCAGCAAATCGAAAAATTCTTTTTGCGAACTATCCGTTGTTACGAATATTTTGAAACCTAATTGCTTAAATACATAAATGAGAGCATAGCTATCATTTATAGCACCATTGCGATAGCCGGTCTGAGTATTTATAAAATTTGCAATAAATAATACACCACGATTGTCTTTTGATTGCATTTTATATGTACCAGTAAGATCGTTTGTATGAATACGGTCAGTTGTTTTCACTTCATATTTTTCTATGGGATCAACCAGTCCAGCGTACTCTTCGAGTACAATTTGAGAGTTTTCATCAATCTAAAAAGAGGGGAAAAACATAAGTTGAATACAATCACTTTCCTATATAAATGTGCTGCTTCGTCAATGTTTTCAATCCCTCAACCCAGGGCACTCGAATGTTGCCGATAGCAAAGGCAGGTACGAGCTGCAGAGGAAAGAGCTTAACAAAAAGATTACATTACATACCCTTGGTCTCAGACTATCTGGAATATCGGCTGTTTGTTCCGGCTGAAAAATTGTTATTGGTATCCGATCGATAGGGGTTATTTCGTTTATATTTGGATTCCTTATTGTCGAATTTCGTCGACCTACAGCAATATATTCTTTTTTCCTTTCAAGAATTTGCAGTGCTTCGACATTATCTAAATACGTTAGAATTTTTATTAATTTCTGATATGCTTCGGGCCCTCTTTGCATAATCTTTTCGAACAGTTTGTGATGCTGGATTTCTTCTAATGTTTGGGTACCATCATCAGCAGCTTCGCACAATACTTTTGAATCGAGATACAGATTTTCTACCATTTGCTGTGAAAGTAAACGCTCCTGTTTACATGCTTGCATGAGACTTTTAAATTTAGTATGTTGGACTAGTTTGTTGATGTTTTCTTTTATAACTTTACGATGCTTCTCATCCATTTTATCTTTTGATGTTTTGTGAAGTGGGTGGCAATGAATTTCGATTACTATTCAATAGCAAATACGGTACTATGTATAAATGGCAATGGCACTGACCGTGATTTTGTGTATGCTGTCCCAATGCTTTGGGAAACTTCCGAATATTTGTGCAAGTGATACCCTACTGCAGTTCCTCTTTCCACCAAATTCGTATTTTTGTTTATATATATAATTTTAAAGCAATTTGCAACGTTTTTGAACAAAATTTTGCTCCTTGTTTTTTTCTTTGTAAAAGGATAGCACAATTTGCAAAGTAATACAACAAATTCTCTTTATAACAAAAGACTGGCTGACTCAAATTAATTATATGGTGAAATTAATGACAATTAACTGCAGAGTTGATTTCATTAGCAGCAGTCGAACTGTGCTGCTAGTGTCGTTTTCCGACCCAACATTAGGGTACGTTTAAGGGTCACTTTCATAAAGGTCGGTAAAGCCTAATCGGCGGTTAATTTGACAGCTAACAAAATACGTAATTTAAACTCCCGTTAGCAGTTACCTGATTTTATGAAAGCGGCGCTAAGACTCCTAGAAAACCCCTAAGGGCCACTTGCATAAAATACGTTTTACGCTTATTGGCAGCTAATATAGCATATAAATCCTGTAATATGCATGTTTTATACTGCTTTTAATTGGTATGTGTGTGTGTATTATTTTTGACTTTACCACTCGGGTTTCTATTCAACGCGTATATAAATGAAAATAGTTGCAAAAACTTTGTAGAAAGGTAGCACTGTTAGCCATTCTTTACTTTTTCGCTGCAGTAGTTAAATGGAGTCATATAACCCCTCGGTCTGGATATTGTTTTGTTAGCTTCCTCTGTTAGGGCCACTTTTATAAAGGCCGGCTAAGCCTAATCGCCGATTAATTTGACAGCTAACCGTACAAAATACGTCAATTAAACTCCGGTTAGCAGTTATCGGCTTTTATGAAGGCGGCCCTTAGTTTCTTAAGAGCGATGTGCGAAACCTAACCATGTGTTTAGTGTTTATGTGAAGTCAGATGTAATACTATGTACACACTATCGTTTTTGGAAACCCGGTATTCACAGCACAGTCATTTGTTACAACATCTGAGAGTTAGTGCCCTCAATCTAACTATCAGGGATTTGCATCATATGCTTAAAGCGAATGCAAAAAATGATTACAACAGCCATGTACGTGTGAGTACGGTATAAAAATTTGCTATCGCCGAGGCAGCTTCGGGCTGCTCAATTCGTGTTCCTTCCCTTGGATCTATGTAGGTGTTTTCAGCAGCGGATGCCCTTGCGCTAAGAGAAAAACATCCGTGTAAGCAAGTATCAGCATTGACAAATAAATTATTAGGGCTCTCAATAAAGAGTGTGACTGTGTTAGTAAAAAAAATCTGCTTTTCTTTTAGGGTCCCTATATCCTACCGGACAATCGTGGTGCGCATCAATACATACAGACATTTGTTCGATCAGTGACAACTCAGCTGATACTTAGTCTCATGTAGAGTGGCACACTTATGTCCGTGTTCAAACAGAGAAACTCGGAGTTGCTTTTATCGGCAATTCTCTTTTGGTGTTGCTCAAGTGTTTCCCATGTTGTTCAAACACGGAAAGGAATTGCTTTGGTTGATTATGTGTGCATGCGAATGTAAAAAGAGGTATGAAGGAAAATGTCAAAATTAATCTGTGGCCAACATAACATAATTGAGACGAACAACAACACAAAGCGTGTTTCGCGAGCACAGGCAACTCGGTACCCGTCCCCTTCCATCGTCGCTCTCTCTCCCACAAAAAGCAAAAAAGCAACTCCTTGACGTCAATTTGTATCTGTGTTTGAACACGGACTACTCAAACTGCTCACGCGTACACAAATGTTTTGATACAATTTTTTCCCAGTGTCATACCTAAGATCTGGGTATCAGCCATTGTTTACCCCTACTAGTATGGCATCTTCTTTTGCGAATCGGAGTGGAAGGCAGTGGATGAATGTACTCCGAGAGAGTGGAATGAAGGAAATCGCGTTCAGAGTTGTTTTAAAGTAAAAACTGTAACTAAAAACTTCAATTTAAACTGAAATATACCTTCTATAGTAACTGATAACGTGTTATAACTGCTTTATATTCAATAATTTGGGAGTTTCAAGTCTTCATGTTCAATATTGCAGTACTTAAATTTGATTGTTTTATTATTGCATACAACGCACCCTGTGTGGTTTGTGTGTGTGTGCAGATTCGGAGTAAGTTGCGCTACTAGTAGACATATACTATGGTGACAACTCAGCTGATACCATAGTATATGTCTACTAGTAGCGCAACTTACTCCGAATCTGCACACACACACAAACCACACAGGGTGCGTTGTATGCAATAATAAAACAATCAAATTTAAGTACTGCAATATTGAACATGAAGACTTGAAACTCCCAAATTATTGAATATAAAGCAGTTATAACACGTTATCAGTTACTATAGAAGGTATATTTCAGTTTAAATTGAAGTTTTTAGTTACAGTTTTTACTTTAAAGCAACTCTGAACGCGATTTCCTTCATTCCACTCTCTCGGAGTACATTCATCCACTGCCTTCCACTCCGATTCGCAAAAGAAGATGCCAAACTAGTAGGGGTAAACAATGGTTGTCACTGAACAAACAAATGTCTGGCAGGGTAGTGGATCGTACGACACAGCATTGTAAAGGGTGTTTTTTTCAGGGGTATAGAACTTCGAATTGAAATAAAACACAAGAAAATCGTTTTAAGGTCCATCAATTTGGCTTTATTGGAAGGATAATTTTATGCCATTAATGTTTAAATATGATTTCGGGCATGTGGCCGCCGCGGCTGGCTCGAATAAAGCCAATTCTACAGGTCCAATTTTCAACCACTTTTTCGAGCATATGGGGCCGTATGTCGGCAATAACGCCACGAATGTTGGCTTCCAATTCCCCTAACGTTTCTGGTTTGTTGGTGTAGACGAGCGACTTCACATATCCCCAAAGAAAATAATCCAATGGTGTCAAATCACACGACCTTGGTGGCCAATTGACAGGTCCATTCCGCGAAATTATGCGCTCATCGAATGTTTCCTTCAATAAATCGATTGTGACGTGCGCTGTGTGGCATGTAGCGCCGTCTTGTTGGAACCACAACTCATCCACATTCATGCCATCCAATTCGGGAACAAAATAGTCGGTTATCATGGCTCTATACCGGTCTCCATTAACGGTAGCTGCCTCTCCAGCATTATTGCGGAAGAAGTATGGCCCAATGACTCCACCAGCCCATAGAGCACACCAAACAGTCAGTTTTTGTGGATGTAATGGCGTTTCAAGGGTCTCATGTGGATTCTCTTCACTCCAAATGCGGCAATTTTGCTTGTTGACGTAGCCATTCAACCAAAAATGAGCCTCATCACTGAACAAAATTTTGCGATGAAAATCAGCATCGAAATCAATCTCATTTTCGGCCCATACACCAAAATCACGACGCATTGCATGGTCTCGCGGCTTTAATTCTTGCACAAGCTGGATCTTGTGAGGTCGCAAGCCAAGATCTTTGCGCAAAATCTTCCATAAAGTTGATGGACAAAGCTCCAATTGCTGTGCACGGTGGCGAATCGATTCATTCGGGTCCTCTTCAACACTTTGCTCTACATCGGCAATTGTTTCTTCGGTGCGCACTGTTCGACGTCTCTGCGGATGCGTATTATCACATAGAGTAAACGTAGTGCGAAAACGATCCATGGTTAACCGAATTAATTGCTCTGATGGACGATTATGTCGACCATAAAATGGACGGAGCTCACGGTAAACTTCGCGAACTGAACCATTATTTTCGAAATAAATTTGCACGATTTGCAAGCGTTGTTCTTTTGTCAACCTGTTCATGATGAAATGGCAAACCAAACTGAACATAAATGACATTAGAGTTGCCAGATTTGACCACAAAATGCCAGTTTTATCTCTATTCGAAAAACAAACCCGTAAAAAAACACCCTGTAAAATTAGCAAGCAAACAAAGCAATGGATTTGAGAAGTATGGCAGCATCTGCGAAAATAATTCGACAGCTAAATCAAATGACGTTTCAAAATGTCGCATTTTATCTTTTGTCGCGTCTTGTGAAAATTATTCAGATTTTTTTCAGCGACGAAAAATAGCAATATTTCAATTTATATTCATTTAAGTAGCATAGTATATTGGCAAAATTGCTAAAATCATAATTGAACATGATATATTTGTAGTGAGATAATTGTATGTTAAGATTCATTTTGCTTAAAATTGGATAAACATCTAACAAATTTAACAAGCTGTAATAAAATTAAAAACACCATATTTTAATTGTTATATTCTTGTGAACCTGCAATATATTTAATGTCTTAACACCAATTAAAGCTAAAAAGAATCAGTGAAAGTGCACTGCTAATAGCTGTGCACGTCACGTCGTTTTCACAGTATGGCACCGGCGCCTCAACCTTTGGAGGGTAAATTTCAAGGTCCGATGGCAGGCTACCTGCCTTCAGGACAAGAGGGCGGTCCACGTATGAATACAATCTCACTTGCTGTACTAATTGACTTTATTATTCAACGTACTTACCATGATCTCACAGTATTGGCTGAATTGTAAGTAAAATACCTCCATACAAACATCGAATTAAAGCGCTTTCTTTTTTTCTTGTCATTTGATGGATTGGACTACTTATTGTGACTAAGATTTGATATGTAGATGTTCACACTTTAAATCCCAGTTTTTGAAATTTAAGCCATATTATGCCTACTAGTTAGACATTATAAACTGATATGTGGGGTTTTTTTTGTTTGAGGAGTAGTGCTGTTATGGACAGTACCTTGCTTGAGTAATGCACGCTGCGGTACTAGTAAAAGAAATGTGTTATCCCCACTTATACGATCTGAGGCTATATTTGGCTACTGTAAACAATCAGAACACCACGCCAAGAACTTTTATGAAATAGGTTTCCAAACTCGCAAAAACACCTTCATGGCGAGGTAAACAATGAGGTCCCTCATACATAAAATGTTGCAGCTAAAACTGCAACTATGGTAAATTAACATAATTTCTGGTTATAAAGACTTAGGATATAGCCGCACTGGTTCTCAGAATAATGTACCAACGTCAACTCTTACTTAATATGAAAGTTTCTCCACCTCTGCGGGTTAGAGGTTTAGAATATGCCCGAGGAAGGAACAATATGAAAGTTTTTCCCATAAAACCTTGTTTTTTAATATTTTACAGGCTGCCACGCAAAACCGATATGGAACGAAAAATTGAAATTTATAATTTTTCGGCACGAACGCGACAGCTGTTCATACGTCTTATTGCATTGGTCAAATGGGCCAATTCTGTTTCCAAAGTGGATAAATCTGCAGTAAGTGAATTGTTTTAATAACAGATATTTTAAATATATTTTAAATTGTATTCTAATTATTTACAGAATATCATGAGTTTCTTGGATAAGCAAAATATGCTATTTATTGAAACTGCAGATATGTTAGCACGAATGTCCCGTGAGACTCTGATACGTGCACGCTTGCCAAACTTTCACATCCCCGCTGCTGTAGAAGTGCTTACTACGGGCACCTTTAATCGTCTTCCCACCTGCATACGTGAACGCATAGTTCCACCAGATCCTATAACACCAGCAGAGAAGAAACAAACACTTCTTAGATTGAATCAAGTTATACAGCATCGTTTGGTGACAGGCACATTACTGCCACAAATGCGTGAATTTAAAGTAAATCTACATTTCCTCTTTCAAGTATGCTTGGTTATAAATTTGTGTAAACCGCTTTATTTTTTAACATAACCAGGCGTATGTGAATACAGCAATTATTTTTATAAAAACATGCATTCTACAGTAATACATTTTTTAATTTAGATTAAAAATGGGCGTGTAACATTTGAAGTAAAACATGAATTCAATGTATCATTGACCGTCATGGGTGATGGTGGTAATGTACCATGGCGTCTATTAGATATTGACATACTAGTGGAAGACAAAGAAACCGGCGGTGAGTTAGCTTAAAAAAATTTCGGGCCCTAACAACATTTTTAGTGTAACCAACAAAAGAAAATTTTACTGGTTTTTTATTTTACAAATATAAAAAATTTTGAAGCAAAATGTTACTTACATCATAATGGATTTGGTTTATTTTTGTAATGGTACATATTAGAGTTGTAATATTTTGTGAGATGATTTAAAATAACCAGAATTATCGATATCTGTCAAAATACAAATTTTCAGAATCCTGTTGGTTACTCCAAAATTGCGGTTGGGGCTCGATATGTTGTTTACAAATCAAAGGTTTAAAGAAAAATCATATTGTGGTGTCTGTTGGTTCGAACACTCTGCACTGCAGTTTGGTCTTCACGGAGAAAAAACACTGCTTGTTCATGCAGGGAATCTTTTTTGTTGATGTTGTTTCTAACGTCAAAAATATTCGCCGAAGGTTTTGGGGAGTGTTATAGAAAGTGGCAGTCCTTTTCCGGAAGCAAGGAACCGTCTTGAACCATACTTCTATATAAATAGGTCTATAAATAAAATAGGGATTTCTTCAACATCGACAACCAATTTTCGGACCAAGAGTCGAAAAGGGTGACCCTTACCTCAACCCAGCAAATAATTTTTTTTTTGGGATTGGGTTGAATGGCTAGGGATTGGTGTATCCCAACGCCAGGTTGTACTCTTCAGATTGTTATATCTTCGGATTGTTGTTTTTCCTCAATTTGCTCCACCAGTACACATAGGTAATACCGCAATGGCCAGAACCGTGTGTATCAGCTTTTTAGAGGTACAATTGTAAATATATTTGCGTTTTCTGTTTATCCTTCGGGTATTATCTTCTTCGTTGCAATATGCACATGTATATTTCAAGTATTTTAAATACAATATAGTTCATTATTTGTCTTTATTTGTGTTAATATTTTATATTCTTTTTTAGAGTAAGATTTAATGGCAGACGTATCAGATACGTATCACAAGCCAGGTTATTGTCCAATTGTATTATTTTTTAATGCAAATATTACACTTTACAAATGTATTTTTCAAAGTATTTTAAATAATTAGTTATTTATACTGAAACGTTCTTTAATTTAAAACGACACCAAAAAATATTTGGTTATATATCTTCCACGCGGTTATTTAGGCTATCACCCCATATAATTAATTTTACGTTTTTTTATTTTATTAAAATATATAGGATTCATATCCTATGTTGAGTTATTTGATACTTGAGTAGTATAGCGAAAATACTTTTTGGAGAAAGCAAAAAATATCCCTCAGCTCCCAAAATTTCATCTCAACCAAAGGAAAATCTGTTTTTTTAATTTGGTTGACATGCAGGGATATTTTTGCCGACTCTACGCGACGACGTCTAAAAGCGAAGTCGTAAATAATTTTATAATTATATTTTCTAGATGGTAAAGCATTAGTGCATCAATTACAAGTTAATTACATACATCAGCTTATACAATCACGCTTAGTTGAAAATCCAAATGCACTTAGCGAGGTATACAACTGTCTGCACTACTTTTGTCAATCTCTACAACTGGAAGTACTTTATACACAAACTCTACGTCTTAGCTACGAACGCTTGGATGATAATATAAACGTTGAAGAATATGTGCCAGGTGTTAAAATTACAGTTTCGTATTGGCGTGAGCTAACTAGCAAAGATCCTAAATCAGAATTGGGTTATCGCTTAACTGTGCAATCAGATCCCAATGAAATTGGACGACCATTGGCGGTGGTACATGTGCCTTCATTGGGAGCAAAAGAATCTGCAGAAGTAGCTGATCGCGCTGTACGTTCTGATCATCTTTCAATGGAACGCTTAATTGTGTATACTGTATATATACGTTCGGTGTCACGACTTAATGATTTAAAATTGGAATTTCAATCATTTCTGAAAGAGGTTGATTGTGAGTGTAATTTCCAAAATGTTTATTTGAGATTTAGAAATGGTTTTCTTAATATGTAATTTAAATGCTTTGCCAGTTAATCTACAAGGAACGCCAGCTATTTTGACAGTGCCAGTTTTAACGCCCTGTTTACGAGCTGAACAAGTACATATTACCATTGATACACATACGGGCATGTTAAAATGTCATGTGCCAAAACATTTAGATTGTCCTATAATGACTGAAATGCAAACTTGCTTAAATGGGGATCGTAGTAAATTACAGCAAATTATGTCAGAGCTGCGGTAAGTGCATTTTATGTGCGCGTTATGGTATAAATTACAGTTTTTTTTATATATTCTAGATTTTGGATAACACATCGTCGTTGCGAAAAGACATTACAGCATCTACCTGCAGCTACCACAGAGACATTACCCTTTCTAACATTGCCCGATAATCCGCTTATGCAACCTGGCCGACATAAAATCTATGTCAAATTGCATCGACATCCTAACGTGATAATTGCAAGTCGTACTTCATTATGAAATGTATAAAGTTCTAATACATTTATTTTTAGGTTGTACAATTGAAAGAAAAACTGAATATGGCCAATGAAATGGAATATACCTTTCATTTAGGGTTTGTCGCATATCAGACTACTGAAACTGATGTAACAGCTGAAGAGGCACAAAATACACGTCTAGTTTCTAGTTCAAATCCACCCCCGCATCCGCCAATCATAAGCGCAGAAGTACCTAAAGTATATACAAAACTTTTGCGTCTAATTGAGTTCGATACTTTTGTCGCCACGCATGGACCAGGCACGGACGTTGATGGTAAATATATTTGTTCTATAAAATTTAGATATTCATTTTACTTAGTTGAAAATTTTTTTAAAATAGAATTATCACCACACAAGCGTAAATCAAGCTGCGATCTTCTTGGACCACCAGCCAAACAACAGAAGACGATTTATCCTGCATACTTTATACCCGAATTGGCTCATGTTATTGCAATGTGCGATGAAAAAATACCATTCCTTAATTTGGCACAAGAATTATCCAGGCGTGAAATTCCACATAGTGGATTGCAAGTGGAAGCTAACGCTACATCATTGGTGTTAAAAATACTCTCTTTGCCCATGCCTGGTCCGCCACAAGTAGATCAAAAGGTATTGCCAATGTTACGATAAATTGTACATGAAACGGGTTTTAATAAAAAAAACTGGTTTTATTTACAGCAACAAAATCAAACTTCCACATCGACGCCAACTATTGAAAAGGCTGTTTGGAATGATCTAATGAAACGATTACTCTCAATATCTGTGCGTTCGCAAATGAACAAATCCAATCAAATACGTAATTGGGGCGTTGAACTTGTCTTCTATAGTACACCTTTACAAAGCACACATCAAAAAGAACAAGGCAGTCGTAGAACAGTTTATTTGGCATACGAACAAGCAAATCATGATTTTGTTAAAACTGTAGATGATTTGTTGCGTGATTGGTCAAAGATTGTCTATCTTTATACCCTAGTTTTTAATTTCTCCGACCATTTTAAGAATAGTAAGTAAATGCTTACTTATCAAATTAAGTACAGAGTAATATATTTGAAACAGGAAGTAATGAATTAAGTTTACGCCGCCTCTTGTTTGAGACTCATATATTCATTGACAATTTTTATTTTTGCAGAACGGTTAAATCTTACCGATGTCATCAGCGTAAAATCTTACAGTTACATGAATCTTTTGTTAGGCTATGGTCCTAAAAAAGAAGTTACTTGCAATATATATTGGTGTGCTCAATCGAATGGTTTTCGCCTAATTTATGTGGGCGGCATCTCAGCAGTCAATGCGCATTCAATGATGCGTGATCAATTAGCCTCACACTTAAATCGTCAACATAATCTAACACAAGTTGTACAAATACTCCATGAAACGTATAATCCGCTGAGTTCAATTGCAAAGTTGCCCATCATTCCACTTTTGGGTATACCGGTATGTGTTTATAGCATTACTTCTATAATATAATTTTAATGTATTCCCATTATTTTAGCGGCCACAAGTACCAATTTTGTCATTCTGCATACTTCCCCAATCACCCTGCTTAATACGTTTGGCATTTCAAGCTATTTATTGCCTGGAGATACGCATGCGCAGCGGACGTTTAGTATCGATTAGAGATGGAGCTTATTCACGTTTTGATCGTAATCTAATTGATGAATTCACTCCCATACAAGGCTTGAAAGTAAGTTGTTTACAGTGGGGGAAAAAACTGAAATTAGTTTTAACTTGCACCACTTCTCGTTATTTTGTAGGGTTTCCTGTTAAAACATGTCGATGAAAATGCTGTCTATCGTGGGCGTTCGCAAAGTGAAGATGATAATCCACCATCGCCATTGGGAATGGAGGATAATTACAGTGGTCCTGGCAGTGTGTCTGGCGCTGGAGCTGGAGGTTCGTCGCCATTTACAAGCGGTGGTGGTATGCGTGGACCACAATCACCACGTGACAGTGGTTTACGTTTTCCCGCACCCCACACACCACCATCTAGCTCAAATCCACATACACCTGCAAGCCCACATCCATCAGCTGGCGGCGGTGGTGCTGGTGGTCCTGGTAGCAATCAAAGTCATCCAAATTTCAGTTTAACTTCACCACCAGCACATCATATGCCACATCCTTCACCTGGTGGACTAATGCCATCATCACCGCTCAACCCACAACCTAGTCCACATATGGTGCATAGTCCCGGACCCAATACGCTTTATATGCAAGGTCATCAGGATTCACCATTTACAGCAATGTCACCAGCCAATACAAATTGGCCGAATTCACCAAGTATGCCGCGTCCATCACCGCGTCCTGGACAAAGTCCAGAGCATAAACCAAGTGGAAGCTCGGGTGGTAACGTAGGTACATCATCGGCAATGTCACGTGTGCCCTCGAATCGTTCCTGGGCGGGAGCAGTACCGACGTTGCTAACACATGAAGCTCTGGAAACACTCTGTCGTCCAAGTCCTCATCCTAATAAAGATATTACTGGTTCTGAAATTAGCCCATTGGAACGTTTCTTGGGTTGTGTATTTATGCGTCGTATGCTACAGAGACATATACAAGGTGATGAATCGATAACGCCCCTCAACTCTAATGAACCTGGTATGGTGTTGTTCAAGGTGGATGGTCTACAATTTCAAGTCATGCTAAACCAAGTGCATATGGAATCGTTACATTTGAAGGCGCAACATTTACCCACACCACCTACGCCTGATGGCAAGCAACTCTTCCAATTAAGTGCCGATGATTTGTTAGTGTTGGAACAATTCTTTGATCTGCGTGTTGTATCGCCACCTTATCGTCCAAATGCGATGACAGCTTATTGTCGTGTGCTGAGTTGTCCAGGGCAGGTTCTCAAAGATTTTGTACAAATTATGCGACTGGATTTGAAGCCCGAACTAATGGCTGATCAGCTAAAATGGACATTGCAATTTTGTATGCGTGTACCACCGTCGGCAGCAATAATACCAATCGGGACACCGGGAATTTATATTTGCAAATTGAAAATACTTTTTTTCGTAAGTAAATATTTTATTTTTACAATTTCTTATTTTCATAGGAATAAGAGAATTCGAAGCCTTTCCTGAGACTACCTTCGTTTTTTTATTCAGCTTGTTCTAAGTTTTGTGTGTTGTACATTTTACACTCTTTTTAATTCCAGTTACAAATCACACGCATACCCTACAAGGGAAAAGAATGGAAGGATAGCCCTACATTGTTGTTACCCATGGTTTACGATTTAACTTCGAATATTACACAACTGGTTGAGCGACGTGAACAAGTGCAGTCGCCAGCAATGAATGCTGCTAGCGCATTGTTGCGTCGTTTCACAGAATTTGGTGTGCAACATGGACAGTGTTCGCTATTTCCTGCAGTATTGGACCTCTTAACCAATCTACAACTACCCAACGATGTGCCGCCACCAAATCAAGTGAGGACATATAATCTACCAGTGTTTAAAAAAAGAAGGCTTTATTTATAAAATTTTTTAATTTAGAATATCGGACCACCAGTCGGACAAGTCGTCGGTTCCAGCCCTAATCCAATGATGCATTCACCCATGCAACAAATGGGTCAAATGGGCCCATCACCAGTGGGTCCTGGTTACCCGCAAATGGCACAAAATCAAGGTCCGCAGTGATGAAGGCGTAAACGCCGCGCGGCAAACAAGAATAATAATTGCTCTGGTACTGCTGGGAGCAATTTATAAGCAATTTGCACAACACTGAATTGAAAGTGGTCCGCTTCGAAAATAGACACCTACGTAGATTTACATGGTCAAACAAAAGGTGAAATCGGCCTTCCTCCCGATTATATTTTTGTTTATTTTATTTTGTTTCTGTTCACACTTAGCTTTTGATAGGTAAAGAAAAACATTTGTTCACATATTGATTATTGCCCAAGCGACTGGTGCGTTATGCGCAAAATAAATTAATTTTTATTTATAACAACATAAAATTGTGAATCCAATGTCTAATTGAAAAGATTAAGAAATTGAAAATGAAAAAAAAAAGAAAACTACGAAAAATTATTGGGACCAACATATATACCTAGTGCATAAATGCCTTGACGAGAGAATAGTATAACCTTTATTGAAATTAAATTGAAGACATATAATTACAAGTAACATACGTACGTATTTTTATGGCTAATAGAATAACAGTTATAAAAAATAATAAAAGTTTTTCATTATAAGAGCAGATTTGAAATGCTAAATATAATATGATGTATATAGATGATTACACAATAAAAGTATCACGTTTGTGTATTCGCTATTTACATATGAGTTTAATTAAAATTACAAATTAGGCGAGATAAAACCGAAAACTCTAAGTACATGCATACATACATTTATAATAACAATCTTAGTTCGCAAACTTTACTTTTATTTCCATAGATTTTTTTTTAACTGGGTAAGTTCAAAAGTTTTATTGATTATATAAGTTTGATTGTATATTTTTGTACATCTCAGCAAATAATACAAGTTTTCTTTTATTTTTATCGCCACTTCTATGTCTCATTTTGTATATGTATATATTTTTAATCCACACAGTGCATAATCTTTGTTTTATATCTTTAGTGGTATTCATTTGTTGTATACTTTGTATTTGGTTTTGTAGCATTCATTCAATTGTGTTTATTTATCACATTCATTCGCATCAACTTATTTTTATTTATTTTCCCTATACATATTTTTGTTTTTGTTGTCCAAATTTAAATTTTAATAACAACATGTTAACATTAGTTTTAATTTAATTTAATTTTAATTTATATTTTAATTTTAATTTTTACTTTTTTATATTTCTGACTGGCACTGTAAGAATAATTTTGTCAAATTGTTGTGCCAAATATACCATCAATAGGATTAATCATCATTCTTTTCGACCAAATCAGTATGTTGCACATGCGCGGAGAGTTCTGTTATATCATCAACTTCTGAAATCAAATCAACCCAATAGCGTAAACGTTTGCTGCGCAGGTAGCTGTGTGAGTTGTCAAAAACAACGGTATCTAAAATGATTAACATAGTCATATTTTAAGATTTTTTTTATTTGCGTTTTGAATAATTTTTGGTATTATAATTTCCGATCCGATCTTCAAGGGCCATATTCTGTAATTCGATTCAAGAGTTTATTTTAATCGAAGTTAATATCCAACTAGAGTTTACGAAAGCCATCTGTAAATCATTTAGACTGAGTTTATGACTTCGATCATGTTTAATCCAATTTCAAATGCGGAAATAGAATTTCGAAATATAAAAATGCCTAATTTGGCCAATTCGACCGAATAGGTAAAAATCAGTACAAATAAAACTAAATTCTAGAATAACGAAAAATGGCCGCAATTCAATAACCGATAAAAATCTAAAAACAAAATTAGGAACTGACCAAACTGTAAAAACATAACTTCTATATCTGTATATCATCGATAATAATGCGAAACCAATCGATAGAAATATGTTACGGAAAATTTATTCTAATTTATTAGAATCGCAAAATCGACTTCACTCTGAGAAAATCGCTGGAAGTAATAATAAAAGGCCGAGGAAAAAAATAAATATTGTATGTTCATTACTTACATGTCGTATTTGGACGTGTTGAGATAAAACCCACTTCATCCATCTCGTTCGAATAAACTGTACCAAGAGCAACTTCACTTCTCTTCTCACCGGTCAACTTATCAATGCTATAAATACCGAATTTAATGTCATAATCGAATGTGCGAAAGTCCCAGGAAAGAACTAAGTTTTCTTGCTTCTTTTCGTCTACATAAAAATCTAATTTCAGTTTGTTGCCTTTATTTATGGTAGTTTCGTTAAAGTCCTTATCGTTGTCCTCATTGCCTTGTTCCACAAACATATCTTCAGGAATTTTGCCACCCCAGATAATCTGGAATATACATTGCATATATGTATATGAAAGAATATTGGTTTGTTGTAAATGATGTTGGAGTTTAAATGAAAACAAGAGCTGATTCAAAAGACACAATACGGAGCATATCGGATCCATATCCGACAAAGGACTGTACATACCGGCTATACTCATCTTAACTTTCGGGGAGTGTTTTACGGTTACTCAAACAAAAGAGATATGGATTCATATCCGAACAAAGATTATCACTCTGTAAACATTCCCAAGTGACAGTGGTGCTTCTGTTCTTTTAGCTCTTGTATCAGTAAATAACTGCCTACAGAAAGCGTGAACGTACTTACCTTCGATTTACATTGCGGATCTCCATTTTCATCAACATAATTACCACCGAAACACTTTGGAAATATATCTGGATCGACATGCGAAAAGAGTTCCTCCTTCCATTTATCTGAACCGTTTTTAAAGATTTTTATTTTGCTCATTGTGTACTCGTCCAAGAACTTTTTGACGAAATTGAAAGCAACCGAAAAGAGTTTTGGTGCTGGAAAAAAGAAATGAGGAAAAAGTACACTTTTTAAAGCTCTTTAAAGAACCGCCCCAATCGAGATCCAGCGAGTTAGAGGGAGCTTAGAATATATGCTCGCTGTAATGCCTGTGGCAAAAGGTACCGAATAGGCTAGAACAGGAGCACACCGGACGGATTCAGATATATATTAGGCAAACAACAACAAACAGATTGACTCTACGATGAAGAAACCATCAATCTATGATTTGTGAACTAATAAGTTACAGAATCGATTATATCGATATCTAGACCACTGCAGAGGGGCGAAAAACTTATTTGTAAATTGTTTTTGATGTTACTTGCCACACGACTTAAAAATGGGACCTTCGGTAAGGTCGCTCAGTACACTACCCATCATACCGTGGCGGCCGCCATTAGTAACATCCCTGCAAAAAACGGAAATACTCCGTTTCATACTCCATATAATACTCCTTAAGGAGTATCAGAGTACTCCAACACATATCCTCATTCATATAAAAAAGGTGGTCCAATTCACATGGCAATGCCCGCTGATTGGATCACCTAATCCATCTCGGAGTACTCCGTTTATTTGCTTTTGAATACTCTCCACCTACATGAGAGTACTCTTAAAATACTCCCATGGGATTACTCTATAGAGTATTCAACAGCAAAGCGAGAGCGGGAGTAGGTGGTCCTCAAAAGAACACATACTCCCTTCTCGCTTTCGTCTAGAATACTCTATAGAGTTATCTTTTGGCAGCATTTTCAAAGTACTACAACGTAGGTGCTCTATAGACTATTCAGAAGCAAAGTAAATGGTACTCCGAATAGGATTAGGTGATCCAATCACCGGACATTGCCATGTAAATTGGACCACCTTTTTTATATGAATGAGGATAAGTGTTGGAGTACTCTGATGCTCCAACGTTTTTTACAGGGATAGAGTGGCGCACAAAAATGTTTTCCATAATACATTACGTGCACAAATTTCGAGTTTCTTATGTACTAGTAGACTTATTTCATTACTTGGAAGCATTAGTCTGTTTGGAAATGCATCATGACATAGAATAAAATATTTGTTGAGGTTATACACTGCGACCTGTAGCTCTAAGTTGGCCTTCTCTCTTTATAATACATTATCCAGAACGAGCTCCTTTAGAAATTCAAGGATTGTACGTACTGCCATCGTTTTCAATAACGATGTGAACTACAGTGAAATCAGTGTTCTGTCACTATCCCAGTTATCCTAGGATTGGGGAGATTAATCAGGGTCTTATATCGCTTTGCATTATATCCCCCAGCAGCCATATCATTTCAAACCATTGCTGATTCCTGGCGTAGCATATAATAGTGTGCTTCCACTGCTATGCCAGGTTCCGTCGATCGCTTAGTGGGCCTTTCTCCAGGTCAGTCGGATAATGTTAGTAGCTGCCAGGTTCTTACGAAAATGTCTCATTTTACGAGACTACGTGACGGCTGGTTAGACCTGATTGTCTCTCATAAGTATTTTGCCCATGACATTAGTTCAGTAGCCACTTACCATTGATTATATAACACATTTTAAGTAATTCTGGATAATTACTCTCATATTGTTTAACCGTTGAAATGACGCACTCAGCTGCTGGACGCCAAGCATATTGTTTCAAATTCGAATTTGACATATCAAAGTAGACAACCAATTGCCGCGCTTGCGGACCATGGGTTTTACTTTGTTCATAGCCAGCTTGCATGAAACGTTCAAGCAGCAGCACCAAATAACGTTGGAAATCGAAACGGGTAACACAATGCAACATGCCCCAAATATCGAAATTGTAGAATGGACAAACGATAACTGTGAAAAATAGCGAAAGTTAGAAAACATTTTAAAAGTGAAGACTGCTTGCTACATGCCTGGTGATCCTTCATTGTCATATCCAACTAAACCGTGTGGTAAAAATTCTCTAAGTGCACGTGGCACATCCCATTTTTCCAAATTGTCCACATTCCACATGGCACGCGTCTTCAAACTCTAGAAAAAATATATAATTTGCAATTTAGAGGAGTGTATGTAAGTCATTCAAATAATAAACATATTTCACCATGATTCAATAACTAGCCTAAAGCTAGTAGAACATAAATTTTTTTTAAAAAAGAAGGGATACATTTTTTGGGGGTGGAGTATTTCAGGAGCACATTTTGAGCACAAAATTTCTGCATAATAAATTTTGATCTTGTCTTTTTTGACTGTTTACGCATATTGCTCTGCTAGGTTTAGCCTATAGCTAACAGAACATATATGTGACCTGGTCTACGGAAAGGGGGCTTAGGTGTCAAAAAATCAATTTTCACTTTTTAGTTGATTCGGATGGAAGATGAGATGCTTTTTCACGTGGTAGAATCCAAAAAGTCAAAACTTGTTTGAAAGTACCCTAAAAATGTAGAGAAAGAAGATTTCCCGTGGTATCAGTGTATGGCATTTATTATTTTTAACAGCTGTTTCCCAGAAAACTAGTTTTCGCACGTTAGCTCCCTTTTCGTAGACCAGGTCACATATTTTGGAAAAAATAGAAGAGCACTTTTCTTGGAATTAGGGCACTTAATTAGCACATTTAGAGCACATAATTTTCTATAAGCTAGTATATTTTTCTGCTGACTTTGCTCTGCTAGCTTTATGGACCTTCTATATAGTATGTTTGGCAATTAGAAAGTATCGTAAAAAATTATTTGACTTACCGCACGTAACATATCCTCGGCCGCTTGTGGATCCCATTTTCGCGCTAAAATGGAAAAAAAAGTTTGTTTGAAATTTAAATAGTCAGAGATCTGAGTGCCGGCAAAAATCTATAATTCCAAGGGATAGAAGGCATAATATTAAATTAAAATGGCGGAATACTGCAACATAAAGTTAATTACACATTTAACTAAAATAAAACCATAAGATACACAAAGGCCTGCCTTGCTCGCGGTAGTACTATAGTCGCCACTGATTGATAAATTTAAAATTAAACTTAACAAATTTGTCTTACCCCGCAGCCAACGTAGAAGAAAGTAGTCATCGTGGGTCTCATTGATCACATCGGAAACACTTTTGCGGAACTGAAAGAGAGTTCAAAATAAATGCTTATTAGTTTAACATACTTATATGTACATACATACATTAGACTGAGCCAAAAATTAAACTTTTTTTTAAACTATTTTGTTATTATTGTTCCTTTACATTATAGGTTTCAGGCCCTAACATTAATTTTTAGTGATCTCTCATTGCTAGTTTAGATTTCTAATTTTTGCCTCAAAACTGGCAAACCATTGAAGCTAAAAAATTTAGCTGCATACAGTTTTATAGGAAACTGAATTCCCCATAAAAAAGTTTCTTTTTAAAAGTTAATTGCTATTAAATAAAAAAAATACACTTTTTTCACTCAATTTAACCATCTAGAACCGTTCTTTTATTAATAATATTAGTAAAAATATACGAATTTCATAATACATTCAAACTATCTCATGCCCAACAAAGTTTTGCTGTCTTAGAACAATACCGCAACAGAAAAAAAGAGTAGGTGGATCTGATAACTCGATAAAGGTTTTTCCAATTTTTATTGAGAACTTTTTGCAGCTGGAGGGTTTGCTCTGTATCGCGATGCGAAAGAAATTTCTTTCGAATCTGAAAAAAAAAATTTATGAAATTTGACAGCTTTCGAATATCATTTGCTTTCGCAACGCGATACATAGTAACCCCCCTGAATTTGTTTACGTCAATAGGTTGACAACTTTAAAGCAAAAATGAAATCAATCCTAAAAAGTCTTAGCTAACAATGATAACGACTAAAAACTAATATTAGGTTTGAAACTTTTTTATTATTTTTTTCGCCATTCTGAACAGCAAATATACACAATTTTTTATTTTTTTCGGAACAGTCGAATGTACATTATAGCTAATGTAGAAAAAAGTTTTCTTTATTAGAGCAATGTAAGCCAAAACAACCAAAACAACAGTTTTTTGGATTTGTGTATTGCTAGACATCCAACTTAAGGTTTTGGGGCCATTTTAACGCAGAAATATTTAATACGAGCTAAACATAGTTGACTCAAAATATTTTTATAAATATAGTGAAACTGGAACTGGCCAATGTCTTACATTATATATATTACGTAAAAATGAAGAATTCGTCTAATGTCTGCCTGCAAATAATCGTTGGACTAATCTCTAAAGAGAGTGATCCGTGATGAATACCTTTCGTCTACACTGGGCTACAATTGATCCCAACTATTCCGTAATAGGCGTAGTTGGGATAAGTCGATTTTAATTTCGGTGTTTAAAGTAAACTTGTCCGACCGTATCCGTAGGGGAACAAAGGAAATCTGTCCGACACAACCCTTTTGGGCATGAAAGAGACCAATAAGTCTCTTCATAGGACATGCTCAAACAAAAGGGATCACTTCAACCCATCATTTGCGACTCATCCCGGATTCACCCTAGAGTAATCGCTGTTTTTGTAGGGTATGTTCATTAACGCGTTACTAAATCACTACTACACGCAAGTATTTGTAAGAGGTGCGTCTATCTTGAAATATAGAGTACATTTTTACAACATGGAATTCTAATTAGTTTCTAATGTGAACTTTTTTCTAATCGCTCTCTTAACGATTTCTAGTCTGGTTCTCTAACCTGGTTTTCGATAAGAGAACTACATTATAACGCTAATGTAAAATTAAAATATTTCTCTAACGTTTGAGACTATGTTTGCTGGGTATTAATGAATATAAGAATTCCCCCAATAATTGTCTATTTGACATTGAAGAACATTTTTGGGTAATTTTCTATATTTTTATAACGTTAAGTTATGTACTATGTATGGGTGTTTTTTTTTTATTTTTACCCCCTTTTGAATTTTCGACCTTTTAATATGTTTTCGCTTTTTGCATGCCACTCAGCACGATCTAATTGCTTAATTCTAGCTTCCGCTCAATTTGAATTCAAAGTTTTGTTTATGGCCAAAACACAACTTTTAGTTTAATAAGCTTTTTCTGATTTATGCAGTCGATTGAAAATCTTAATGCGGATATGTTATGACTTCTAGTTGTTTCTAAACAAAATTTTATATGCATGCAATGTACATTCAGAGTGGCAAAACTGTTTCTAATGAGGCGGTTTTTGACTTGATTAGATTGAAATCGTGTTTTGCAACGAGCTGCGAGTTGAAGTGTTTATATTCATTTTGAAATGAAAGCGAAAAGAGCTCCAAATAATGTTTGGTTTGGTTAAAAAAATTGTTTAAGGAGAAGAAAGAGAAAAATTAAAGATTTTTAATTCAGAAATTTAAAGTTTTCTTGAAAGTTGATTTTAATATTCCATTCCGATCTATTCTTTTGAACCAATACGTTCCAATGTCTGTGCGAATATGCAGAAGGCCTTGATATTTGAAATCTCAGCGTCATCATCATTCATTGGTTCTTATCAGCCTAAACCAATCCGCCCTTTGCGTATAAAATCACGCCAATGGTGAAAACTGACTCGAATTCAAACAACTATGGAGGAAAAATCATCCTCCACGTGTTTTTTTCCAACTCAATGGGAGGCTTTAATTCGTTGCAATGTGCTCACAGATGTATGAAGATCCCACATTTTCTTCCATACATGCCGTTAGCCTTAAATCTTCTGGACAACGTTTCTCTCTCATACTTCAAGAGCTATTAATCCTCTTTCGACGCTGACCATGATTTTGCTCTATATATAAACATATATGTATACGATGAAAGATATATAGAGCGTGATCTTTGTTAGTCATAAGAGGACTTTACTTCTCAGTGGCCTACTTAGTCCAAAATAGCACTTTTTTAAAAGAGGGCTTCTCCGTTGAATTTCTAGGCTGACATTATTTTCTGTGTTAACGCTTGTTCCCAAATAAATGAAGTCCTGCACAGTCTCAATTTCGTTCAGAGAGGCTAAATTAAATTCAGGCAAGGCAGCATCTTTTGAAACTGCCCATAAAATTATGATTAATGAACCAAACCGAGTCTATTTTCGAACTGGTTTGCAGCCCTTACACGTACTTTTTTCTACCTACTTATTGAAATAAATAAATGAATTGGTTGTATCTCATAATATGTATTTTATATACGAGTCTTTATGTATTTAACTATCAAGAAAATAGCAATAAATCAATTGAATTTAATCAAAACACTTATTTCATAGTTCAGTGCTCAAATATAAATTGCTGGTATATACAGTGGCTTGTACTAAAGTTAAAAAAAAAATTTCTGGCACTACATATGTATATTAGGGTGGGCCAAAAAAAATCGATTTTCGTTTTTTTCAAAGGGTACACAGATTTTCGAATTCCTGACCATAAATGGAGTATAATGACTAAATATGAGTTTTTTATGTTAATGGGAAAGCGTGCCTCATCGACGTTTTTTGTTTTCGTGAAAAGCTTATATGTAAATGCATATATCTTCTCACCCAATAATCGTACAGCCAACTTTTACCCCAGTTTTTGCAGGGAATTGAACGCTCTACAAAAAAGGTATTTTAAATTTTTTTCATTAATGTGACCATTACAAAGTTCTTCGAGGTCGAAAATTGACTAATTTCTGAAACCCATAAGGTTTTGTTAAAAGTTGTGTAGCTCAAAAACAGCAAAATATTAAGTAACGAATTTTAGATATTTAAATGGGAAATTTCAGGGTCTAAAAAAAAGCTTAATGAATTTTTTTCAGTTACCAAACCATATAAGAGATATTCACGGTTAGCAACGGAACATTTAAAATCGGCATTAAAATTGCAGAATTTGGATGTTAACATATTGCAGTTGCCTACATTGCTGCCCATATCACAACATAGAATCGAAAATAACCAGTTTTGCAAGTGTCATAGAGAAGATTCAATGTATTTAATATTATAATGTATTTACGCCTGCTGAGAACTCTTTACGAATACATAAATGTGCCACCGCACATGCATACATTCATACAAGTAGATTCAAGTAGATCTATTTAAATAAAGGATTAGGTATATATTTAAATCTTTTAGCCCACTAGCAGGTAGCTTCAGCATTTCTTTTCACTTTTTTAGAAATATCTTGCAGCAATTTCCCATCCCAGTGTACGACGTATTTATCATGTGTTTTAAAATCGTCTTTCAGCCCTTGAGCAATGTCCTCTCTTAGTATCATACGGGTTCGTTGAATTGTTTTATAACTAAGAGTTGTATCTTCTATCCTGATGCCAACACTTGACAAAACTGGAGTTATTATGAACATCGCGTTTCTACTACTGACATTAGCTATGTCAAGAGCAGAGATGAGTTCTGCGGTTAGAACATTAAATTTAGTTGATTTTTTCTGTATTGGCTGTTCATAAGTAAAATCCGAACCAAAATGTGTAGTTGGACTGAATCCGACTTTTCACTGTCACTAATCCTACTGCAGGATGACCATGGTTGACTTAGATCTAGAAAAAAAAAAAAAGAATATTGTTTTGGGAAACGAAACAGAAAAGTTCGGAAATTTAAAAGACCACAAATCATTGTGCTAGTTATTGATTAAAAATAAATCCTTACCGATTTGTTCTGCTGCCATCAAATTTGCACTTATGTTAGGAGAAATTACGTTGTGATGGATAAATGCTTTACGTTTGCCGCTTTTCTGATTCAAATACAAGTCCCTAATGCTGTTATTAAACGATGTTAAGGACTTCCGATCAACAACATCGAATAACATTTTAAAATCTTTTTGAAGTGACGATTCTTTCTTCTTCTGGGATGGTGATTTCTTGCGTTTATAATTCTTCTCTCTATATTTTGACGTTTGGTAGTAGGAATACCATATTTTTTCCAAAGCTCTATAACCTGAGCTGCTGCATTATTAGCACTTTTTAAGACAGAAGCTTTAAGACTATTTAACTGGTAAAATAATACGCACATAACTTCTTTCATGGTTGGCAATTTCAGCTCGAGAATTTTCGGCATTGGGATGCGGTTAACAGATTGATAACGACTACTTACTTAAGAATTTTTTTTTTTAAATATGATGTGCAACTTTTTTCTTTTGTGTTGTATAAAGTGAAAAGAAATGCTGTAGCTACCTGCTAGCGGGCTAAAAGATTTAAATATATACCTAATCCTTTATTTAAAAAGATCTACTTGAATCGCTATTAACGAGCCTTAGGTACTTGTATGAATGTATGCATGTGCGGGTGGCACATTTATGTATTCGTAAAGAGTCCTCGGCAGGCGTAAATACATTATAATATTAAATATATTAAATCTTCTCTAGGACACTTGCAAAACTGGTTATTTTCGGTTCTTGTTGTTTTTGCAAACCAGATATGGGCAGCAATGTAGGCAACTGCAATATGTTAACATCCAAATTCTGAAATTTTAATGCCGATTTTAAATGTTCCGTTGCTAACCGTGAATATCTCTTTTATGGTTTGGTAAATGAAAAAAATGCATTTACTTTTTTGTAGACCCTGAAATTTCCCATTTAAATATTTAAAATTCGTTAATTAATATTTTGCTGTTTTTGAGATACACAGCTTTCAACAAAACCTTATGGGTTTCAGAAATTAGTCAATTTTCGACCTCGAAGAACTTTGTAATGGTCACATTAATGAAAAAAATTCATAAGACAAAAACTGGGTAAAAGTTGGCTGTACGATTTTTGGGTAGAAGATATATTCATTTACATAAAAGCTTTTCACGAAAACAAAAAACGTCGATGAGGCACGCTTTCCCATTAACATAAAAAACGCATATTTGGTCATTATACTCCATTTATGGCCAGGAATTCGAAAATCTGTGTACCCTTTGAAAAAAACGAAAATCGATTTTTTTTGGCCCACCCTAATGTACATGTACTACATATGTTAGCATGTAGTGACTTGCACCTTTAAGCGTGCATAGAATCGACTAAAACTTTGTAAATAAATAGCCCAATCACCCAACTCTATGGCAGGCCAAATAAAAAAGGTTTTGAGCATCTTAAAACAGTTGTTTTTTCGTAAAGCATCTATTGTATTTTACTTTATGAATAATCCGAGGGACTCAAATGTGTTTGCAGAAGTGGGGGTTGCACATCCTACAGAAGCAAAAATTAAAAATTACATCTTTCGCCTTTCGTTTCTAATTGAAATTTGGATTGAGTTATGCCACCACCCACATTGGCACATCACATTGCATTGGAATTTGGTACGAAGACATGCCTAGAACGAAGGCACATACCCTTCAGACTACCAATGGGTAAAAATCTGGATAAACAGTGCGCAAAACGTGTGTAATTTTATTTGAAGAGGTTTATTTTTTAGCCTATGTAAAATTGCTTCTTCGTGTAGGTATGAGGTCTCAGAGACTGCATTATCTTAGGCACTTTTTTTCTTCTTGCATTGAAGCACCAAACTAGTCAGGAAACATACTTGTATTGACTAATGTTGAAGTACACCAAATAGGTATAAACTTGTACAAGTAAAAATTCAAAGCCCATGTGAGTTGAGCACTCATAAACTTTGCAGAACGGCATTTAAATCATTTTCGCTTAACATAATTGAACAAACAATTTTTGGTCTATATTGAAATAGTTCGAGACTGGTATATTTCTGTCTGAAATCTGACGACTGGCATCCCGTAGGACATCGTCCTGTTAAACACACGAGTTGCTTATATAGAAAAAAGACAGTCGCCTGACTATTTGGTGCTCATACTAGTTTTGAAGTTGAAGTGAAGTTCACCTCGGCAGAGGTGGTCGCTGGAAGGACCAAGTGGAGACCGATTTGCGATCCCGAGGTGTTTCCAACTGGCACGTTATGTTGGACGGCGAGTTATGTTGGACGGTAAAATCGCCCAGGCGATTAGATGACCATTTAAAGAAGAAGAAAAGAGGTGGTATGCCATCGTTGGTAGGATATATGATTTCAAAACCAAGATTGTGTTTGTAGTCACATCTGTTGACTCTGTCTTCACACCGCATTGAAGTTTGATACGAAGGCATTCTTATGGCACATATTTCTGTCTCTAGCTTCAACATTTCGTTAAGTTATTTTTGGAAATCATTTTGCTGAACTTGAATTTCAACTGAAAAAAGAAGTACGTGCTTAAAATTTTGAATGACTTAGAGACAAATTACGCTGCATAAAAGCGTGAGACTGATCTCTAAAGAGAGTGATCAGCGATCAATACATTTCGTCTTCAGTGGGCTACACTTGATTCCAACAATTCCGTTATAGGCATATTTGGGATAAGTCGATTCTAATTTCTGTAGCCCACTTTTAGGTGTTGAAACTAAACTTGTCAGTCCATGACCGTAAGGCAACAAAGGGAATCTGTCCGACACTACCCTTTTGGGCATGAAAATGATCAATCAGTCTCTTCATAGGACAAAAGTGAAGTGAACTTCAATGTACCGTCTCGTCCTTCAAGGCATTTTAAACCTCTAGTCTTAAAACAGTGCCGAACCAATTTTCAGTTAAATCAGCCTTTTCGCTGTTTGTGTCAAGATTATAACTCTCTTTCTGGTAGATATGATATTTCAGACTCGCTTTTCAGCATAAAAAAAATAAATTCTTTCTATCCTAAATACATAGCTACTAATTGTTTCCTATTCTTTGACTTCTATATTAACTTCTAACAATTACTTTATTCTGTTAACTAATTAATTCTTAATGTATAATCTATCTTATATCTACTTTACTTAGCTGATGAGGTTTTCTCTGTAGCTGACCAGTTTTAGATCTCGACGATTAACAAACCAAAGCCTTTCAAAGACTCGGCACGAATAATCCGCGCGTTATGCGGATGCGCCCCTCGCGCCGGTGGGGCGGGATATGGTGGGTAATCCGTTTGGGAATTATTATTATTATTATTATATGCGCAAACAAAAGGGATCATTTCAACCCATACAAAGAGATCAAAACTGGCATTGGTCGCATGCTCCTTTGCGACTCGTCCCGGATGCATCCTAGACTAATCCCTTTTATTGCAGGGTTGCGACTCATCCAGGATTCATTCTTGATTAATTGCTCTTTTTGCAGGGTATGTACATATTGCAGAGCCATTTCAAATACTCTCGGGAGTTTTCTTTAATAAATAAATAACCAAATTTACAATAATATACTACAATATATACGAAAGTAGGTATAGCAAAAACACTAAAACACTTAGGTCCAGAGGCCATGCAAAATATGCCTTTACGTCAATGTTTCAAAAGGGCAAACAGATTTAAAGCTCACTCAACCTGTACCCTAGTAAAATAATTTTTATTCTAAGATATGCGTGAATGAATCAGCAATTTACTTAGTTGCACACAACTAGTAGTTTATAAGAGGAATATTGCGATTTACTACAATTTTACAATATCGTATGAGCTAACAGATTTAAATATTAATTTATTCAAAATAGAACAATTTTTTTTTCTGCCGGTCATACTTAAATTTCAATTATTATTAAAAATGCACTCAGAGAATTCTAATATTTAGCCTTAGTCATCTTCTGGCCTTCATTCTACAAAATTGCATTTATTTTGTTGTTAAAGTGAGCTAGTAAATGGGTAATACGCGATAACGGTTTAATTCGACTGGTTTCAAGAACTAATTAATTACAGAACATAAAAATACAGCGGAGTACCAATTCAAGGAAGATATCTTCGAAACTTGAATAAAAAGTCTAGTCTAGGCTAAGTCATCAAAACAGGTTAAAAATTGTTCAATTAATAATAATACAACAAAAAAAAAATCACAGAATCAATTTAATCAAGCACAGGACTTTCTTTAAAGAATCGCTGAAAATTACAAGTTTAATCGAAGGAAGAAAAGTTCTTAAAGATTCGTATTTAACAGAGCTCCGGCAATGAATAAGCGAAGTTTTGAACTTCTTCTTTTAGTTCATTGTGCGTTTTACACTAATAGTATTTGAATTACACTATGTAACAGCATTTTTTAGAGAAGGAATAATTTCAACCCAGGACCGATAGACATTCGCAATTCGTAGTTTTTTCGCTAGAGTGATTTTAGGAACAGGGCGAAAAAACAGCTAAAATGCATAAAGGGAAAACATATCCATGGCTGAATGGAATAACAAAATATTTTTCAAGAACGCCATAGCTCAGAATTTGGTTAAAGAATGCTCTATCTTAAAATGATTTTCGGGCATTTTTGAAACTCGTTCTGAGATAGATGAGATGGAAATCGTAAGAGGCAGATATTTGTACATTTTCGAGATCCATGAAAAATTCATATTTTTTTTTAGAGTAGAAGCGAAAGCAACATTTTTTTTTAAAATTTTTGTTTGTATGTTCGTTCGCGCAACACTCAAAAACCACATTAAAGAATTGATAGAGATTTCTACTGCTAGATGTCCAATTTGAAGTTCAGGATTCACTTTACGTAATATTTTATTCCCTGTATACAGAAGTGGCCTCTGTGGTGTGGTGGTAGTGTTTCTGCTAATGCACCAAAGGTCCCAGCTCAAATACAAGGACAGCGAACATTAAAATGTTTAGAAACATTTTCTTTTCCAACCTTCGAGAGTGGTCAGTAATATTCCGAGTTTATTTCTGCCTTGAAAAGTCTCTCAGTTAAAATGTTTCTGTCTTGACAGATGCCGTTCATGTCGGCATAAAAAATGTAGCTGCTGCCAATGTGTGGAAAATTAGAAGCATCACACCGCAGCTCAGCGCCTCTGGGGTATATCGCGCCAAATCATTACTATCATATGCTTAACAGCAGTGACAATAAAAGTTGGTCTAGATATTTTTCGGCCAGAGGTGACCGGCAAAAAATGCTGGAAATGTTGCACAGTGTTGTCGCCGTAGATAGTCAAGGTTGGACAGCTAACATTCAAATTTGTGAGGGTAAAAATTGAAAAATAAAATGTCATGCAATTAATTTGAATAAAAGTTTAACCAAATATTACTTACTCACTGCTAGCGAAAAAAACCAGAACGAGTTGTAAACATGGCTGTCTGCTTCAGAGTTATCAATTACCTGGCGAATCTTTTGTTAGAATATTTAAAACAAGTTTAATATACTGTTATGCAGTTTAACATTGACATCCATGCGTCCTTAAACTTGAATTTTAATTATATGAACAGCTTTATGACTTCATGTTAAAGATACGAACAAATACTTAAAAGCAAAACCCTGTGCTACTAACTTTAAATTAAACATGGCCAAAAAAAATCTAAACAGAAAACCCGTTAAAATATTTTCAGAACAAAGACAATAAACAATGTTATTGCCACTTCTGTTAAGGAAATCTAGTGCTTATTGTTGAAACCGGTTGTTCTTGGAATGCAAGATTAAATTCACAGCGTCAACTTACGCGATACTTAAGTACTAACGACTTCAATACTTCAAGAGCAATTTAGTTTAAAGTAAGTGTATGCGTAGAGTGTTTTTGAATTGTTGTTGAAGCTTATTTGGTGCAAGTATTAGGTATTGTAATTACGCTGTGTTTCTAAAAATATTAATTAACCCTTTGAGTACGGAATTATTTGGAGACTTTTATGCATATGGAACGGATTTAAATTTTTGCTATATGGATTAATATGTAAGAGTAATACATTTTATTTGGAATATGCTTATATTGGTGATATAAATAACTTAATAACTTAAATCTAATAATTTTGTACTCAGATGACGAGTCAGACTCGTCCACCGTAACTTCGCCCAAGTAAACACATGACGAGTCTCACTCGTCAAATGTACTCAAAGGGTTAATCGTTGGCGACAAGGCACATTAACTTTGTTGACAAACTAGATTGCTATTACATGGCGGAGCCTCGCACCCACATATAAACAGTATATACAGCAGCATTACAAAGAAGTACTTTATTTTTCAAAACAGACCTTCAGGAATACAGTGGTGAAGAACACACTCAATTCGATGTAGTATTTATTTAGTGATGCGCTAACAAATATATTTAGAGACAAGTAGACTGGAATTAGAAGTAGTTCGGATTTGGTTTCTGTTATGTATAGCCATCAAAGTTTATTGCCACAACTGTGCAGACAGGAAATAAAATATTTCCCTGCGTAATGGATCCTAAACTTTTAGCTTTATATCTAACAATACATTGGTTAAAATTGCATACAATTCTATAGAGCGGTTTTTAAGGGATGCGCGAACAAACATAAAGACAGACAGACAAAATTTTTAAAACTGTTGCTTTGGCTTCTATTGCTGTTGTAATATGCGTTTTTCTTTAATATGCCGACATCAGCCTGTCACAATTTTGTATTTGAGATGCATTTCATGGCAAAAATAAAACGATGAAGTTTGCTGAGTGGCTACTATTTTTTTTGAAAAACCTTCTTCTGCCCATCAGAAATTTCTCCACAAAGATTGAAGGAAGTCCTATCTTAAAATTTATTTCACAAAGCCGTATCTAACACAGCAAGTTTTCGAACCGGCAGCCACCGACATGTAGTGGTGCTTCAACGATGCAACACCTTAGATCCGCTGCTGTATAAAAGTAGTGTTTCAATTAGCTATAAAAAGCCAAAGCGTTGTCATGAATGTGTCAAATAGAGCACTTTATATACATTTGCATATTGATGGAAGCACTTTGCACTTCAGAGCTTTTACATATAACTATGCTATTACTTAATTCAATATTGGCTTGCATTTTCCTAGAACTTTCACATGTAAGTAATTTCATAAAAAACCACATATAAATATTTATGTGTGTTCTAGTGACTTGCGGTAGCGACTATTTAAGCTAAGTATATAACTTAACCTTAATTTGAGTGAGGTAATGTTCCCTTTTAAAGATTGTTTAATTTGCATTTTTCAGGGACCGAGTTTAACGCATCTATTCGAAATTTATGAACAACATGTAAGGTGAAAAGAATGTGTCCATTACATCTAGTATAGTGGTAATGTGTTGGCCTATTTCACGAAAGCTCCCAGTTTCGAATATATTACAAAATGGCAGCCTCATTAAAAATTTCAGCCAGATGTATCTAGTTTGCGTACAAACAGACAAACGGACAGGCGGACGGACGTATAAACGAGCCCAAACAGCAGTTTTTAGAATTTTTTACTGTTTGCTTGTTCGCTCATTACTATTTCTTTATAGCCGCTGTATACAGGATATGAGTCCTGGTAATTCTTTTGCTGTTGATGCCAGCGAAAAGTTGCTTCCTCCTTCATGGTCGATTTTAACAAAGGTAGCCTTAAATAATTTTTCTTTGATCAAACGGTTTGTTTGGCCCATCGTTCTCGTTGATGCTTGAAAAACCACTTTGGAAAATTAACGGGAATGTTACCACTTTTACGGGATATGGATTTTAGGAGCCCTTAACAAAGCATTGTTGAATGCAATAGCTGGAGTATATGTGAACATTGTTTTTGTTGCTTGATGAGTGTAATACTATCCACATATGCTCATATTTTGTTTCAAGAAACTAGGACCAATACATATTCTGTCCTCTCTTTGTGTCGGCCAATGGTTAAGAGTACACAGGGTAAAACCCACCTGAGGGAAGAAGAGGTGAAAGTCATCATATCAGCAGCACTCCACGGCTGTTCTGTTACAGATCCCTTCCCTTTTGTAAGTCCTGTCGGGTTTCTATGTTTTTTGAGAACCGAGTTTCTGGTTTTCCGTCTTTCGGAACCGACTTTGGTTTCTTAAGACTCCTTATCTAATTTTGTTGTTGTCCACCTTAGGACAAGGTTTCTATGTGACCGGCTCGGCTATTCACTAACACGCACATACGTCCTTATGCACCAACAACATAGACAAATCTTATATTAGAACGAATATTCTAATAAAGGGTGTTTTTTTTAGGGGTATAGAACTTCGAATGGAAATAAAACACAAGAAAATCGTTTTAAGGTCCATCAATTTGGCTTTATTGGAAGGATAATTTTATGCCATTAATGTTTAAATATGATTTCGGGCATGTGGCCGCCGCGGCTGGCTCGAATAAAGCCAATTCTACAGGTCCAATTTTCAACCACTTTTTCGAGCATATGGGGCCGTATGTCGGCAATAACGCCACGAATGTTGGCTTCCAATTCCCCTAACGTTTCTGGTTTGTTGGTGTAGACGAGCGACTTCAAATATCCCCAAAGAAAATAATCCAATGGTGTCAAATCACACGACCTTGGTGGCCAATTGACAGGTCCATTCCGCGAAATTATGCGCTCATCGAATGTTTCCTTCAATAAATCGATTGTGACGTGCGCTGTGTGGCATGTAGCGCCGTCTTGTTGGAACCACAACTCATCCACATTCATGCCATCCAATTCGGGAACAAAATAGTCGGTTATCATGGCTCTATACCGGTCTCCATTAACGGTAGCTGCCTCTCCAGCATTATTGCGGAAGAAGTATGGCCCAATGACTCCACCAGCCCATAGAGCACACCAAACAGTCAGTTTTTGTGGATGTAATGGCGTTTCAAGGGTCTCATGTGGATTCTCTTCACTCCAAATGCGGCAATTTTGCTTGTTGACGTAGCCATTCAACCAAAAATGAGCCTCATCACTGAACAAAATTTTGCGATGAAAATCAGCATCGAAATCAATCTCATTTTCGGCCCATACACCAAAATCACGACGCATTGCATGGTCTCGCGGCTTTAATTCTTGCACAAGCTGGATCTTGTAAGGTCGCAAGCCAAGATCTTTGCGCAAAATCTTCCATAAAGTTGATGGACAAAGCTCCAATTGCTGTGCACGGTGGCGAATCGATTCATTCGGGTCCTCTTCAACACTTTGCTCTACAGCGGCAATTGTTTCTTCGGTGCGCACTGTTCGACGTCTCTGCGGATGCGTATTATCACATAGAGTAAACGTAGTGCGAAAACGATCCATGGTTAACCGAATTAATTGCTCTGATGGACGATTATGTCGACCATAAAATGGACGGAGCTCACGGTAAACTTCGCGAACTGAACCATTATTTTCGAAATAAATTTGCACGATTTGCAAGCGTTGTTCTTTTGTCAACCTGTTCATGATGAAATGGCAAACCAAACTGAACATAAATGACATTAGAGTTGCCAGATTTGACCACAAAATGCCAGCTTTATCTCTATTCGAAAAACAAACCTGTAAAAAAAACACCCTGTATATCAGTCCGTATGATCCACACTATCTAAATAAAGCTTTGGTTTTGCCATTCGTCATCAACTTGAGCTGCTAAACATCATCAATAACTTTACTTAAGCTATAACTTGTTTACAAGTTTTTAATTGTTTCATGTAGTTTAAGCTGAGGCAATATGCGAAGCTTGAGACGAGCAAGCGGTAGCGGGAGATGGTTGTTATCATCATAAGTCAGTAATTTTACATGTTAATTATCGTAGTATTATTAAAAAAAAAAAAACAACACAAACCTTAGGTTGCGTGACATACGACATTACTAAGGTTAATGGAGTGCAATGTATTAAAGTCGGTTGTGTCTGAAGCAGTATTTCAATTATTATTTCGCTTCTTTATTTATGAAATCCTTCAGTTATATATATCTCTTACCTTCACACATCCCGATCATCTGAGCGAAGAACCAGGAGACAAAGAATTTCGATGGGATGTGGCCAGAAGAAAAAACTTAAGCCATGATCGTCATCAAAACACAGATTTCACATATCCGAGACTTTTTGGATCTTCATTGGTGTATGATTTTATGCGGAGGGTGCCAAACCCTAAACGGAAAAACAGATCACCCAGCTAACACATCAATTCAGTAATTGTAATATTTACACATAATACGATCTTTATCTGTCTGTCTGTCTCAATGTTTGTTCCCACATCCCTCAAAATCCGTTGTGTCGAATCGAATGCAATTTTCACCGACGTACTGCTAGGTGTACAACTTAAAAATAAGGTTCCATTTTACCGCAAGGAAACAGTAGTGGCAATAAAATTATACTCAAAATATTCTTATACATATAATGAAATTGAAACGAAAGAAACGATTATTTTCATTTCTGCCTTTATCTGTCTGTATGTTTGTTCGCGCAACAATGAATAACTACTGGATGAAACTAAATGGTTTCTTCACTGATGTATTGCTGGAGATCTATCTTGAGATGTAGGATACATTTTTCGGTTACTGCAGCCCATCTTGTTTTTATTTGGGTGTTTGGTGAAGCATCGTACGATCGCTGCCGTATAGAATTAGAATAAATTGTTTAAGGTGGAATATGTCTTTTCGTTGCAGACATAAATTTATGTGTGTCTGAACCGGATAAGAAAGAGGTTAGTCTTTAACAGTGCCCTTGGCGTAGTTTTGTCAGTGTAATGCGGGTGTCTCGCGGCAAGCTACGTTCTTCCTGTGAGGTAAATAGTGATTTTGTTCCAATCGTGCTACCCGTGTGAATACTAAGTTCTATAACGAATGATCTCATTTATCGTTTCAGCTATTTACCAATTATCTCTAGCAATTACCATATGCAACGGCTTCGTTCTAAAGAGAATCGCATATCAGACTAAGTACTATGTTGATATTCACCAAACAAATGTAAGTCTATTGCGCTGTTTTGTTTAGTCGAGATTTGACCTCTCTATAAGTTAGCACGTATATCCCTGTAGAAAACGATGGAGTATCAGAGTACTCCAACACTTATACTCATTCATATAAAAAAGGTGCTTCATTTTATATGGCGCTGTCCACTGATTGGATCACCTAATGCATCTTGGAGTACCGGGGTACGCTTTACTTTGCTTCTGAAGCCTCTATGGAGCATGTACGTGAGAGAACTTTCAAAATTCTGCCAAAAGATTACTCAATGGAGTATTCTACACCAAAGCGAAAGAGAAGTAGGTGTACTTTTGAAGACCACCTACTCCCTCTCTGGCTTTGATTTTGAATACTCCATGAAGTAATCCTTTGGGACCATTTTGAGAGTACTCTTACGTAGGTTTTCCATGGAGAAAGAAATGGAGTACTCCGAGAAGGATTAGGTGATCCAATCAGAGGACATCGCTATGTAAATTCGACCACCTTTTTTCTATGAATGAGGATAAGTGTTGGAGTACTCTGATACTCCTTAAGGAGTATTCTTTGGATGATGGAACGGATTATTTCCGTTTTTTGCAGGGTATGTAAGTGTGCATATGTAAGCAAATATTTATATAGATATTATATGAATATGTCAATATTTATATGGATATATTAGCTATAATGCATTTGAAGGCTATGAAAATAAAAAATTGTAGTTATACTGATCGTAAAGTTATTTTATGTAACTCAATACATATGTACAATCAGCACGTAAAATTGTCATTTACGTTGTAAATTATCGGGTTTCTTATTTACCCTGTAGGAAATACCAAGCTCGATGGACAACTTAGTGGCTTTAAAGTTTTAGCTTATGTTACTCAAAAGTTTTGCTTAATTTTTATTCGTATTTTGGTAAATTCTTCAAAACATCATCAATGGGGAATGTAGGAAGGAGGATATTAAGTACTTATTTAATGATTACTGTTTTATCGTTTTACTTCTTAGTAGAAGACTCAGTAGACATTGTCCTGCCCAAAAATTGATTTGGCTACGTTTGTACTCTCTTCCCTAAACATTTGGCTCTACCTATTTATTTATCTTTATATCTTCCCCATTTTTCCTTCCTTTACTCCCCCCTTTAACACCTCCTCTACATCTTCCATTTACCCCCCTTCCTCCTTTTCCTCTGACATTACTTTATTAAAATTTTTGGACTTGGTACCGCTCACTTTTCCGCAGTTTTTTTTTGATGTACGAGTATGTTAGAGCGAGTCAAATTTTTTTTACATCAGGAGTATAGCAAAAACGTAATCTATAGATGATTCTAAGAAAAATTGCTGAAGATACCACAGCTCTAAGTCCGATTTCGAGTCCCCCACTTTTGCAAAATAGATTTTTCGCCATATGAATGTAGGGTATTTTAAGGTATTGTACGTACATTTCAGAATCTGTATTAATATCTATAGTGTTTTTGAATTTTAGTAGAAATATCAGGCTTAAATTATGAGAAATTAGCCTAAAATGAACTTTTAACTACTATATTATCCTTTCAAATTTCTTATGGAACATTTTTTTTTGCTTTACAGCTAAAATAAGTTCAGAACATTTCCAACAACGTTCATTCAGACAGCAAAATTTTTTAATTTAAATTAAAATGGATGAACCAAATCCTTCTACATCATCTGAATCCACTTTATCACATATACTTGAACACGATATTATTGCATTTGGTTTATCAAGTGAATTAAATAATCTGAATTTACCGTCTAGTCGTGACATTTTAAGATTTAATTTTTTTTTAAGTGATCATGCTAAAATTCAAAGTAAAATGTTTTCGCATAAAAATTTAACTCGACGCATAAAAATTTAACAACGAACCACTTGGAACAGATCTGTACACAGGTGACGCACAAATTGCAAATGAAGCAGTTGCAGAAGTATCTGTTACAATGAAACGACGACATTATACTCAACGATACGATGCTATAAATTTTGCTATGGTGTGTGACAGATTCGGTGTTTCAGATAGAGTTGCTTCATGTTTAGCAACATCCCTTTTCGAAGATATAAATTTTCGAGATGTTCGTGGTGAACTTGTCATAATGGATAAATCTAAAGTTGCAAGAGAAAAAATTAAAGCTAGCGATGAAGTGCTTCGTAAACGATACACAGATTCCAACATAACTGCATTTTCTTTCGATGGCAGAAAAAATGATTCATTAAAAGAACCCCATTTAGTTGTTCTAAAAGAGCCTAATGCTGAATTACTTTGATATGTTAATTTGGGTGAAGAAGAAAATGTAAAACACAAATTAAAAAAATTTAATGAATTCTTCAATAGCAAAAAACTGTCAAAAGATCAATTAATTGGCATATGCAGCGATAGAGGACCAGCTAATACTGGAATAGAAAATGGTATTATAAGACTTTTTGAAAAGCATTTAAATATACCACTGCACTAGTTTATATGTTTGCTTCATTTCAATGAATTACCATTTGGTCATTTATTCAGAGCATTAGATAAAACAGTCACGAGTGGACCAAGGGCAGGAAGTGGAAATATATTCAAAGACATTCAAGACTGTGAAAAATTTCAGGTATGCATTTGTTAAAATTATTTTATAATATTTTTTCAATCAAATTCAAAAAAATTATACTAATTTTAATTGATCTAAAATATGTATTTTTCAGGTTGTAAGTGATTTTGAACCAATAGCATTGGAAAATATGCCTGGTATGATCAGTGATGCACAATAACGAGAATTATCTACAGATGTTAAATATTTATATCAAATGGCCAAAGCAATTTCAAATGGTGCTATTTCAGTTGATTTAGCTAACATAAAACCAGGACCAGTTGTACATTCTCAATGGCTAACCAAAGCAAGCAGGGTATTACGTCTATACTCGTATACAATAACTAATACACCATCGGAAAATTTTACAACTCTAGCAATTTATATTATTAGAATTTATGTGCCAATGTATTTCAATGTAAAATACTATAATTCTGTTGTATACGGCAGTGTACTTTTATCAGAGTTTATTCGTTGGACAAGATACCTACCATGTAATTTACTTAATATTGTAGATGGTGCAATCCAAAATAATTCATATAACGCTCACCCAGAAAACATTTTATTAATAATGCTATTTGATGATAGAAAAGCCACACGAGATAGAGCTATCAAAAAAATTGTATACTATCGAGAAAAAATATTTGATCCAACTAAACTCAAAGTTAACAAAAAATATAATATCAAGTTTAATGCTTCAGATTATACTGATATGATTGATCTGAATGACGAAATTTACTATCTGAACCGGCATTCACAAGAAATATTCCATACGATTACTTGGTACAATTCTTAGATTATGATGAGCCAACACTAGATGATCCTAATATTCCAATGCATATACAAGGAACAACAAGATATGTACAGTTGTTAACATCTGTTTCCAAATGTGTTATAGAAAAAAAAAACGTGAAGGTGTTATGGCTGTTACAGCAGAAAGTCGTGAAAAACAACGACGAATGGAGAGCAAAAAAGATTTTAAAAAATAATAACAGAATTACTTTTATTTTGAAAAATACGTTAAAATGGTCAATTCTAAGTAAAAAAATAATTTTTTAAATAAATTACATTAAAATTATAAAAATTGTGTTTTTGGCTTATTACTTGAAAATATAGGTTTTTTTTTGAAAACTTGTTTCTACTAAAACGAATTCAAAAAAAGAAAAACTGTCTGAAAGAAAGTTGTTGGAAATGTTCTGAAATTATTTTAGCTGTAAAGAAAAAAAAATGTTCCATAAAAAATTTGTTACAAATGATAATATAGTAGTTATATTTCATTTTAGGCTAATTTCTCATAATTTAAGCCTGATATTTCTACTAAAATTCGAAAACACTATAGATATTAATACAGATTCCTTATAGATATTAATACAAATATTAATACCTTTAAAGTAAGCCCAATATGATATTTTTCCTATAACTCTATCAAAAGCTATGAAGATTTTTTGGCCAAACCCTACATTCATATGGCAAAATATCTATTTTGCAAAAGTGGGGGACTCGAAATCGGACTTAGAGCTATGGTGTCTTCATCAATTTTTCTTAGAATCATCTGTAGATTACGTTTTCGTTATACTCCTGATGGAAAAAATCCATCCATACAATTTGACCCGCTCTAATGTATGTATAACACACGTGTATAATAAATACCGTTAACTTGAACCTAATAAATTCAGAGTTCTGACGAATTGCAACTTTATGTAGCAATCCCCAAGAATTGTAAGTAAATTTTTCCCCACTTATGTTTACTCAGGGATATTTTTCCCACAAACTGGTTAAGTGGTTTACAAAGGCCGTGACAAGCATCGTTTTTTTCACCAACAATGCCGCTAAGGTAGAATTAATGGTGCTTTATCTATAGCGACCAAGTTATAACAATATCTTTCAGATAACTGTGTCTATCATTGCAAGAGTTTATGTTGGCCTCTTAGAATAATCGATTAGCCGGATAATTGATTGCATTCAAGAGCTCTGTTACCAATACCCATTGGTAAGCTAAAGTGTACTCAACTTTCCTACTGAGCTTCAACATTCGTAGCTCAACAATGCAGCTAATACTAGTTGTACGTGTCAAGTACTCACTTTGTGAGTGAGTAATAATCATTTTATTGTTTTTGTTTTTTACAAATACAAACCTACTATTAACTAAATTTAATAATAATATTAATTACTCACCTGCTTTAAGGCAGTTCCCTGTGCATCATTGAGATTTGGTATGCTGGTCATTTTATGTTATTGAACTGTCGCTTTTTAGTTGAGTAGCTATGTTTAATGGTTTAAATGGCTAATTTAGTACTTTTTGGGTTATAAAATGTATTTTTTATTTTTGTATGTTGTGAGGTATTTGAATTTTTTGGCGTGCTGAAAATTGCAAATGCAAATTTGATTATGCTTGATATCGCGTTGTACATACATATGCTTGAAAGTATGTACGACCATAAATACATACATATAGCTATGGACATAGAAACATCACACATTTAACACGCCCATTATAGTAGTGGCTAATTTTCTATTCCTATACAAATGTTGAAAGATTATTTGATATAGCTAATACTGATCATAACTCCCTCAGAATACGAAATTAGATGAGTGACAGAAATAACTCTGGAATAGCTCACCAAAACATTTGTCGAATGACACAAGGTTGCATGAAAAGCCGGGCTAACACTGATAATATTGAAATCTCAATCACGAACCATGGAAGCTGAATATGCTAATCTATTTGATTAAAACAAATAATCGACAAGCTCCACTTTCAACTTTGGCTCAATTTGATTTCCAGGCGAAACCTATCAATGTCGTCAGTATTTCGAATTTCCTTTGGCTGAAGAATTCGAGATCAAACGATAAGCAGAACGAAAACGTTTGGAAACCATAGTCTACAAGAACGCATTTACCTGAGCGAATAACGTCAGTCCTGTAAGCCACCTCTTGATGAACATGTCTACCATATTATCTATAAGTCTCTATTCATAGCCGTCTTGTTATACGGTTAAACTTGTTCAGACTTTTCGATGTTGGCTATTTCGAGAAACAAGATAGACTTTTATGAAGACATTGACATAAAGTGGTAGCAGTTGAAAGCCAAAGGTGTAAAGATCAGTTCGAGAATGCCAAAAACCTCGCCTAATATTTCTCAGGAATGTCTGTCTTTGCACTCATATGAATTGGGTCCTAAACCCGACAGTGGCGGAAATAATTCCTTAGATTGTTTGTTGTTATTCATCAGTGATGGCTCCCTAGCAATAAAGCGCTTGGAAATGACCCGTCTAATTGTTCAATCGTAAAGGCGAAGAGTTGTTGGAAAGCACGCATCAATTATTCGGCCTACACACCGTCATATGTAGTGTTTTTGTAAAACAGTAAAATAACCTTTTTTTGGACAGCCCTAGTAGTTGTCAAATTTAGTTTTCTTCACATTTTTGGCATTTACTCGTATAGTGGGATTTTGAAGTGTGATACACCAATGGTCTGTCTTGCGAAGCGCGATTTTCCTACCGAAGTTCATTGACCTCATGTGCTCCATTGTGGTACTTACCCACCAGAACTCATTTGCTACCACCCTAATGACAGTAAGTTAAATGTATTACTACCCTTAAACGCATATTTCTCCTCATTGTTAAGTAATAATAATTTTTTGTACATATTTGAGGGCCTACAAATACTCCAGCTTTAATTTTCGCCTCTGAGAGCTTCGGAAAAAAATCCATAAATATTTAAAAGCTTTAGATTCAATATTCGAAGCCTTCACAAATTGTTTAAAAATGCCTAATTCTTTATGCAATGTCATTACTAATATCGTTTGAGGGTCGACAATTGCTTCACGTTTAATATTGAATTTTCCCACTTCTTACTCTGTGATTTTGGCTATAGTGTCTGTTATTCCATATGCAAAGGAAACAGGAGTGCTTGGTATGCCCAACTTGCATTCCAGTAAAAAAAAAAAAACAAATTATCTTGAAGTCTCCATTAACTTCCCACTTGTATTGTATTTAAATGCATTTAATAACATTTTAATGCTGAATGTGCCAGTGAAAAAAATGGAAGGTTGTTGCCATGATGTAGTGAAACTGCTTTGTAACTTTTTGTGGAGCCGTCAATAAAAATTATCAAATCGCTATAACTTTTATAAAAGCAAATATTTTTGATTTGTAATCGCACTTTTTTATATTGCATATATTCTAAATATATATGATCAAACTCATAATGTCCAAAAAAAAAGTTTCTTGTTGACCCATGCTTTTTTTAAAATCTACTCAACTATAAGATACAAATTTAGAATAAGAATAGTAAGTTAAGTTCTTAATTAAATCTAGTATTAAATGAGCTAATGCTATGTCCATAGCTGTATGCACTTTTAAGTTAAACGCGTTACTTGAAGCGTATGCACTTGACTGTTGAAGCACAAAGTATTGAATATATTTTTAAATTTGGTTAAATTGAGATTCCTTCCGTTCCGGTTGTTTGCTGCGAGTTTTGACCGCTTGGTTGTGGCAAGTAAATTTTGCAAAAAATATTATAATTTATACAATTTATTATTTTCTTTGTAATTTTTTATATTTTCCAGCGAGTTTGTCCACTTCTCGGTCAAAGTTTTCTTTTTAACGTTTTAAGTTGATTTTTTCCTTATTCTAATTAGGTATTAAACACTTTGATAATGTCGTTTATTTAGCATTTACTACGTTTCTATGTATAGATTTTAATCAGGTTCTCTGTTTGTATGTATTTTGATTTAAATAAATTTTCAATAATTTTTTTTTTGTCACTGAACGTTTGTGTTAATCAGCCGAATGCACGTAGATACCTAAATAAGGTTTCACTTTGTCACATCAAATGAATAAAACCAAAAACGAAGAAAAACTGTTAAGAGAGTCTAAGTTCAGGAGCAGCAGAACATTATATACTCAGCTGTGAGTTTTAGCTGCAAAAGTTTGAGCTAATTTTTCTGTGATTAAGCTATACCTATATAACACTTAATTTTGCTCATCTGTGTTTCAGAGAATTTTTACTATGGCTTTATATGAAATATGGGCATGATTATGAAAAGATAGATTTAATTTTTAGCAGTTTAATGACAAGAAGTACGGAAAACATGTCCAAAAATTTTCATGAAAGTGGATATATAACTTAAGAAATAATAAACTTCGATAATAGCAGTGAAAATAGGAACTATGAGGTGAAACATGGGCGGTACCATTTATTCTTTTTAAAAATCTTACAACTCTTTTGGCTTCAGAGATATTGCTTTTAATGTATAAAGTCACTTGCAACTACTATCACTGGGCGTGGTTATCAACCGATTTCACTCTTTTTTATTAGAAAATTTCATTGTTGTATGTGAAATATGCGTACTTAATTCAAATTTTTTTCATATATGCAAATTCATCTTCGAGTTATGCTACCGACACGTTACAATATGCTTGGTTAAAAGAGGGGGCAGTGCAACTTCCATTTAAAAAATTTAAGTTTTTTCATATTTCCTACAACGATACTTTAGAAGTAAAATAAAGCTATAACTATTTGCCAAATATATATTGTCTAATATATTTCCCTCTGATCCCTTTAAATATCATATATATAAAAGTAGCCGTGGTCCGAAAGGAATTTATTTAATTTTAGCGCGCCACAATCCTTGTAATAAGGGCAATTTGTATGCCTAATTTTATTATGATATCTTAAACGGGCTTAGATTCATAATTAATAGGTAATATTTGTAAACTTGACTTAATTAAAAGGGGGCGGTGGCTGCCCTTTCGACATATAAAAAATGACAGCGACTATCATTCGACTGGAGATGCGTGCCAAGGAACCCGCATTCCAAATTTCAGTGCTTACCATTTCTTTTTCCCCCCCGACATTTCGAGATATATCTATGTCTACATCTATTCCATTCTATTATTATGACCTACAGTTAGGCGTGTAAAATAAACACCATACTCTGTGAGCTATGGTCAGCTGAGTATATAAGAAACCTTTATTTACAGCCCAAATGCACGTTCGTTAGATTTCTATTTTGTTTTCGTTTTGTTGTTTGTTTATCTTTTCAGCTCTTTGTACAATGCGCAGCTGCGTGATGCAAGCCAAGTAATTTTCTCCCACTGGAATTTAAGTTGGTTTCATATTATTTGTTTGATTTTGTAATTTACAACGGAAATGTAGTTGTGTTTGTACATATATAATGGCCCTACACTATGTCATTTAACAGTTATTGTCATTGAAATCCAAAGTCGCTGGGGCACAAGTGGCATTTTCTGTTGATGATGTGCACGGGTTATAAGAATTGCCTACGCTGCGTTTACACTGAGCTTTTTTAAATTTGTTTTTTTTTTTTTATGTTAGGTTATTATTTTTATTTCTTTGTTTATTTTATTATTTACACTTCTTCATTTGTTATTATAATTACTTTCATACTTTAGGTTATTTTTCCTCTTCTTCTTTACTTCGCACCTATTTTGTTAATAAATTCCCACTCGCTACAACAGAAATTACCCAATTTATCCAAACTTCTTAAAAATGTTCGCGTTTTGTTGTCACTTTTTAAGAACTCGTTTTTGATTTGTTAAGCTACGCGTTTATCAAGAAACTAATGCGGAACTCGGTATTGCATTCGTATAAAAGACTATGCTGAAACGCGCCGCTAAACAAATACAACAAATATATATACATATATGTATCTTAATATACAAGTATAATAAAAGTTTCTTAACTGAACTTGCCTCTTGGCTCTTGGCTCTTGATTGTTGAATGTTGGTTGTTGTTTATTATTTTGAGTTGCCATGAAATGCGCGAGCGCGAGACTTCGTTTGGCGACCGGCTTCTAAGTTAATATGTTGTTATTGTCGGTTACGGTGGTTGCGCGTAGATAATGTGGCACAGTAGGAAATTGTTTCGAAATTATTGGCATTGTATCTTGTGCGTATGTTTTTTTGAAGATGTATGCAAATAGAATCATTAGCTAGATAAAATAGTTTGTGTGCCGACGTCATTCAGCGATAGAACTTTACTATGAATGCAGTAGATTCACTACGTTTTTTGAGGTTTATAAATCAACTAAACCAATATGTTTAAGTCATGATCTTCTTCTTTAACTGCCGCTGCACCCGCTGAGCCATTTTGGCAGAGTTCAACGCAAAGCTCGGCGTTTCTACTCCATGTGGCTTTGAAAACATAGCCAAGGCCTTTTTTCAGCATTTTCATTCGTTCGCATAGCACTCTCATTATTAAATTTGTTCTATACTCTCCTTAAGCATAGTGCATATTTTAATAAATTCTCCGAAAACGCATGCGAAAACGCTTTGCAAGCGGACTCCTTTATTGCAATAAAGGATAACTTTTAGTTATCATATTATCCTGATAGCTAACTTCCTAAACGCATGCTCCAAACCTTAAAAGCAGAGGTGGAATTTATGACGATACTAACGATATATCGATAAAATATTTTTTGTAGTAGTTGTCCTGCTTAATAAGTAATACCGATTATTATAAAATTTCTAATCGATAAGTAGAATTTTAAATTTAATATAAAACGCCTAAGAAAAATGAAAACTGTCGATAATGGCGAAAAAACCAAAGCTATCGATTTGACTATTGATTTTCTCATCTGCAAGCTATTTCGATATAGCTAATTTGCTTAAGGTTGAATGTGAGTTACTATTATTGAAGTCTATCTATATATCTCTATGGCGCGATATACCACAGGTATATCATCATAAACCTCCTAAGAGATTTTTGCGCCAAGCTTCTCTTCCAATTTGTGGTGTGCCGATTTGAATTTTCCCTGCAAATTGGTGGGACATACAGTTTTTTGCCGACTCCGAACGGCATCTACAAAGGAGACGAATTTTTTGCTGAGAAGCCTGTCATGGCAGAAATACACTCGGAGAGTTTGCCAAACCACTGCCGAGGGGCGACCCCGTTTTGAAAAACTTTTTTCAAATCACTTTTGATGTTACCTGTACCAGGGCTCGAACCATGGACCTTCGGTGTGGTAGGCCGGCAACACTACCTTCACACCACGGCGGCCGCCAAGTCCGAGTTTATAATAATACTGAATTTAGAATTTATCGTTATATTTTGTGCAGACGAATAGGTAGGTGTGATTTCCTTTCACTAAACTATTTAATTAAATAAAAATAAGTAAAAGAAAAAAAAAACAAGAATATTTTGCTGAATTTTTTTTAAAACGTGAATACTTCGAATTTAAAAATAAAACCTTTTTAAATTTGTTGGACATTTATTTTAGTAACCTACTTCGGTATCATAATTGTTCTCTCTCTCTATGGCGCGATATACAACAGGCATATCATCATAAACCTCCTAAGAGATTTTTGCGCCAAGCTTCTCTTCCAATTTGTGGTGTGCCGATTTGAATTTTTTCCTACAAATTGGTGGGACCTACAGTTTTTTGCCGACTCCGAACGGCATCTACAAAGGAGACGAATTTTTGCTGAGAAGCCTGTCATGGCAGAAATACACTCGGAGAGTTTGCCAAACCACTGCCGAGGGGCGACCCCGTTTTGAAAAACTTTTTTCAAATCCCTTTTGATGTTACCTGTACCAGGGCTCGAACCATGGGCCTTCGGTGTGGTAGGCCGGCAACACTACCTTCACACCACGGCGGCCACTAAGATTTTATTTGCCATTTAGTACACTTTTGCTCTTGGGAAGCTCCTACCCTGTTGATGACGCAGACAGAACGAATGCAAATGCGTATGCGTCGTGAGCATATTCTCGCAATCAATGCTGATGACTCATTTTATGTGTACAAAATTATGAAGAGCTGTGCACTTAACGATTGATAGGGTTATGAAAATCTAAAAGGGACATTCCATGAGCAAATGAGCTTTGGACCAGACATTTCATTTTCTATGTAACTAAAAAATATGTTGGTATAAAAAAGTAATAAAAAATATTTAGATAAAAAGTGCATCAGCCAAAAAATAAAAAATTAAAGTTTTAAAAAAATTTTCCATGACTTTTTAACGTTTTGAAAACAATTTATTATTTGCTGAATTATTTGAGCGAGCATGATAGACTAGCTATTTCAGCTGGTATCCCAGCTGTTACACTTGTTATACTAAAGTTTTGGATTATAAAAATAAAAACAAAAATGGGAAATTTGTTAAATTGTATATTGCTTTTCCAAATGAAAATATGTGAATAAAAAAAAATAAAAATTCCCAGAGTTTTAGTAATAAATTTTTTTTACTTAAACATAGCTTCTATATTTTGTCCCACCCGTTATGCTTTTAAAACTAAATTTTTTTCATATATATTATATTTATTATTGCAGGTTTTATTTTTAACGTAACATTAATTGAATGCTAAATTTGATCTATCAAAAGCACAAATTTATAGTTAATTTTATGGAAATCTTTTAGCAAAGATAAATTTTCAAAAGGGATTTACTCGTTGATAAAAATATGTAGTAAACTTGTAAAACTTCACGCGGATTCACTTCAAGTTTATGCGGTGTTTCCTAATTTTGGTAAAAACCCACACACTGGTATAGGTATGTATGCTATTTGCAGACAACAGGGCGCATATGAGGAACTTTTGTTATGATTTTTAAGACTTTTGATGTTACCCTGCTGGAAAATCGAAACTAGGGATATGTAACTTATAACCTAGAGCAATCTTAACATTCGGCTACAGATCACAGATTATCGAGAAGCAGTTTGATGAATCACAACTGGTTTTGAAGTGCTGGAAAAATTTGGGTTTGGTGAGCTTCGCTGTTGTGAATCCGATATGCTCGCAAGCTTGCACCTTCTGATACTAGGCCGACTGTTAGGTTATACCACCCCACCCCTTCATTCCACAAAAACCCTAATTTGGGTGCTAATAATTTTGAATCACTAAATGTTTAAAGGAAAAGAAGAGGTAGGTGTTTGGTCTTTGCCTTCATGATTACTATTTTTTCAGAAGAAAAGCCAACAATTCTTTAAAGAAGTAAATTTTAGTATGGTTCCAAACATATTCGATGCTTATCAAGTTTTGTTCAACAGTTGCTGGGTCTAAGCTGCAAATATCAAAAAGGAAACCAGGTTTTTATTTTTGATTTTCGGTGCTTTTAAAATGAAATCAATAAATTCATCCATAATGGAGAGAGCAACCCTACTGGGTATTTTGATTGGCATCTTTTTATCTTTTAATAGATATGTATCTGTGTATACGTAAATCAAAACAACAAATATATGAATGTGTGTTCTCATATGTAAGTACTAAAGATGTCAATATTTTAGAATTTTGCGATTTCGTTATTTTCAGAAATACGAGATCCGGATCAGGAAATCTCGTATCTTTAATTGTGTAAGAATTTAAAAATTCAAAAGTTTTTCTTCGGAAAACGGCTGCAGTATTATTGAGAACTTAACTATGCAATTCGCAGTGAAACTTTGGCTCTCGTTCATTGCCGCTTGGCAAGATCATAAAGATGCTAAAATGAAAATTATAAAATTGAATTTTTTTTTTGAAAAAATCAGTGCAATAGAGTGGGTTTCTTGTACCCATGCTACTCGGGATTTTGGTGTAATGTGGAACAGTCAATAGTTAATCCAGTGAGCCTATTAACTCAAATTTTTACAATTGTATATGAATTTTGCTTTAAAAGAGAAAAAAATGGCTTGGTACTTGGCTTTGCGCTTTACAAAGTGAGCCGATAACTCAAAATAAAGCAAATTTCCATTTATTCTGCTGACAAGAGTGCGGCGATATCTGTCCTATATATCAATATATATAGAATTTCGGAAAGTTGGCTGCGTCAAGGGTTACAAAAGGGATAGGGATAGTGAGAGGAGAGACGATTTTGGGCGTCTAACAATGGGAATAGGAAACTTAATGTGAACAAGAATTAGAGGATGAAGAGGCAAGCGAGTAGGAAATTAAAAGGTAGTTATAGGAAATGATGCAATGATATGGAAGAGAAAGAAAGTTAAATAAATTTTCTGTTTTAAAGTACTGTCTAAGTTCTGAAAGTAAAATGTCTAAGTTCTGGTTTTACCGATCATTAAATACCCAAGTTTAGCTGAAGATGCAAGTTGGCGTAGGCGCAAATCGATTTCGATAATTTGCACTGGGTGTGTTTTTAGCATTTTATCGTAAACAGATCTGAAGTGAGTCGGACTAAAATTTTGCAAAACTCATTGAAAGTATTATCAAGTAAACATAGCTAAAAAATTTTACCAATGAATTATTATGACGGGCGGACAAATAAACTTCCGTCCATTTCTCTATTTATCCTAGAATATTTACTATCTGGAACTCCGTACCTATCCCTATATTTTTATGCGAATACAAAGTCCCGTTATGTTGACAAAGCTATAATACCCCGACTTATTGTCCTATGTTTCTTAAGAAACTGCAAATCCCACGGGATAACGGGACCGGCATTCCTAATGAAAACGGTATCGTTATGAACTTTCCATTTATGACTTTTTATGACTGGACTTTATACAATGCAAATTCTAGATTGTAAATATTAAAACAAAACACAAAAAGTTTTTTTATAGCACCAAATTAATAAATTAAGAATTGGAAATTTCTTTGATCTTTTGTAAAGTCTGCAGCAAAAAATGCTGGACTAATCGCATATTTTTGAGTGTGTTGTAGAATCTACGCTCCAAGAACTGCCTGCCATATTATCGCCTGATTTATGTGGAACGGCCAGTTCTTTATTATTGAGCGTATTATCGTTTATTGGCATAAAAAACACAAAAAGGCTTTATCATTCGTTACTGATAATAACATAAGTGCATATTCAAAATGCGAATATATGTGTGTAAAATATACATTAGGTTTCTTCAAAAAAAAATCGTGAGTACCTATACTCGTGAAATTTTAGCCTTACATTTATTACATTTAACATCAACCTTAAACTCAGCCTTGATTTTACCATATCTAAGTTTTGGGAAGTTTGTCTATTACGATAACTCTCAAAAGTAGCTCCTATCAAAGAAAAAAATATATCATAATCTCCTAGCTATAAAAAATACTAGCATTTTCAAGAAATAGGGGTTTACTTTAAAATGAGCTTTAATTTAAAAAAATCTATTCTCTGCATACAAAAATTGTTTTTATGAACTTCTATTTTTTACCATTCTACCGAATTTCGAATTGGTACAGCTCTCGGAAGAATAGCTAAGTTAAGAATTGCCGAAGGGAAAAATATTGCCTTTTTTGAATCAGTCTAACGTAGATACATATGTACTACATGTACATATTTGTGGGATAATGACCGATGTAAACAAAGAAGAAATGTACACATGTATGTAACTAGCCAAAGATGCTATCACACAAAAGCTGGCCAATAAGTCCTTCAATAAAAAATAACCTATTTTTAAATATAAAATAAATAAGCTGCTGCATACTTAGGACAAGTAATAAAGAAACTCTGTAGTATCCCAAAAAGGGTTTGCTCCGCCTTAATAAAAAACCCTGAAATCCTTATAAACCTCATCAGATCCTTAAAATAAGTGTTCATAAGCTGTAATAAATTATGCTTAGGATTACTTCTTCTTTTTCTACTGAAGGTTGCATATCCAAGAGAACTGCCATATTGTGTGTTCCCTCTTATAAGCTTTGCAGCTCGTGCATTACACAGGCCGACAAAATGAGACCGATTTTTTTGACCATAAACCAGACCATACTTTCCTAAAGGTTTTCGATGCGCTGAATTCAAATCTGGACGCAGAATTGCTCTATCACGTCAGGATTTTGAGATATCCTAACCTAAATGTGCAAAAAACACCGTTTTTGCCTATTTTTGAGGTTATATATAAGCGACAGATTTTTTTTTTTTTAAAAACACACATAGCATCTTAAAGAAGAAGTCTTTCTCTTACGAATGGCGTTGAGTTTGCTCAAATATATTTTTTTTTCGCTAAGATAGAGCAATTTATCGTAAGAGGTATGTGTTCTACTGCATCATACCTACGTTAATTCAGTTGTTTTTCAGCTATAGGAAAATTAGCAAATTTATAAACAAAGATGCTATGTGTGCTTTAAAAAAAAAAAAATCTGTCGGTTTTATATAAACTCAAAAATAGGCAAAAACGGTGTTTTTGCACATTTAGGTTAGGATATCTCAAAATCCTGACGTGATAGAGCAATTCTGCGTCTAGATTTGAATTCAGCGCATCGAAAACCTTTAGGAAAGTATGGTCTGGTTTATGGTCAAATTTCTTGTCGGCCTGTGTTATCTACGTAAAGGCCAGTATTTACAGTGTGCGATAAAACTAAAGCACCGAAATTCCCTTCGAAACATTTTACGCAAAAAAATCGCAAGTACAAGCTCTATAATGTTGACTCGTTTTTATTCAGAAAGAATACATAAGTATTATGTATCATAAATTTGAATAAATAAAAGTAGTTTACCTGCTTATCCAAAAAAATTTGTACAAAGAATCCGATGGACTCAAAAAGTGGAGCGACTAAACTAAAGCGCCTTAAATATCTATGGGGGAAAAACAGTTTTTTTGTTATTTCGTGACATATCCGTACCCCTTTATGGCAGGTTCACATCGTGTTGTCATTGAGTATATTATTTAAGTCAACTTTATTAGCCCTAAATATTTCAGAAAACTTTTATTTGACAGAAAACCAGATTCCTCGTCGTATTGTACTACTATAATTTATGTGTAGTTTTGAAAAACCTTATTTCTCTTCTAGCTGACATCAAAGGGGTGTCAAAGCTACGAAGTGAAATAACCGGTCTTATAGAGCACATCTTTAAATGGTGCTGCATGGGGTGGATATCATAAATTCTTTCATAAAACTTCTTGTGGAAACAAGAAGAAATATATTTAGTCCACGAACTATTGCCCGATCGTTACTATTCGGGGTTTTCGTGCACTAGCACCTCCCTGTTCAGTTGAATGGAAAAATTTTGTAATATGCTAAATAAGGCCATGAGAAATGTTAATGTTTTGAAACACACTAGGTGAGGGAGTAATCTTTTTGGAAACGAAATTCTAAAATTCCAGTTGAAAAAAGTGGGGTTTTCTTCCTTAATTTACCTTCTTTCGTACACAGAATGAAAGTACAAACAACAACAAAACAAGTCTAAGTAGCTACAGGGACAAAAAAAATTTTGTTCTGGATAACTAGTAAGCCGTTTACAATTTACACCTACAATCACGGTTGCTGTTTACCTAAAATTTTGCGTACCAAAATTCGTACCAAACCGAAAAAAAACGTACTAAAATAATTTGCTAGGCAAACAATATAACATTTGTTAAAACAATTTTAAGCAATTCATCTGCTGACATAAATTTACACAGAAACGGGAGTTAATATACATATGTGTATGTATAAATATAAAAAAACTTAAAACATATAACATTTTATTCTTCTAAATATACCCTATAATGAGTAAAAGTAAATAAATAAACTAAAATGTCGACAATTCCATTCATTTGCTTGCGCATATTCCCCCGATTATAAAACTTACCTATCCATCTTTATTTTTCCGCTTCAGAACTGAGACAAATATGATAATAATTTTAATTTCATTAGCATTACTTGCTGGTGCTATTTTTTACCACAAACAAATAGTGGTACCTCTTTACAACTTTTTCTAAAAATATCAAAGCGACGTTTGACAGAAAAAGACTCCTACGTATGTATAAGTTGATACAAGTGGTACCACTTCACTTCTACTGCCAGTAAATCAGAAGAGTGAAAGAGACACAACATTAACTAAATAATTTTTTGCAGTCATTCAAATGCAGGTTTGATATTTGTAGCAATGTCATCGGGGTTGCGTTGAAGTAAAAATGGCAAAAACGTACCAAATTTGGAAGATGCGTATCAATGTACCCGGCAAAAAAATGCGTACCAAAAATGGTACGTTTCGGCCAAAATGGCAACCGTGCCTACAATAAATACAACATGCCATCCCATGTTTTGAGTAAGACAAAGAAAAAAAGCTCTATACTGTTAAGTAAAGCTAAAGCTTATCAACCTGTCAAACCAACTACTGTTACGCAAAAGCTTACTTGAATCTAATGCTATGGCGGATGACGTTTTATTAAATCCAGTTTAAGCTTAATTACAATGGATGAGAGCTATAATAAGCGGAAATATTGCTCACTTTCACACACAAATGCATCGTGACGCTACAGGGCATCATAGCTTAGTTGTTAGAGTACTCTAACAGCGGCTTTGGTGCAGACACTTGGGTTCATATCTCAGTGTCCGAGAAGGGGTCTGATGAGAAGTTGGGCACTTCGAAACATGTCATCCCATACCATCGCTGTGCATATCGTTGTAATTTTTCCTCTAATATCAATTAACAAACAAACATAAAAATTCGAGCTTTGCTCCAACAACAATCACCATTGCTCACTTTCATTTTTATAACAACAAGGTGTCAACACAGGGTGGCAAAAAATAAAGCTTTTATTTTATCTTAATTCTTATATTCGTTTATAATAATTTTTTTAGTTTTTTAAATAAAAACATTTATGATGTTTATTGGAACGATTTTCCATCATCCCTTGTCAAATTTGGCTTTGTAACAAACCGGTTTTGGCGTTCCGCCATCCTCAGTGCTTAATTTCGTTCTAAGACCCTGTCGAAAAATCAACAAAGCAAAAGAAATCAAAAGCATTTATAAGAATAATAAGAAAACACTTTTTCTAAAGCTTTTTGTGCTTCTTCAATCAAATTTTATGTATGTTTACATGTTTAAATCGGTTTAATACATTTTTTACAAGTTTCGCTAATTACCATTCAACTTTTATTTTCGGGCAATGTAATGATTGAAAAAGCAACAAATACATATTTACAGGAAATAAGTACTGTATCAGTCGAAGCGCAGTCTGGCAGGCATAATGTGTTCGAACTCGCGGGCATCTATAAGCAGTATTGTAAGATAGATATTTAAATTTTTTTTTCAAATAAATCTTGCTTCTTAATCCGGGTTTGGAATTATTTCGCCTTGTTGAAGTGTTGTTTGTATCGGTTTTCAAGGTAAAAAATGGAAACAATATCTTTACATTGCTTTTACCCCCATAATTATAAAAAATGAAAAAGGTTTGTAAAACTTTTCTATTACAAAATTTGTATGGAAATGTCATTTTAAAATGATTTATAAACCAATTTGTTTTTTATGAATATGGGGGTTATATCACATTTATACTGACCCAAAATGCGTGGTTTCCGATCAGTAATTCGAATGGTTTATATCGACCTTGAATACTTAATTTCCTTTGTAAAGAAGTGTCATCAAAAAATTCTGACGTGTTCCAAAAAAAAATTTCATGAATTCTTGGCATTCGCTCTGTAATCTGGATAACGAGCTTTGAAATCATTTAGAAAGGCCCGTGGTACCACCTATATTTCAGTATTCAATATTCAAAATTAGAACAGTAAACTCGTTTAAGGTGGAATGATCAAATATGTACTGTTTTGGAGAGTGTATCCGCCGTTTCCGAACTAAAGCAATACATTTCTTAGAGCGCAAATGGAGGTTCGGTAATTGACAAAACATTTAAAGTCTATTTTTATTTTCAAATCTCTTAAATTGATTAAAAGTGGCGGAATTCTGTTTTGTACAATTAGTATTGTCATGGCGTCCTGAATCTTGTGCTAAGTAGAAGTTGCCTAGATTGACGGGAAGTTAGTTACATTTCAAACGAATTTTCTAAATAGCTCGCACCGTGCACCATATAGCGAAACTTTTTCGAGCAAATATTGCATTGTCACCGGGTTCTGAGATGTGACTAAAGTTTCAAGTCTCTATCTCGGAAGGAAGTTACTGAAATCAATAGCAAAATTTCCTCGGTTTTCAGGAACTTTAAGCTGTATTGATCACCGCGCCACCTAGTGGAATTTTGTTTTCCACAAGTTGTATTGTCATCGTGTCCTGAACTCTGTGACCAGTTTCAAGTCCCTTGGTTGTCGGAAAGTAAGTTAAAACTTTATCGCAAGATTCCTAATTTCAAAGGAATTTTCAAAATAGCCGCCCCTAACGCAAATTTTTTCTTATGAAATATTACACTACCACTGGGTTCGGAAATATGACTAAATTTCCAAGTCTCTAGGTCAACGGAAAGTTGCCCAAAAATTGATCTTAGAATACCTCGCGTTTTTCAGGAAAGTACAGTTATCTCGATTAGCGCGCCACCTAGCTCAATTTGGTTTTACAAAAATTGTATTGTCATCGTGTCCTGAACTAGGAATAAGTAGACCCTCTCTAGCAGCTTAGACTCCGAAAGTTACACAAAAAGTGTGCCGCAAGGTGATGCTGTGATTGGATTTGCTTTTGAGTTATGGACATCTTTTGAGTATAAATATTAATATTAATATAATTCGATTTTCATTGTTTAAAGCCTTTCCTCTAATATACAAATTTACTTACATATATTCCTTGGTATTAAATTGATTTTCCTGTCAGCTGCGGTATTGTTAATTCTCAAATGCAAAAACATTTACATAATTCGCTCCACACACATGCGTCTGTCACACACACACATAGGATGCTGAATAGTTGCATGAAAATAGCCACATTAACCACACCATTGTGGTTGGCCTCCGAAAATTTTTACAAACCTCATTAGCAAATCCTTTAAGGGTCACATTCTAAACATATTTTCGAATGTTAAATAGCCTCAAATATTTCACAGAGTAAATCTTTTTCTTTCCCCATCACCTTCCCCAAAGCTTGCAACTGTTGAGGGGTATTGGTGGAAGACATCGTTACATAAACACTATTTTGTGGTTTTAAGTTTATTTTACAAGAAAATGCAAATGTTTTACCCAAAACCTTTTTAAATCGTGTGCGGCTTTGCTATACACAGCATGTTGACTTAATACTCAGCAGAGCGCTTGTGGTGTTGTAATGATGTGCTTTGTTTGGTGGGAATGATTGCAGTTTTTGTGTTCTAACACAAAACTAGCATTTTGTGGTTAATTTTGTTGTATTTGCGGTAACACCGGGTTTAAAAGGTTTTTAAAATAATCCATTTTCAGGGTAAGAAAACATACGTGTACAAGTACAAAATTTACATATTCTATATCTAATGGTTAATACCCTGCAGCAAAAGTCACACCACTAGAGAACTCTCGTGTGCTTAGGCTAAGGAAAATGAATTAAGAGCGCGAAGTTATCTCGTCGTACAAGATACCATGAATTTATTGCAGTTTCTTCGTGCCCGAGACCGTCGCTTCTCAAATGATCTGGCTTTCAGGGATTTCATGCCGTGGAAAGGTAAATAAGGGTCAATGGGATAATATTTACTAGAGTGAAAACGACTAGTAAATCGGTACAGCTGTTAGTTTTAAGTCCACGAAGGCTACCACTTATATATTAAAAGAAAAGCTCTAAATGTTTTGAAATCGATAGGTATGTTCAAGCTACTAACAAACTTGAACCGGACCCAATTGGAAACCAAACCCGAAACGAATTTGAAACAGAACTGCGATACGCAAATCGCAGTCTTAGTTAGAACTGAATCTGTACTAAAAACCGAACTAGTACCAAAACCGGAACTGAATCAGAAACTAAAATAGGAATTGAGGCCGGAACTGAATTTGAAAATGAAATTAAAACCGAATCCGCAGCTTCAGTTTCCGAAACTTGAAATGAAACAGGAACCGATTTAAAAAGTAACATAGGTCTGAATCCGGAACTATAATCCAATTCGAAGCTAAAGCCGAAACCGAACAAAATTCGAAATGAAACCGCGTTCGATACTTGAAACGTAACCAACGCCAGAAATAAAACGAAGTCGACACCGGAACTAAATTTGAAAATGAAAGTGGAAGACAGGCCCGAATTTATAACAGAACTTCGACCGAAACCGAATTGAAAATAGAGCTAAAATTCTAACTGGAAGCGAATTCTAAACTGAATCGGAACCAAGATCAGAACTGAATTTGAAACTACCACCGGAAACTGAATCCGGTGTAGGAAAAAGAACCAGAACTAAGCCGGAACCGAACTTAAAACCAGAAGTGCATTTGAAAATGAAACTCAAAACCAAATTCGGAGCTTAAAATTAACCCGGAACCGAATTGGAAACCCAAACTTATTTACGGAATTGAAACCATGAAAATTAAACATAATCCGTCAGAAAAAGAATTCCACCGGAAACCAAAAATCGAAACCTTATACAAACCTTAAAGCCAAATTCCCAGGTGTGGTTCTGGTAACTGGAAGGAAAACGTCATTTAGCGTCATTATACGCGTGCAAAAGAACCATAGACAGAAAATGGAGTCTTAGCCCCTTATATGCAAATGGATTTATACCGCGATTGTAAAACCCATACTGCCATATGGGGTCATCGTATGGTGGCCTGCTTTGGGCAAGCTTTCAAACCTGAATTTGTTAGGGAAAGTTCAAAGGTCTAGCATGATTAGCATAAGCGAAGCTCTAAGAACTACGCTGGAACACACGAACCAAGGGACATTCTTGCATACTAAACAATTTCAGTTTTATTCCCGAAAGTATGGATCGCTGCGCGATCCATTCGGAGTGTAACTTCAGGGTAAATATCCCCAGTAGGGTGGATTGGGTGGAGTCGGATCGGTTATAGGGTGCAGTAGGTACCATATCCATGTACACCGACGGCTCTAAATTTAATGAAACGGTCGGGGGAGGGGTCTTTTCAAAGGATGGTGACCTAGAACTCTATTTCAGACTACCTGATCAATTTAGCGTCTTCCAGGCTGAGGTCTCTGCAATCATGGAAGCCACCGCGTGGATAGGACAGGACACTATCGGCAAGGATTTAATTCTGTACTAACGCCAAACTGTCGCCGATCTCTCAAAGAGATGGCCAAGCAGAATTGTGTGAGGCTCACGTGGATCCCGGGGCACAGGGACATTGAGGGAAATTGTTAGGCAGATGAGCTTGCTAGGAACGGCACAACCAAGCAGGTTCTTCCTGACAAAGAACGCTTAGGTATACCCTTTGCCAGTCGCAGGCTACTGCTAAACGAATATACCTATTGACAAGCTAACGAAAGATGGCAACAAACAATAGAATGTCGGATATCCAAGCAAACCTGGTCAAAAAGGGATCCCAAGGGATCTCGACAAGTTTACACAATAATAAGGGCTGATATTTAAGTTAATAGGAATACTAACTGTGTATTGCATTATTAGCAGGCATGAAAAGGGGCTAGGTGTCCCTCATCATCGTTGCTATAGGAGCTGCAAAGACGAAGACGAGGAAGAACCTGTAAAACACCTTATCTGCAACTGGTTCGCATTCAGCGGCGTCAGACGGCGTTAGCTGAGAGTTCCCTTCCTGGATAACATTCGCCAAACTGCGGAGTATGACATCAAAAACTTGATGGCCTTCATTAAGTCTTCAAATTGGTTCGAAGAGGAGGAGTAACTGTGTCTTTACGTGGTATCACAATGGGGCTTCTGATACAGGCGTAAGTGTGCTTTTGTGGCAGCCACTTCAACCTAACCCTATACATACCCCAACCTGAATCACATTCGAGAAAGAAACCAAAATCAAGTTCTTACTTCTAATCAAATTATGTCAGGTGGGTTGAAAACTTTTACCAAGATACACTCAACCTCAATATAAATTTTACAGATAATGTAGGACACTTTGAAATCAAATAGCAAGAGAGAATAAAATGAAAACGCCAACGAAACTTGGTATAAAAAAATGCTTAAATTTTCCTGCTGAGTATGCCACTATACAATATTACACTTAAACATTTGTATGTCATATGTTCGCCAGGATAGGATTGAGAATAGTTAAAAAAAACATCCCTGTAAGCTCTTGGTGGTTTTTTGGGGGAAATCTTTCAAAATACTTTCCATTGTTTAGTTAAAGACGTTAAATTGACGAACATTTAAAACTTGAGCATAATTTATTCGTTCTACATGTAATAATAATTGTGTGTATTAACCCTGCAAAATCTCTCAAGAGCGCGATCCGCGATTAATCTCTTTAGTCTTCAGTTGGCTATAATTCAATATAATATAAGTAAATTTTTTTTTGTGTAGTGTGCTAATAAGGTTGTCAACAAATTTAGTTTTTGTAGCATACTTATAGGAGTTAAAGGTATCCGTTTGGGTAAAAGGTGGATTAGTCCTTTCGGGTATAAATGGGTACAATTGGTCTCTCTATAGGACATGCTCAAATAAATGTGAGCAGTTCAACCCATATAAAGTGATCAGAACTGGCATTAGTCGCATCCTCCTTTTCGACTCATCGCGGATGCATTCTAGACTAATCGCATTTTTTCAGGGTATATACAGGGTGGCTGGTGAAAGCCGCTACCAAAAAAAAATTAAATAACTTTTTTTCTATTTAATGAATCTGGTTAATTTTTTTTTATTTTGCAGATTGACTTTTACATTTAACAAAAATGGATAACTGGGACACTGAAACAAGAATTTGGATTGTCCGCCGCTATCACGCACTGGAGTCCGTAGTTTCGGTTCAAAGAGAGTATAGGCGCACGCTTGGCGGCAATCCTCCGAGCAGATGGACCATAATAAGACTTGTAAACAATTTTGCCGAGCATGGGACAGTCAACAGAAGACCTTACCATCGAAACCCTTCAGTTCGAACGGAGGAAACAATCGCTGCTGTAGCTGCTGCCATACAAAACAATCCACGTGTTTCGACAAGAAGCTTATCTGCTCAAATGGGTGTAAGCAGACAGTCATTACAGTCAATTATGCACAAAGATTTGGACTTATTCCCATATAAAATTCAAATGGCCAACAAACTGAACGCTGCAGACTTGCCGATTCGCTTGGAATTTTGCCAGAAGATGCTTCAAATGGTGGAAGAGGATGGAAACATGTTGAACTGTCTTTTCATGTCTGACGAGGCCCATTTCGATTTAAACGGCAACATAAACAAACAAAATTGTCGAATATGGAGTGCTTCCAACCCACAGATACTCCATGAGACGGAATTGCATCCACTTCGTGTCACAGTGTGGTGTGCAGTTTCATCACGCGCATTGTCGGGCCCTACTTCTTCGAAGAAAACGGTCACACCGTTACGGTTACTGGAGACCGTTACTTGAGCATGTTGGGAGAGTTTTTCTATCCAGAATAACGCCGAATGAGAATTTCTTTCAACTCTGTGTGGTTTCAGCAAGATGGTGCAGCTCCTCATATAGCCCAACCTGTCATGACAGAATTGCGACGAAAATTTCCCAATAAGCTGATATCCAGAAACTCCACATTCCGTTGGCCACCCAGGTTTCCTGACCTTACTGCACCTGACTTTTTCTTGTGGGGTTATTGCAAACAGGAAGTCTTCAAAGCAAAACCAACAAATTTGAATGAACTAAGGCAATCCATTCGAGAAACAATTGCGGCTATTCCTGTCTCAACTCTCCAAACAGTAATGAACAACTTTTTGGTAAGATGCGGCACATGCATCGACGAGCAGGGGGGCATTTAAATTCCATTATTTTTAAAACTAATTAAGCTATATTTAATAAAATTTAATGAGCTTTAACATGAATAAAAGAAAAATGAATTCCATACACTGAAAAAAAAATTATTTGAGTTTCTTAATGTAGCAAAATTCATCAGCCACCCTGTATATTTATAAACATATGTACCACGTTTTTGCTAAATACCTTCAAATATGCACTTAATCCTATTAAGTAAATGTGCTGAAGAACCTAGCACTTTTCATATCAAATCTTAAGCTTAAGTTCATCACAGCCCAGATTTGAATTCCAATTCGATTAGTCTGTGAACTTACTTTTTTCCCAGAAAAGAAACTGGTATTTTTGGTATAGCGATGTCCTACGAAAAGACAACTGTAAGATTTCGAGTCTTAATATACTAGGCCCAAACTAGCTCAAAATAAACCACATAATCTCTGTTACTCGAAATTAATTTAAATACTACTGGGCCTCGTGGATAAGTGAACAACTCACATGACAGAGATCTTAGATACGAGCCGTTGTAAGGATCAAGATTAAAATAAAAAACTGTTTTAGCACTTGTTCAGGTAATACAGGGTGTTTTTTTTACAGGTTTGTTTTTCGAATAGAGATAAAACTGGCATTTTGTGGTCAAATCTAACAACTCTAATGTCATTTATGTTCAGTTTGGTTTGCCATTTCATCATGAACAGGTTGACAAAAGAACAACGCTTGCAAATCGTGCAAATTTATTTCGAAAATAATGGTTCAGTTCGCGAAGTTTACCGTGAGCTCCGTCCATTTTATGGTCGACATAATCGTCCATCAGAGCAATTAATTCGGTTAACCATGGATCGTTTTCGCACTACGTTTACTCTATGTGATAATACGCATCCGCAGAGACGTCGAACAGTGCGCACCGAAGAAACAATTGCCGCTGTAGAGCAAAGTGTTGAAGAGGACCCGAATGAATCGATTCGCCACCGTGCACAGCAATTGGAGCTTTGTCCATCAACTTTATGGAAGATTTTGCGCAAAGATCTTGGCTTGCGACCTTACAAGATCCAGCTTGTGCAAGAATTAAAGCCGCGAGACCATGCAATGCGTTGTGATTTTGGTGTATGGGCCGAAAATGAGATTGACTTCGATGCTGATTTTCATCGCAAAATTTTGTTCAGTGATGAGGCTCATTTTTGGTTGAATGGCTACGTCAACAAGCAAAATTGCCGCATTTGGAGTGAAGAGAATCCACATGAGACCCTTGAAACGCCATTACATCCACAAAAACTGACTGTTTGGTGTGCTCTATGGGCTGGTGGAGTCATTGGGCCATACTTCTTCCGCAATAATGCTGGAGAGGCAGCTACCGTTAATGGAGACCGGTATAGAGCCATGATAACCGACTATTTTGTTCCCGAATTGGATGGCATGAATGTGGATGAGTTGTGGTTCCAACAAGACGGCGCTACATGCCACACAGCGCACGTCACAATCGATTTATTGAAGGAAACATTCGATGAGCGCATAATTTCGCGGAATGGACCTGTCAATTGGCCACCAAGGTCGTGTGATTTGACACCATTGGATTATTTTCTTTGGGGATATTTGAAGTCGCTCGTCTACACCAACAAACCAGAAACGTTAGGGGAATTGGAAGCCAACATTCGTGGCGTTATTGCCGACATACGGCCCCATATGCTCGAAAAAGTGGTTGAAAATTGGACCTGTAGAATTGGCTTTATTCGAGCCAGCCGCGGCGGCCACATGCCCGAAATCATATTTAAACATTAATGGCATAAAATTATCCTTCCAATAAAGCCAAATTGATGGACCTTGAAACGATTTTCTTGTGTTTTATTTCAATTCAAAGTTCTATACCCCTTTAGCACATCGGCCATGTTGAAAATCGCTCCTCTAAAACCTCAAAACAGTACATGTTCAAGTGTAAACAAACCGATTGAGAGCAAGGTTGACAGTTTCGAGAAAATTAAAATGAAAAAAATTGAATCAGCTGTTGAGTTTATATTTATTACCTGTATTGGTATGCCATGGTACCACAGTATTTTTTGGACTACATCAGAGTTTGACCGTCAGGCCTGGATACGTAGAAGCTAAACTTTTTACTGATTGCAGTTGAGCCAGATTGACTCGATCCATCCTATGCGAGTCTAATTCTTTTTTGTCTTAGGTGGTGATTGAACAATGAAAACAGGTTTGCCAACCCTTTGTGGAAGCTAGAATTCTTTCGTTGTATAAAATTTTCTTTGAAGGTGTCCCTTCCAGTGATCGCCATAGGAAAACCAAAACATCTACGAATAAAAATGTTAGTCCGCATCTCTCTACCTCTATCTTTATTCGCTGACTGCAAAAAGGTTCTCATGCAGACTAATCTTGTACAAAATCTTCAATAAAATACGAAATAATTAAGAAAAAAAATGTTTATGTTTAACACTCCAACTAACTTCAAAGGTCATTGCATTCTTGCCTCACTTTGAATATATCACTTTTAAGTGAGAATTAACAATTTAATGCATTCGGCAGTCTGGACAAAGAATAATATTTACTATTATATTACACACAACAACAACCACCAGCAACAGTGATGATTATTGTTCTTTTGGTACATATATATGCCTTTTTTACATTAGAGCGTTTCAGGAAAAAGTGTATGCAGTTATTTTACCCATGTCCCCATAACATTACTGACTCGGACAGCTCATCGAAATCAGTTGAATTTCGCCTTTTTATGCCACGGAGCATGGCACAAAGAGATTGCCCACAATGCCCAGACTATACAAATGAATATATAATAGTCGGGTTCATACATTGCCAGGCAACTCATGTTGCTTACCCAGAGTAACCAGACGGCCCTTGGTACTGATTCTAGATATCCAAGGAAGCACTCACATTTGCACTAAGTGCTACTTTGAGAAATTGACGAGTAAAGACATCTCATGACAATCAAAGATCACGCCCTATCAGCATGCTATCATTAAAGAGCAGATTTATCAATATCAACATCGATTATCGCAGAAGATGTAATAGTGAGCTGAAGGGGTTTAAAGGGCCTTAGAACCTACCCAACATACGCGCTAAATGTAATCATGGACCAGGTTCCACTGGAACAAAACAAAGTATAGTCATAGTAATATCCTGACAGGCTTACCGGAGTTGACGAAATTTCAGACTACTAAGAAAGGCGATCACCTTGAGCTTTTTCAAGAACAAGATAATGGACGGGCGATATTTTTTAATGACAACAAATACTCGATCTCTTCCTAGTTCACTTCAGCTTCTTGTAGTTAACTGTACCACTGCTGTTTAACTCTTCTGCTCAAATTATCTGCTCTAGAACCAAGCCAGGGAAATCGCGGGATAAGGAGTTTCCTTGACTGCTGCCTGGTTTGGTTTCGTACTGCACGGAGGGGTCCTTCTTTGCATGGAAGGCAAATCGACAAAGAAAAGCCAATAAGTCTATCCTTTTATAATGGGCCTTCTGTAACATATGGGGTATTGTGGTCGTTGATTGACTTACGAGGCCTGAAGAAGCAGTGACACTAGAACCTTATATGAGGTATTACGGACATTGATTGGGCGTAGTATACGAGAAGATGGAAGCGATTTATAGGGTCGATTTTTTACGTATTGTAAGACCTCACAATCCTCTCCAATCCTCCTACAACTTTTTGCCCCTTGTTTGAACATCCCGACGGGTAGCTGCCTATTTCATGCGCTTTGTTATTTTGGAGCAGGGATTTTGATATACTAACCTCATCAATGTGATCTGGTGGTACATTTTTTCCATTTTCAGAGACTGGAGTATTGGATTCGCAACTCCGTTCAAATTTAGCAATGATGAAAAGTTATCTGTAGTTATTTAAAAAAAATGTATTCTAAAACTGTCTAATAAATAGTCCAGCGCAAACAATATAAAATGTTGCATTTTCATTTGATTTTATGTGCAAAATGAGAAAAAAAGCGTAAAACAAATGAAATCTTAATTGCCCATTGGAATGAGAAGGCAAATATCACTGCAAAAATCAAGGTGGAGCCTGGAAGACAAAGTAAAATACACACTTTCAACAACGGTAAATTATGCTAATGAATTAATTATACGAGTTGTGCGCACGCCGTGTAATTTACAAAATAATCACCTTTTATTTCATGCCACAATTACGACTTACCTTCCATTTACAAGCGAGGTTTGCGCCACTTCCGCTTTCGGACACTTACGAGCGCGGAGTATTTGTTGTGATTTGCTTATCCACTTAATTTTTATATTTTTATTTTGAGAGTGCAGCGCATGGTTTTTTCAAATAGCTTTCTTTGCTATGTACTGAGTGAGATTGAAATTGCGATAAATTCGCCATGAGCATGCTTTAGCAAGAACTGCAGGAGAACAAAAAAGGAACTGAAACGAAATGCGGGATAGCGGAATAGGAGTGGAGAGTGATTTGGTAGGTTTTTATTTCTTATTGTAGAGATTTAAAAAATAACAAATAATTATATCTTAAAGGTTTAAAAGAGGGCAAGTTCACAGGGATAGACTAGTTTCTTTCAGGAGAAACATGAGTTATTCTAAAAAAGTACTTCGATTCGGTAAATGCAATCTATTTACATTGCACGCAGATTCATGTACATCGATTATTTTGAGAAATTCCTAAGAAATTTACAGTTTCAACCGTGTTCACCATAATAGAGTTGCTAATTGAAGAGTATGTACTCAATAAATTGTGGATAACTGCGAGCGTGGTTTTGAATCAATAACCAATTTTTCTTTAATCGATTTTTTTCTTCAATCGATTTTTGTGAATCCATTTTTTTAATGGTGAACATTGATTTTTAATACAGCGATTGTAAGAATTAAACCTTTTTAAGAGTTAAAGATTTAAATCGATTATTCTAAATAAAAGTATTGAAAATGTGTGTGTGAATAATTTGAATCTAAATTAATAAAATCTAAAAATAGCCTATTTGGTTTTTTCTTATACTTGTTGAAGTTATCCATAATATATTTTTACTAATACATCGATTATTTTCTTTAAAAATCGGGCTTTTACAAATCGATTATTTTCTAAAAACTTATTGAGGAATCGATATTTCTGACTCAAGTTCACATCTCTACGATTATGCTCGACTCGAATTCAGACAGCTTTTGAATTGGTAATGATTACTCAAATTGTTTTTCAAGAAAAGGCATTTATTAATTGATTACGATTAGAAAAAAAAAAGAAAAAAATAATTCAAAAATAATCCAAAAAAAATTAAAAATAATAAAAAAAAGTTGTTTTGATTACTTTTGATTGTTTTTTTTTGTTATTTTTGATTTTTTTTAGGATTTTAGGATTGTTGATGCCCTTACTTGGGCAATCGGGATTAAGAGCTAAATTTGATTAGTAATAAATTAATTAGACAGCTTTTTTAATTGGTAATGATTATATAAATTGTTTTTAAAGAAAAGGCAATTATTAATTGATTAGGATTAGAAAAAAAAAAATTTAAAATTATTTAAAAATAATCCAAAAATAATCAAAAAAAAGTTGTTTTGGTGATTGTTGTTGGAGCAAAGCTCGAATTTTTATGTTTGTTTGTTAATTGATATTAGAGGAAAAATTACAACGATATGCACAGCGATGGTATGGGATGAAATGTTTCGAAGTGCCCAACTTCTCATCAGACCCCTTCTCGGACACTGAGATATGAACCCAAGTGTCTGCACCAAAGCCGCTGTTAGAGTACTCTAACAACTAAGCTTTGATGCCCTGTAGCGTCACGATGCATTTTTCCTCTAATGTGCCATTTGCTTATTCCTTTTATACATTCTTTGGTACATATATTTTATATGTCAACTCAAGGAAAGTGGAATATTTTTAGGCGCGTTCATAGAACAGTTTTAGATACAGAAGGGCTTTTTGCATATTAACACTTCCGTGTTATTTGTTATGCACCCGCACTGTACCTGTATCAATTGTAGTTATGGTGATTGTTGTTGGAGCAAAGCTCGAATTTTTATGTTTGTTTGTTAATTGATATTAGAGGAAAAATTACAACGATATGCACAGCGATGGTATGGGATGACATGTTTCGAAGTGCCCAACTTCTCATCAGACCCCTTCTCGGACACTGTGCATATCGTTGTAATTTTTCCTCTAATATCAATTAACAAAGTTGTTTTCATTACTTTTGATTGTTTTTGATTTTTTTTGTTATTTCTGCCCTTCCGATCCAAAATTAGTTCAAATTTAGTACTTGGGCAATCGGGATTAAGAGCTGTCAAGCATACCTGTTAAATTTGATTAGTAATTAATTAGACAGCTTTTTTAATTGGTAATGATTATTTAAATTGTTTTTCAAGAAAAGGCAATTATTAATTGATTACGATTAAAAAAATCAAAAAAAAAAAAATACAAAATTATTAAAAATAATCCAAAAAAAAATTTTAAATAATCAAAAAAAGTTGATTTGATTACTTTTGATTGTTTTAGAATTTTTTTATTATTTTTGATTTTTTTTTAATTTTTTTCAGTATTGTCGATGTGTATATTTATGTGCTTCTACAACAATACTAAAAAAATCAAAAATGAAAAAATATAAAAAAAAAAAAACAAAAATAATCAAAAGTAAACAAAACATTTTTTTTTGATTATTTTTGATTTTTTTTAATAATCGTAAAAAATCATGATTTTTTTTGATTATTTTTTAAATGAATTAGAAAAGAATCATTAAAATTTAAAGTAATGGTGATAATCATCAAATGGATTCTCAAGAACATAATTAATCAAACCGGTACTCATTACGATTAATAATCATTATTTACCAGGTCTGCTATCAATGCATTTAGACAGGTTTGCTTTATAGAGATGTGGTTGTTGTTTTTGTTGTAGTAGCAAAACCTTGCCTTGCCTCTTTAAACCGCTTAGGCTCAGAATTGTCATCAAGGTACAGTGTCTGCCTCGTTATGCTGTTAAATATATGATTAGTTTAATGGAAGTACCACATACTAAGCGTACATTTCACCTATCGGGGTACTGTCTGGCAAGAGATAAATCTACTACAAAATATACACTCAAATTAAGCCAAAGGGACTCCCATTTTGATCAGAAGTTCTCTTTACTCTACAGCTAAAAGTTTGGGCTTGAATTGAGAAAGGAGTTTGCCGATACTACATAAATGCTGCCCAAGTTGGTTGTAATGCTTTCTAAGGTGGTTCCTGATTGGAAATTGTCTACTAGGATGTTGTCGCTTACAACAGTTTAGTAGGAACTATCTGTTGAGCACATCCCGTAGCTTGCAACTTACTCGAATGTGTGTCGGCTAGACTCGATTACCTGATACGTTGCCAACCGCGCTTCTTTACCGAGGATTTTTTAGCGACAATCATTGGTGCCACGAGATGGAAAAAGAAGATAAAGTATAGAGATAACCATTGCTTTTTAAACACAGCTCATCAACGCCAGGGCCTTGCCCGGTCGCCATTATTGTGCATAAGTATGCCTAAGCAACGTACCTCAAACTTCCCTTAGGAAGTTAGACTGAGATAATTGGGGGGTCGAAATAAATGAGTATTTTGGTATGATATTTTTATGTATTAGTACGCCATTGACATTAATTCTCTATAAAAAGTAACGATAGTAGACTGTCACATCCTACACTCCCAAACCAAAATGTTTCATGACTGATGCAGCCATATCTTATTCCGGGTATATTATGGAACCTAGACTGTTGGGTATATTTTCACTGCCGATGATGCTAGCTAATACGAGCGATGCCGAAGGGTCCACAATAAATAAACCTAAATCTAAAAAAGAGCCCTCTTTAGAGAAATGCATTCATCGATTCCTAAAAAGAGCAAAATAAGTGTCTGTATAATCAGACTTTTGGATGTGTTAAATAGATGAAAACTCAGTGGCCTATAGACACCACTGGCAGCTGAACTATTGTACCATTCTCCCACCGCCAGTGCTGGGTAAATTCTATTTAATTACAATTACAATTTCATTCCTCAGTAATTGGGAAAAGTAATTGATTCCTTTGCCTCACATAAAAGGAATTGATTACATTTCAATTGCTCAAAAAAAATTACCAACAATAATTTTTTTGTTTTGAGGCTCGAGTACATGCATTTTTTTTGTTATTGAAGAAATATACTATGCGCAAATGCAATTTCTTCCCCCGTACTTTGGAAAGGATTTGAAAATGTAATTGAAAATTTTCCAAGAATTTACATATGCGCAGAGTATATTTTTTCAATAACAAGAAAAAAAAGTCCATGTAATCGAGCCTCAAAACGAGCAAAATACTTTTGGTATTTTTTTAAAGGAACATATAACATTTTCAATTACTTGTAATTAGGAATTGATGGTAATCAGATTAATAAAGTAATGATTACTACCCATCTCTGCTCACCGCCCCAATTAAATCAAGTCATCTAACTCCCATGCTAATGTACTGTGATCCCATTGAAAGGTCACGTATATTAGGACTAAAGCTAGATAAAAATTGTTGATTGAACATGTCGCCTAGTCAGGGTATAGAGCTGTTACAACAACAAGAACACCAACAACAGTTTTATCAACTCTATAAAACCAAAACTCTAAATGAAGTCTCATACCCAAATAGAAAGATTGTACCAGATTTTCGAGAGTTTAATGATGGTACTTACAAAACAACACAATTAATCACACATACATACACATATATATGTATGTATGTATAAGCATGTGTGGCGGAATGTCAGCTTGAGTGCTCATTTATATGGAAATTTGTTAAAAATGCTCTGAATGTTAATGACACTCGAATCTCACACCTTAGCGGTGGCGAAGAGATAAAAAACAACAATAACAATAACGCCTAGTAAACGACAATGCCTAACGTGTTTTGGTTTATTTACGCTGTTCTTTTAGCTTTTATGTAGTTTACAGCGGTTTTATTAAACATTCGCCATAACTGAACACGCGTAAACTCTTGGAAAAAGGAAAACACAACAAGGAGATGTGAAGATGTGCTGAAGTTCATTCTTCCAAAGCTAATTTAATTTTATTAGATATCCTCCCATGGGATTTCCGTAGGTCGGTGGGTGCTTTGTTCGCATTTGTAAGATGGATGGGGTACAATGTTTTTACGTTTCAGACTAAGCTTCGAAGTCTATTAGCATACATTATCTGGACAGCACACATGTTCTAATACAAATGTAGACGGAATTCCCTAGCTTAAGTGGGCTGGAAACTCACTATCCTTCATTGACCACTGAGTTCAACAAAGTTCTAGCTCTTCGGTACATTCACTACTATCTCGCAACGGCTAAGCCGATTTCTTTTGATTTAGCAATGTTTTTAAATGATTTTCAAAATCCCGATATTTAGCGATCATCTTTCTTTGGGTATTCCCTACGCTCCAAGACTTTCGGTTGGAGAAAGTGAAGAAATTGTTTGAGAAACTGTCTGACCTTAACATATATAACAACAATGTGCTTTTACTTTTTAGATTAATTTTCTGAATTCTAAAGGGACGCTTTCTATGCTGGAGATGATAATTCGAGAAGCAGAGCTAAGCCCTACTGGTGTAATCTATTGCAAGAGTAGGCAAGTGCTGGCGCATGTCGATTTATGCCATTGGCTTCTTTGTTCTGGATAGATAAGCGAAGAAAGTGGATCTTGCGGTAAACGAAAATAAGACGAAATAGTTACAAAATTTTAAACTGTCCCGAAGTCCCATCTATTTGGGAACCCGCGTTAACACAGATAACAATGTCAGTCTAGAAATTAAAAGGAGAATCACTCTTTGCCGAAAAGTGATAGCTGGGACTGAGTAGACAACTGAAAAGCAAAGTCCTCTCTCGGCGAACAAAAATCACGCTCTACAAGTCTCCCTGTCTCTCCTGAGTCATGGCTGGGAATCATGGGAAGAATCGAAAGAAGAGGAGATCTTACTTCCAGTGATGCCAACGGCGATTATCGAAGGAACTAACTCATCGGCAGAGGTATGAGGAGGCCTCGACTGAGATGGAAAATATAGGTGGAGGATGACTTGAACTCCTTTGGTGTTTCCAATTTTCGTTAGTTATCGCTGAAAACGAATGAATTGCGTGCTTCGATACGCAATGGCCTAGACGATGAAGCGTCAATAAATGTTGTTGTATGATCTAGAAAAAAAAAAAAATGTGGCAACTATTAATCGTATTTTAATTTAATTTTTAGTTTTATTAAGATCAATTGTATTTGAACTCTCAGCTCATTACTATGTTAACATAACACCCTGCTTGAAAATATAGTCTGACTATTCATTACCTTCTTGTCTCTCACGACTGGAAACCCATCCCAATGAAAAATCGTTTCGAACTACGGACTGCTATTCATTCATCAACAAGTTTCAAAGGTAAGACTGCGGGGCCTTCAAGGGCGCCTCTCTGTCTGACATATTGTAGACCCGCCTTTTAGGATAGACCGTTCTGAAAAATAGCTCCGTCTATGGATACCAACTTCCGTCATTCCAGGATAGACCGTTCTGAAAGATAGCTCGGTCTAAGGATACCAACTTCCGTCATTCCAGTATTCAGTTTTGACCCATCCCTCTACCAAACCTCTGAATCAGTAAAGATTCACAGAGTTTTCCATCTACAATGAAGGTACCAAGTTTAAGGACCGGGACAGGTAAAGAGTGTTACCAATCAATTCATTTTCTCTTGACATTGAAAGCCTTGTTAAACATACTTGCTATTGATTTGGTACGCCTGCTTTTATTCTATATCCGAGTAGCTTAAAGGATATGCTCACCCAACCATCGGTCCGCATTAAAACCATTTGTTAATAAGTTCAAAATCCATTACCAAAATATGGTGTCTCCACTTCTGCCTAGCTACTCTGTTACTGCTGACCCCATATTAGAGGTATGGTAACAATTAGTTTAATACAGAGTACATTAATTGAGTTAGAAAAACTCTTGATGACTTGTTAAGTGCTTTAATGCATACCATTAATGTGGGAAAAATTGGAAAAGTCATCCTACTATTCAACATGTAATTAGAAAAAGAGGAATAATATTTATTAAGGGGAAAATCGTTTGTGTTAAAGTGAAAATTAATGAGCTCCTAGTCAATAAAAAGAGCTTTGTTTGCAATAAAGTAGAAGAAAAAAGACTGACAACTAGAATTTTTGAAATGACATGGGATTAGACGAAAAAGAATCTGATTCGTATAAACTAGAACTCTAAAGCTAAGGAAAATATTTAAGCTCCTTCCCTTAAAGAACAATCTAGAGATCGAGTCCTTTAGTACTCAAATGATACCTGCAATGTTTCTAAGAGTTTTCTTTGACTGCTAACCATGCTAAGCTTGCAGTCATGGTTCTGATCTGAAGTTTTTTTGATTAGCTCGTGTGTACTTTTGAAGCAATCTTGGGCTATCTCAGGATTATTGCTGCACGAAATTGGTTTTACCTGTGGTTACTTGGAGATACAGGACATATTTCGGGCATATTTTCTGAGTAGTTTCGGAATCAATTCGAAACCATTTCCAAATGGTTTCAAGTTATTTTTTTCATGATAGTCACCATATGATTCCGAAATCATTTTAATCATTTTAAAATAATTTCGGACTATTTAATTATTATTTTATGAATATACAAGGTGGCGCAAAAGTAATCCTCCTATCAGAAAATGCTATAAATTTTGCGATTGGCCCCTAAAGTCAGTTCTGTTTTGACATTTGTGTAGTAAACACATGCGAAATACACGTTAATAAACAATGTTACTCTACACTGCTCCAGAACGCGGAATATTGCTGACTATTTATTTGACCAATAATCGGTCGGGGCCAAACGGTTACTGTGAATGGTGAGCGCTACAGAGCAATGATCAACGAGTTCTTTTTGCCGCAACTTGATGAATTGGGATTGGAAAACATGTGGTTCCAACAAGACGGTGCAACAGCACACACTGCACGTGCCACAACCGATATGCTGAACATCGGAAGTTTACTTTTGCGCCACCTTGTATCAAGACCAATGGTTCCTGTAACAAAAAAGTAATCTCCAAACAAAAAAAAAGCTTCACAGAAAAATTTCCAGAGTGGAAAAAGTAAGCGGTTTCAAATAATATCAAGCACCATTGAACTAAGCTGGAAGACGAAAAACAGCCGCATCCGAAGAATATTCAAAGCAGAAAAGGAATGTGTTGCTGAAAAAATAACTAACATTATTTTTTGGCGCTTAACCGTCTAGGTGATTTTAGTCATCCTAGTCAAGGACTCTTCTTTTCTCTGCTACCGAATTCTGTTGCCGATAGGAAAACATTATTCACATGCTGTAATCTTTGGAGAGCTTTTCACTCGTATGTTCCAATAGCCATCTCATCTTCTTTAGACGCTGTCTCTAATTGCGAGTCCTATATCAGGAGTTGAATGACGTTAGAACTCTGGACAGTGATCTTAATTCGTAGAGAGAGAACTTTATTTTGCTGTTGACTTTTCAGTTCAAAGTAAAAATTGTTGACAAAAGTGGGTTTCCTTTCAATCCGAACATTACTTCCAATGCTAACTTTTTCTTCTTTCTTTTTTTTGGAAGAACACATTCTGATGTTAACGCTGGTTCACAAATAGACGTAGTCCTTAATATAGTTACACAATACCGTTAAAGTCGTATCTTCCCCGATTCCACATTTCTGCGACTTAACTACAACGTCATTGTGCCCTTTTGGTTACCACCCATATTGGTAGCTGGCACGTAAACAATATTTGTCTATTACGTTTCCAAGGCCTGTGACACATCATTTTTCGCAAAATTAGTCGAAGCTCCATTCCCTATAGTAAATGTGCTAGCTGGAGAGCTAAAATCAAAGTCTACGTGTTCCAGGTACAATAATAATTTGGTGCTTCGACGATATCAAGACTGAGGTTCTCTTAAAATTTGAGTTGTGCTGCTTCTAGGTTTTTAATACAAATTAGAGGAACCTAAATATTTTTTGCCCCCCCCAACGGCAACTGCCAGAGCAGAAGACTTTACTTCTCAACTGACTGCTCAAAACAAGTAGAACAGTAGACTAAGTGCTTCACAGGTTAAAATTGTTACCTGTCAATAGTGACGTATTTCCATATCAGAAACAACTGGTGAACCGTAGCGCAGTACTAGTACCTTCCGCTGCAGTTCGTGTAAGTACAACGAAGCACGGTTAAAAATTTGGGTTCACTTTGGAAACTACTCATGGGTGTAAGCAATTTTTTCTTCAACTTTTTTGATCCTAGCTCAGTGGGTAAAGGACTCGACCGGTTCTCATCCTGCAGTTAACATACTTTTTTAAATGCTAAAAAAAATTCAGGTTAAAATCTAACCCCTTTCTCTCCCAATAATTTTCTCCAGAAAATGTTTCACCTAAAACCAAATTTGCAGTAATAATGTATCCACAGCAGTAATACCATAATAAGTTTCAACATTTGTGCCCATTCAAACCCTAACTCTACATTCACAAATAAATACCTACTTAGTAAATGCTTTCCATTAATGCATCACATGTATTCACTTATGCATGTGGCTATGACACAAATACACTGAAATGCAAATTATCAGCCGTGTGGCAAAGCACATCATAAATAAAGCTACTCAAGAGATTTACACAACAAATTAACAACAACACACAAGAGAGTAATTTTACATGAAAAATTTAAGCGTTAATTTGAGTGTGACAACATTACTAATTTGCATAGCAAAAGCTAAAGCAAAAGCAGGCGCACTAGCCATTTTGTAGTCTACTTACAGGCGCTTATCCTTGACTTTCTATGTACAAAGTGCTTAACTCATGAGTTGCATAAAAATGGCGATTGTCCGTATTATCGTTAAGGAGATATATTCTCACTGTAGCTTACTATCATATTTCGTGATTCATAATTTGTGCTACTCAAAAGTAGAGACGAACAATAAATAAATAAATAAACAAAAGAGGAATATTGGAGAGAGAAAACAAAAAATTTTTATAATCTGAGAACTCAATTTTCTACAAAGTTCTTATCTGTTATTGCTGGCTACCATTGATATTCGTACATATTTGTCTCAAAGGAAATTATAAAAAAACAAGTAAGGACGTCTTAGTTCGGGTGCAAACGTACATTATAGACTCAGCGTTAAACTGGAGTTATTTTCGTCTGACGTGACTGTTTCCAAATATATTTAAATGAAATGTGGGCGTGATTCTCGGACGATTAAATTAACTTTTGCCATCTTAATGGTTGCTGAATGGAAACGCGTTCACCAATTTCATGAAAGTGTATAGATATCGTAAGGAATGGTCACATTCGATAACAGCAACAATTAAAAGGAGCTGAAACATGGGCGACGCCACGCCCACTTTAAACTTATTTGCTTAACTTTGATGTAACTTGGTTATTATTGTTACAAAAGGTTTATCGTTTAGCTCTTATTGGCTCAGAGATATCGCTTTTTCAATTGTACTAAGGCACTTTTTGACACTATTATCAAAGGTGGGCGTGGTCATAAGACGATTTTGACCACTATTACAAAATATATTTTACATTATACACGAAATGTGTTTACCAAAGCGTGTTATGATACGCAAAAATACTTTTCGGGTTAAGGCCAAGGAAACGTTAGAATAGCTTTAGTCAAAAATTGGACACTGCCACGCCTACTTTCGAAAAATGTATAATTTGTTTGCCTTTTTTCTTACAAGTAAACTTTGAAAGTAAAATTTAATTGTTCTAAACCTATTTTTTGCAAAGATGTTACATATTATATTCGGCTATGAACCTTTTTAAAAGTATTTTATACAAAAGTGGGCGCGGTTCTCTACCAATTTCAGCTATTTTGCCGACCATATTCCTTGAAATAATTGAAATCTGTGTGCCGAATGTTATAATGTATTCACTAACTAATTTCTACTAATTTCTAAACTAATTTCTTTTGTTGTGTCTACGAAAATGTTCGTTATGTATGGCTTTCATTGGATTGGGACACATTTTATTGAACGATGAGACATCTATGCCCCCTGCGGGCTAGGGGTTTAGAATATGCCCGAGGTAGGCATACCGGTCGTAAGAGGCGACTAATATGCACCAAGGTAATGACGTGCAACTCGATGGTTGATCTACGGATATGATGCCTCTCACCTCTCAATACCCATCTCTACTTCCTTACGGAAGGAGGGGTGACATGACCTAGAAGGCTTCACTGGTCATAAATCGCTACCACGACAGTCGGGCAGCACCGCAAGGGAGTACCGGAGCGTACCGGGTTCATATCCGGCCAAGGACTGTCAGTTCGACCCCCAAAACCTTCGGGGAGTGTTTTTGTCGTTACAACAACAACAACAACAACAACATCTATGCCAAGGAAGCTGCATCAGAAATTTTGCTTAATCTCGCTATTTCTTAGTGCCTACTTTTAGGCGCATAAAATTAATATACTCGGTGGGCTTTTCTCAGCTGAGTATACCAATATTTTCTTTTGCACAGTTTTTTCATTGGCTTTCGCAAAGGAGAAAGTAAAAGATAAAAGTAAAGTGCGTGGTAGGTGGCAGGAGCAAAAAAAAAAGTTGGCGCGCCGCTGTTCAACGTCCGAGTGGTGAAGCAGACAGACGGAAAATCATAATTGAAGTTGCTCAAGTAAGTGACCGAGAAGTTCATTCACATTTCCTTTATACCCAATAGTGATTCGTATGGTTATTACAACATTAGGGGGCCGCACACTATGGATTATTTAAGGGCTGCAACTCATAGTCTCACCAAGGTTTGAATAGCTGCATTTCTTCCAAAACTTTGAAACCTTTGAAACTTACTTGATGGTGTAAATGGACCGACCAAATCGTCTGCGGTGTGTCGACACCTTAGATGTCTGTCGACAGCTCTATACAGTAAAGGAGATGGATTAGGTAGTCCCGAGCAGGATTTGAAACTCGGCTCTTCGGTACCTATTTGCACCCCCTGGACAGCGGGATTAACTCACGTCTAAAATCTTGAAGCCATCTCTCTTACACTGTTGAATGCAAAAAAATTGCGAGACCGCATAAAATATTGAACGTAGTTAAATCAAATCGGTCGCCAACAGTCGCTAATACCTAACAACGACAACTACCATAGTTGCCACGTCAAGCAGACCAGTTTCGGTGCCGACAAGTACTTGAGATCGCTCTGCAATGATCTTTATCAGTTTGAAGTTCTTGAATATACTCTTCATAGGATCAGGACAATTCGACTAAGGACTCGTTTTGTAAGAGTCATTGGTACGACATTAAAATCCTGTCTACAGAGATTCCTCCACTCGGCTCAAGCTCTGAATATGTGGGCATGCTGTAGGGAAAACTAATAATCAACAATGTAATCTAGTGTGACCGGTTTTGTATCAGCCGGTATCACGGTCATCTCTATCCACAAGATCCACAAAGCTAAATGGATGTCTTCCAAGCAATGGTTCTCGATACCACACGAAAGCACACGTTTCTGTGCAAACAAGTATGTGCGTTATAATCGAGAGGGAGATTTGACGTCTTGCTCTTTTGCTTCCACAGCAGCTCTCTGAGAGAAATCTTAGACCAATAAAAGTAACCCTACGAAGGAGCTTAGAATATCCCTGCGGTAAGGTATGCCTGATGTAAGACGAGACTAAGTCCACGATCAGAAGGTTTGATGGAATCAAACAAGTCGTCCCACGTACTCGTGCTAGTACCCTAAAGTGCTAGTATTGTGCACTAATTTCGCTAAAGGAGTCACTATATCCGTAATAGTAGCCTAAAATTGCATGGACTTTTTTGGTTACAGCGACAACATATTTCTCAGTCGCTCCTCGTGACTATGTCGACATTATCGGTTGTAGCATGTTAATAATCATTCTGCTTCGGAAAAGACACACGCTTTCTAAAGGGTCGAGAGTGTCAATGAATTTCATGAAAGATGAGCTGATGGAATCTCGTTAGTCCAGCCTAGACATGATATGCCTACTGCTGACCAGTTTTTCGAAACATGCTAAGAAGTCTTCTCTTCTTTTTTTAAATGGCGCTTAACCGTTTACTTGGTTTTGGCCGTTCAACATAGCTCCCTAGTCGTTTCGTCGCTTTGCCAACTGGCGCCAATTAAAATACCACGGGATCAAAAGCCGGTCCTTCTATTTATATGGTGGTCTAAATCTTTCTCTGCTTCCACAGGCCTGTAATAATACCTGCTGGGTCGGAGCATATTCATGAATTCGTCAAATATGGCCAAGCCAATGAAACCGCTGGGTTTTGATTTATTGAACTATGTTTGTGCCTGCAAAGAGTTCATATCGCTCATCATTAAATCTGCTTCGGTACTCGCCGTCGCCAACACGTAAGAGGCCGTAAATCTTACGAAAAACCTTTCGCTCGAATACTCCCAGAGCTGCCTCATCAGATGTTGTTGATGTCCAAGCTTCTGCACCATAAAGCAGGACGGATACGATAAGTGACTTATAGAGTGTTATTTTGGTTTCTCGAGAAAAGAATTTCCATCTTAATTGTCTACTCAGTCCGAAATAGTATTTCCACTGAAAAGCGGCTTCTTATGAGTTTGAATACCATTTTAAAGCTTCGATAAACCTAAAAATATTTGGACAATGTCTACTGGCTATATAATTGCTCAATTGCTTCAGAGCTTGGGCTTTCTTGTTTGATTCTGCTTCGTTGTTAGTTTATAAGTTTTTGTCCGATTGCTTGTGCGTTTACTAGTGATGGGTGTAAGTGTGTGCGTTCGAAAAGCCCAGTGGCGGTAATATTTAGTAGGGCTGCAATACCATCCCATCCTGCGACGATGCACTTATTTCCCCACTGAAATCGGCACCATTCAAAGAGATCTTCTGCATCTTACTGCATCCTGCCTTCAACTTGTCAAAATCATTGTTCAAAGGACAAGCGCGTGCCACACAAAAACAACAAAAAAGAAGAAAAAACAGAAAAAAGACAAAAACAAAAACTACAAACATAAAACCAGAAAAAATATTTTCATTCCATTTTATCGCTGTTCAGCCTTTCATTCTTACTCTTCCTCTTTACCCTACCACATGTTGTAATTGTTGTTGTAAGTACGTGTTTTCATAGCGTTTCATTATTTTTGTTGTTATTGCATTTGTAGTTCTCAACTATTCTATTACCATTATTATCAGCATTCATATTGGATCATGGCGGTAAAACAAAAGCGTCTGAATAGTTTGTTGAGTGCTGCTGCAACTGCCGCACGACCAACTCTTCATCCTCATCGTTCATGGAGCTGCGTGCTTTAACCCACAATTCTTTCTATTGTGTTTAACTCTGGCATCCCCATTGCTGTTTGTTTAAGAATAATTGTGTACGTCATTCTTGTAGTTTGCAACTTTTACTGTACGACAGCAATGACAATGACAGTTACAATGTTTTAACTGACTTCTCGCTCGCTCTCTCTTTGGTACGTCGAAAACTATGCAACAATTTACGGTATGGCTTTAGTGAGTGGATGGCTGCTGATGTGGGTGCAATTTTCTGTCGCTATTGTTAACTAACTTTGCAGAGGTTTCAACGTTAGGGTGGTACAAACACAAAACTAAACCACTTTTGATTGGAATGGAAAGGTACAGGAGATCAAACCTCTCTATTGTGGGTTAGCAAGTTGAGGAAAATTACTTTTAATACGAGTATGACTTTTAGCATTATAGCGACTATTTTCATATTCTGTTTATATCGGGAAATTGCGAAAAGCTAGATCTTATCTTAGAAGGTAGAATGAGTGTAGGGGTTGGACTCTTTTACTACACAAAGAGAATATGAATCATCAACAGTTATTAGCGGTTCTTTTTTACCGATAACTGACGTCAACTAGAAACACCAAGTGAGGCCAAGTTATTCTCCACCTGGTCTTTTCCGGAGCTTCGTCGTAAATATGTACAACGCGATCTAGCCAGCGAAGCCATCTTATTTTCTTTCAACGCTGTCAATGATTTTTAGCCGTACACCAGGAAAAGTAAGATGAGAGCCTTATGTTACACCATCCGATATATAATGTGTATAGGATATTAAATTACCTGGCTTTCTCGGTATGACCGAAATTGCATCAGATTGAGCACCAATTATTGTAGGAAGTAACGCAATCTGCTGAAATAGAACTTGGTTCTGAGAAATCTTCTCGAACGGTTTTCGGCACCATGCTTACTGCAATGCAGGTCAACTAAAACGGTTCACAATTCGGTTTTAAACTGAAAGAGGGGGCCTGTCGAGTTCAAAGATTTTGTACCGGATGCCTTACTGGTCATCGAAGGAGTTTTCAATAATGCCTTATCATCTCTTTAGGAACCCAGTCTATGGACTGGTTTGCAACAGAATTGTAATGGCGGAGTGTGTAGGAGCTGGGTATAAACAAGCGTGGAAAAGGGTATGTCAGTATGAGGTGTTCTTTTTCCCTTTTTCTGGGTCGTAGTCGTCAACGACTTGCTCTAAGCCCTTGAAAGTAGATGTGGCCTATGCTGACGATCGGGCAATCCTTGTAAAGGGAAAGTTTCAAAGTACCTTGGGCGACGTTCTGCAAACATACCTCAATATTGTGACAAGGTGGTCTGAATCTTGTAGACTGGCTGTCCACTCGGTGGTCTGAATCTTGTAGACTGGTTGTCCACTCAATTGAAGCGAGCCTATTGTCTTCACGATAATGTACAAGATCGCTGAATTTGCACTTCTATTCATTGGAGGAGTACCGCTGTTGCTTAGTGAGAGTTAAGCACCTCGAAATTATTCGTGATAGAAAGTTGTAGTGCAATCTTAATGAAAGTGACAGGGCTAGAAATCCTTTGGTTGAGTTTTACTGGTGTCGTGGTGCCATTGGCAAACGTTGTTGAGTGCCTCCAGGGTCGTCCAATGACTGTACGAAATGGTGATGAAGGCTCGCCTCTTTTATGGAGTATCGGTCTGATACCAGACATATTTTCTATCATTAAAAAGGTGGATGCAGACAAAAGAATGGCTCCATCTAAAATCAGTGGGGCCATGGGCACAACTTCTACTCTGTCTTTGAATGTCATGTTGAATCTGTACACGGTTAACATTGTTGGAAAAATAGGCGCATCTCGGGATGCAACTACGGACATTCCAGTATTCTATCCAGCTTAGAAATCTTCTATCAAGAGATCGGACTTAGATGGAAATTCAGTGCTGAGTGCAACCAACTAGGCATCAACGATGGTTAGCGACTGTTTGGCAGCACTCATAGTTGACTCTAACTATTACAAGATTACAATTATCTGGGCTCCTGTCCATTACTCGTCAATCGGACGTGGCTGACTGTATACCCTAGAAATTCAGCCTGTTATCTGGAAGTCAGGTGGGCTTCGGATTTCCTGATGTGATACCACTTCTTGCTAGATACCGAGTCCTTCTGGCCGGTTCCTGATGCCAGGCGATCATTGGCACTATTAAGGTCCATCTCTCCATGGTGATTGAAGCATGAGCTGCCGTTCTCAAATGGAGGTTATTGCCACCTAACTTAAGCAAATCATGTCCTATTTTCAAAATTACTTCATTTCTAAATATAGAAACCACCTTCCCCACTAGAAGGAGCAATCGTAGTATCTTGCAGTGAGGTCTCAATCATTGGTATTCTGTGGTCAAAAATAATGAAAATCTCAAAACTGAATATGTTTTCGATTATTTTTTTGCTACCCTAATATGCACCTATACGAACATACTTCCAAACGTACTTACTCAACAAATATAATTGCGCTATGAAGTGCAAGCGATGCAAAACAGGAATGAATGCTGTTAACTTTTGCATTGGTCGAAAGCTCAACCACTATTAAAATACCAGCAATATAAAAAGTTGAAACTGAAAAAAATGCAGAAAAATTGTGAATTCTCTATATTGCGCCTTTGTTTGGCTTACCAAGCTTTGATCGACAAAATATTGAATATTAAAAGTTATGCACAAAAATACAAAAAAAAAGAGAAACTAAAAAATGAAGTTTACAATTTTTATTTGAAAAGCAGACTTTGAAGTGCCTTTAGCGACTATAGAACCATTATTGTTGATTAAACACACACACAAAAGGAAAAATTTACATATTGAAATGTATCGAAAGTAAGGACAGCAATTGAATGCCCATAAAGCTAGTGGGTTACTATTTTCTGTAGTTGATTTATTCACAAGTCTACTTATATTTGATTATCAACTAATAATTTTAAATTATTTATTACTTAATCCCATTGTGGTATTATAAAGTTTTTAAATCTTCTTAATTTGCTATAAGGTAATAATTAATGTTTGAGAGAATGATACAAAAAGTTTGTGAAAGTGTAAAATTACTTATCAAGCTTTTTGTTATATAAAAAAGGAAAAGAATAATTTGATGCTTATTTTTAGTATATTTTTATGAAGAGAGCCTCTTAAACTGGACTTTTAATTTAAAAATTTTCTTCTTCGGCACAGATTTATGGTTCGTTAGCTTATGAACGAGTCTCGAAGATTATGCTTGATCACTGATGATGATTTGGATTTTATATATTCTAGACATCGCTCTGTGGTGGAAATTCAAAAGCCATTTTTTTTTTGGTGTAAACATCTTTGGGCTCGGTGGGGGCCGCCCAGAAAAGTTACACGTCGCTGCCTGTAACCATGCAAAGTTACGACGTGTAACATCTGCCTCCGTCTTTGCCTCTGCCTTGTTGTTTGGTTGTTTGACTACTTTGGTGATATGTATCTGATGCTCTGTTTATGTGGGTGTGGTTTATGCAAGTGCTTTGCTGATCGTTATTATTCGGTAATCGTGCCTAAACACGATGAATGCTATCAATCGTAAAAAAGACATAAGGGACTGCGTTCACAAAAATAAAATAAGTGATTATTCATGTTAAATTTATTTTAGCTCAGAATACTTAACACGGTAGTGAATTTGTTTTGTTTGTGTAATCTCTGTGGCTATACTCGTACTTATAGAATGAAATACCAATATATGATAAAATATAAAATAAAATAAAGTAAAATAAAATAAAAAGAAATAAAACAAGCTAAAAAAAAATTTTATAAATAAAAATAAAATAAAATAAAAAAAATAAAGGGGGGAAAAAAAAAGTGAAAAATATTAAAAAAAGAAGGAGAGCAAAGTATGATAACAGAAAGGAAACCTAAGAAAAAGGAGGAAAAGGAAAGAAAGAAAATGAAAGGAAAGGAATGGAAGCAAGAAGAATAAACAATAAAATATTATGCAATAAAATAAATTAAAAATAGAGGCTGTTAAAAGAAGAGAAAAGCAAATAAAATAAAAATATATTAAAGTTAAGGAACAGCTCAAAGTTTCAGCTCAAATTCAACCACTGGGCGAGGGCTAATTTAATTAAATTTATGTACAGATGACATTGAACTCTACGCGTACTTGGTACTCACGCCTTTTATTTTAATTATTTGCTATTATTTTCCCTCGCGTTTCTTTCCCTTGGTCTTGTTTTTCTCACTTTCTTGTCGTTATGTTTACTGGTCTTCTTCTTAAGTGGTTCTTGTCTTTAATCCTTTTTCTTTCGGGTTCGTTTTCTACACTTTATTGTGCTCTTCTTTCTTTTATATTTGATTACTTTTCTCTCCTTTCCTGTTATTTCTTTATCATTTAAAATTCAGTTTGTTATTGTATTAATTCAAGTTCAATTTATTTTATTTCACTCAAATCTCAGCTCCGATATATTCATGAATAATCACTTATTTTGTGTTAGTAATGTTCTAATAAAAAGGGACTAAACTACATTTTAGAAAAACACCTGAAGACATCGTGAAATTAATAATCTTAAAATGTGCCTGAAAAAATTATGTCATAATCAATTTTTCATATAAACACTTGTATCACAAAAGCGGAGTTATTTATATATCTTCACACAAAGTCTCTCAAAAAGAGAAACATTTAATTTACTCAGAATATTTGCCTTCGAGCCAAGCACCACGTTTAATGAATCTTAAGTTGTCAAGTTGACAAATGAAAATATGTTCGCATTCAAGTTGAAAGGAAATATTGACGATACTTCAACGTAAAAATGTGGTTAAAATGAATAATAGGCGACATTTAAGCACCTTAAAATGAAGAAAGAGGGAGAAAGAGAGAGAGAGAGAACTTTACAAAATTAAATTAAATAACTGCAGAAATAATACCTTGCATGGTATTTGTGAGAAAAGCAACAGAATGTGTTAATATGTTTGAAGGATTAAACATGTCGCAACTCCAGGCGAAAACAAGGCGCAGCACTAAGAGAAAAATAAAATATAAATTATGACGAGGTGTCAACAGCAAACAAAGAGAGGATTATGATTTTTAAAAGTTTCCATTTATAATTTTTATACGTGTGAATGTGTGCTTGGATGTGTGTTTGTACTAAATTGGACAGGTGAAAATATGGCATGCTATTCATTTATTTAAAAGTAACCAAAGGCACAACAACAACAAAAAATGAAGTATTAAATAAGCTCAAAGTTTTCTGGAAGCAAAACACGAACAGTGATGGAGTTAAAGGCATGAATAATTGTCTATGGGTTCGTGTTTGTAAAGGTGCTGTAGAGTGCGTGGGAGTGTGGGTGCTAGTGATGTGCCTATCAGACTATGTAAGGAACCGATTCTACTTAACAAAGTTTCAAGGAAAGATATTAGTCTAAATGATGCTACAACCATGACTTATTCTGAAGAAAAGATATAAGAAAACCTAGACGAAAGGGAATGGTAAACGATTATGTAGAGGAAGAAAGTTGGGAAGAAAAACAGGGGGAAGAAGAGAAAAAGGAAGAAAGAAAAGTAGAAAAGGGGTATAAACTAACAAAGGCTGTGGGAAAGAAATAACGGATATATATCCGGCATGTAGGGTGTAACCCCATGACACCTACCACCTTTTAACATGCTGAAAGGGTCGGACTTTTCGAAAAACAAACTCAGTATGGTCCAACCCTTTGGAAAATGTCTAGGACTTCCTTTAATAGACGTGTTGATTAGGCAGATGAAAGTACTGATACAACAACAGCAGGAGAAAGAGAAGAGGAGGGTAGATAGTAAAACGATTCAAAGCAAGTAAAGTTAATTTTAAGGCTGAAAAATATATGCGGGACTTGTAATCATTTGAACCTCACGTGGGTATATCCAAAGACCCTAACGCTGTTAACGCTTTAGAGCAATATTTCCTTATTATTTTTCGGATCTTTCGGAGCTCTTCTCCATTAGGCCCAATTAGTAATTCTTGTATAACCCTAAATAGCATCATGTTTAAAGGCCCTAGATCTATTGATCCGGCTCCCTCAAACTATGCATCACTAATTTGATTATTTGTGTGTTTAACTTGGTCAGTATGTATACAGAGCTCTTCGGCTGTCATCACATGCGAATGCGCTTTGATCAAATAAAAATGCTGCAGGACATAAACGCCAAAGTCACGAAAAAACAAACTCAAACACTTGCGTTGCTGTTCGTGGCATATGCAATAGTAGCCGCTTGAGGCAAAGCCACGAATAAACATAAAACATTACGATTGCATTGAAGAAAAGCAATTTCACCAAAAATATTGAAATTTGGCTTTATTTCACTGTGACAAAATATTTTCTTTTTTTTTAAATTTTTTCACTTCTAAACGGTGCTGAGTAAGTGCAATGTTTTTCTCATTTTCGGCGCTTTTATTTGCATATTTCAGCGCCAACTTTTTGAAAACGTCGAGGTTGAAAAAATCCAAATAGGAAAAACATTAAAAAAGAGCGTAGAATATTTTTCAAACATCCACAGGCGTTTTTAATTTGCTTTGGTTCTTTTTTATTTTGTTTGTCGTTTGGAAAACTTTACTTTTTCCTTAAATAGTACTTAGTGCTTGCGTGCAGCATATCACATACATATATACATGTATTTATCTATGTTTTTGTGTATGCATGGTGTAATATTTATTCGTACGACCGCGAAAATATTTGCATTTCATAGATAAATTATTTGCGTAATTCTTAATGTACTGTAGGATATTTATGGGAATGAAAACATTTGGTTACCCAAGAGTAATGTTTTTTAAAAGTATTAAATTATGTGAGAAGAAATGTTGCTTGCTAAAAGGGCGGACATACAAAAAAAATTGAAAAATATGCGAAATGTTATAAAAGTTGTAAAACATTGCTTTTTAATGCAACCAAATTAAATAAAATATATCTAGGAATAAGAATTTTTTGAAGCATTTCTGGGGTTGGAGCGTATACTCGTATACCCTTTACGAACTTAGTTTTACTCTTTTTTTTAGTGGGTGCCCGATGCATTATTTTATTATTTTTCTTATTTTCTTCTTCCTATTCATGCATGTTTTACATTAACTGAGTTCAGTAAGAAACAACCACACCAATTTCTCGCTTTGCGTCGTTTCGTTTTGCGTTTTTTCGAAGTTGCGTCGCTGCCGAATTAGTACTAGTTTTACTGTGTGTCGTTAGATTTTCAAACTTGTTGTTTTGGGTTCAAGTCTTTAATTTAAATTTTGGAAATTTTTTGGAATTATCTTTTTTTTCTAAAAGATGGCGCGACTTTTGTTTCTAATTGCACTATACCGTCAAAACTGGTGGATTCCTTTTCTAACTGAAAATCGAGGCAATTTAACCAAAGCTGACACACGACAACATCCACTATGGACTCATCAGGCAGTGATTCATTTCTATTTTGTTTTTATTAATTAATTGAATATTTTATTTTGTTAAAAACAGCTTAATTTTTGTTGGTTTTCTTATGTATGTAATAAGATTTTATATCATTTCTGATTTTTAATTGTTTACTTTGTTCCTTTTAAAAAAGTAGCAGTTTCGTAACCTTGGAACCTATCTTTGACCTTTACATGGTTTGCTATAGAAAATCATAATTCAGTTTGCCTCGTTTCATTTTGTTTTGTTGTTTTTCCGACAGGGTGTATGATTGATGTATATTGGAACGATTTTTCGTCATCCCTTGTCAAATTTGGTTTTGAGACAAACCGGTTTCGGCGTTGTGCCATCATCAGTGTCGATTTTCGTTCTGATCTGTTGTGGTCGTTTGTCTTGTATTTATAGTAGGTAGCAGGTAACGTCAGCATGGGTGTCTGTTTGTGTACGTGTGTGCATGGGTTGTGTGTGTACATTCAGAAACGGGGGTGGTTTGCATCGATCAAAACCAAATTTGACAAGGGATGACGAAAAATCGTTCCAATATACATTGCCTCGTTTTAATTTGCGTCGTGTTTTTTTGGAACGTAATCAAGTCGCAAATTGAGGTATGGGTGTACTTCCTTTATTGCTGTCACCGGTAAGTTTCGAATATATTCTTGTTCTGAGGAAATTCTTTTATTCACTTAAGATGATCTTGTCAGGGTTGTTTCGTTTAGCTAAGTCTATGCAAAGATTGTAAATCTCATCATTGCATCTGCTTGGCACTGCACACATCTCCATAAATACTTCATCCAATATCAACAGACGTTGTCCTGCCCGAGAAATTTTACTGTCACCCTTTTCTTAGCGCACTTTCTATATCTCTTCAGCTTTTTCTCTTACTCAAATTATTTATCTTCCCACTTGTTCTTACTCTATCAGTAGATTTTCCCCTTCCTGTTTTCATGTTCTTTTTTTCTTCTTCCCGTGTTTCAATCTCTCCACCTCTGTCTCCGGACCGACTCATCTTCTTATCTAGCAATTTCCACCAGATCCTTTAAAGGGAAAGCACTGTATATGAAAGTTTCTGTCATCTCATAGAGCCTGAACAAGTTTTGCGAACTGTCAATTTCTACAAAGACATTGTATCCGTCCCAAACAGCGGATAATTTTTTTTGTGCCTACATCAAAACCTCAAAGCACGCCTCTCAAATGTTCAGCCTCTCCACAAGCTTTTTTAGTTTTACACTACATGAGCTTTCCCGATGACAGTTCTTTTTCTTTCTGGACCTCCATTTAAAAGATGTATAGCCCAGTAAAAATATATCATCGGTCATCTTCTCTGGGTTCTTGCCCCGTTTAGGAGAGCAGAGAAGTGCTCCATCCATAATCTTCGGAATCTCTGAACATCGGTTACCAGGTCGCTATTCTCATTTTTATAGCACCTCGCCCCTTGTTTAAAACCTTCCTCCATTTGCCAAATTTTTTTTTTGGTTTTTTGGACGCTGTTCCTGTTCGCTAGCATTTCAAGTTCTTAGCACTGGCGCGTTTTTGCCTCACTTTTTTCGGTAGCACTGTCTCTTGGCCCTGTAGGCAGCGCCCTTTCTTTCTGTTTCAAGGTGGAACTCTTAATCGTAACAGAGGTGGTACGGAGGGCTCCCGAGATGTGCTCACACTGGTCATGCATTCCGCTAGATTGACTTGCGTTTTCCGAGAGAGTTGCGTGTTTTCGATGGGGGGAGAGCCATAAAGCTTGGTGGATCTTTTGTGCTTAAATCAGGTGATGGCTATGACCATGTTTCAGGCACCGACGAAGTCGATCAGCCTAAATCCATTTGCCGAAGTTTCATTGCGTAGACTGAACTTTCCGATTGTGGGGCCGAAAACACCCTCTTTACAAACGCTGGCGTTTAAGTCGCCAAGCACCACTTTGAGATGGTGTTGGGGCAGCCGCTTGTATGTGCTCTACCGTTCATAGAATGCATTCTTCTTTTTCACGTTGCCCTTCTCTTCGGTCGGTACGTATGCGCAAATAAACGGGATGTTGAAAAATCTGCGAGTCTGCGCTTATTTACACGACCACTCCCCCAGATGTTGTAAAGGTAGTTTTTCCTTTCTCCCTTCATCTTATCTTTTGAGTGGCAGTGATGCCAGCTTTTGCTTTCAAGAGGACATCCATCAGCCAGGCAGGGGCACCTGCCCCGACAGGACATTTTAAGTGCATGCCCCATGCTCATTATCCTTGAAACGTTTGCATTTTTCGTCAACTAAAAAAGAGTTTCTCATATCCAAGGCATGTTGTGATTTTATTGGAGTGTTATTGTATGTGATGGATCCCAAATCCAACGCACAACCAGCTTTGCGGGGGATAAAGTTATATTAACGATTATATAGCGAGACGCTTGATAGACGCCTGCTTGCAGCCGCACCTTATCCCGATGAGGCACTGATGTTTTAAATCCCCTGCCAAGTCTTTAAAACGATTATGTTGGAATGGCCTAACCCGGGTGTCCCCTTCTCACATTTAGCCCACCATAAAAATGGTGTTCGGTGGGTACCCAAGGGTACTTTGACACAAACGCCCGGAAGTAGTGAGCTGCCTGAACCACATACAAAAGAATTGTTTTGGCCATTTCCAGGTGAAGAGAAGTCAGGAACTCTCCCCACTTACGTGCACTTCTACACACAGAGCCACAACCTCCAAAATAAATTTTTTTTCACATTTTTGAAATCTCAAAGAAGTAGTAGTTGTTGTTGTTGTTGTTTTTAGCGACAAAGCACTCCCCGTAGGTTTTGGGGAGTGTTGTCGGAGGTGACAGTCTTTTGCCGGATATCAGTACGGTACGCTCCGGTACTCCCTTACGGTACTGCCCGACTGTCATGGTAGCGATTTGGTATGACCAGTGTACCCTTCTAGGTCATGCCGCCCCTCCGGTTGGTTAATTATTTTCTTGAAAATCCATTTCATGATTGCTTACCATTACTTTCAATTTTTAATGATTATTTTTTCGATTAATTAAAAAAATAGCCAAAAAAATCATGATTTTTCATGATTATTAAAAATATTAAAAAATAGTCAAAATAGTTGTTTTGATTACTTTTGATTTGTTTTAATTACTTTTGATTATTTTATATTTTTATTGATTTTTTTTTGATTATTTTTGATTATTAAAAATATACACATCAACATACTAAAAAAATCAAAAATAATTAAAAATAACCAAAAAAATTGAAAAAAAATCAAAAATAATCATAACAACTTTTTGTGATTATTTTTGATTATTTCTTAATTTTTTTTTTAATAATCGCAATTGCTTTTTCTTGAAAAACAATGAAAATATTCATTACCAATTAAAAAAGCCGTCTAATTAATTGATTACTTATTACCAATCAAATTTACAGGTCTGAAGTAAACCAGTGGTGATGTTTCAAATGATGACCTATCAGTTGTAATCACTTTAAAAATTCAAGTTGTGCGTGGTATAGTGAGAAATGGAAAATAATACAGGAAATTCTCTTAAGCATTGTTTAAAACTAACAGCATAATCTTCGTGCAATGGCTTCAATCGGAGTCACGAGACTTGATATAACCGGACATCTACAGCGAACGTTAGTCAACTATCAAGTGAGATGAAAAGCAAGAATCAAACCGAAGTCAAGTGTTTCAAATATAAATTGACTTTTCATTTCGAAGGGTATAAAAAGCTTAAATCTCCTGCTAAAATAAACAACTCCACTGTCAGTATCAACTACTGCATATCAATAGGCGCACGCACAAGTACTATCTCCACTCTGACACTCGATGTGTATGTGACTCGAGTGTGGGTGCCCACATACACTCAAGATTTCAAAATCAACTTCCTTGGTGTACGAAATGTAAGCCGGCTGCACTGTGAAAAGTAGTCAACCACAAATTCAAAGGAGCAGCCAGCAATTGCAGATGAGGCTACTGAAGCTATACCGAGTAAGCTGCTACACTATTGTACCGTGACGTTTTTGCGAAATATATTACACTTTAATGGCTTTGCAGTGAATAACGTGAGTAAGAAAGAAAGCAATTTTCATACAAAGAAATAAAGCAACAAAAAAAAAACAAAAAAAACAAAAAAAAAACCAAAACATGAAGTAAATACAAGAAATGCTTCGCTGCGCATAACGTCGATGAGCATTAAAGGAAAATACACTAGCAAGTAAAAAACCAAAAAAAAAAAAAAAAATAAAAAAATTCCACCGAAACCACAAAATTATTATTATTTTTTTTTCGTTTCACACTGCTGCACTTACTTTTTGTTTAACATGAACCTGGGCTTGTGTGCCCGTGGGCGTTGCATTCTCCCGTGTACCGCAGGCAGCAACACTAACAACAGCAAGCGCGTTGCAATCAAATACAAAGTGCTACACGCAGCCTCGTACAGCCATATTCTTTTTTTATAAAAATTTCATTGCATAATCGAAGGCGTTCGCCTGCATGTATGCATGTATGTGTGTGTGTGTGTTTGGCTTGTGTGAAGGTGGTGGTGCATGCGCTGTTTCGACAAAAACTTTTCGATCGTACAACTTGTATAACAGTATTACGTGTGGATTTGTTACATATGCGCATGTATGTGTGGATGTGTATATGTGTGTATTTTAATAATATATTACACAATTGTTTGTAAGTCTTTTGGCAAGCTTTAGTTGGGGTTTTTTGGATAACGCGCATTTGGCGAATGCCAAAAGACATACGCTTTTATTAATGCAGAAACTTGCGGATTCGGTAGCATGCATTCTGATTGCTTTTGTGACCGTGCGCATGTATGTTTGTGTTGTGGTGTGTGTACCCTGTTGGGAAAATCTCTAGCCCTGAACTGGTGCGCTTCTAGAGCTTTCTGAACCCCTATTAGATCGTCTTCAATCTCTTTTACACTTAATCAGCTGGCGAATTTAAGATGACGATGTCATAGGCGGTGGAAGTTGTCCCCCACTTCATGACCTTTTCGACAGTTCCGAACTAGTTAAAAATTCGACTGTTGGGATGTAGTTCGTTTATTGCTACTATTGCTATAGTTTTGAACCATTTTCAAGTTCTACACTTCGGATGTAATTAGTTTAGAATTGAAAAAAAAATATTTTGAGAAGCCTTCCATGGTAGAACTACACTCGGAGACTTTTTGACAAATGACTGCCTATGGTCGACCCCCATTTTGAAAAACTTTTTCAAACCACTTTTGATGTTACCTTTTCCAGGACTCGAACTATTCCTTTATAATGCATACATATGTAACCTTTTCTCTCACTATTGATGCGTGCGCCGTAGCTGAGTGGATAGAGCACTCGACTCTGATGTGGGACGCGTCGGTTCGAATCCTAGTAACTGATAAATTTTTTATTTTTTTATTTATGATTTAAAATTTTAACCATTCTTTAAAAAGCGGTATAATAACAAAACATTTTTCCAAATACGAATCTAAATTTTATTAAATTTTAATGATTACACAACTTCCGGTTCTAATTACTATCTCACTAGCTCTTATTAGCCACTTTATCTCTAGTTCTGAACCAGAAATTATTCTCCCTAGTTACTGACTTCCCCACAGGGTATGTACAAGGATTTTGAGCTATAAAGTAAAATAATTTTGTGTATGTAATACATTAGAATGCCTTACCCAACAAGCGAAATAATATAATTCGAGTTCTCTTTTCTATGGAAACATTAGCAGAGAGGGAAATGGCGTACAGCAGAGTGACTGAAATGCAGATAGGACGACTTTCACTTCTCACAATATCAATTACTCTTAACTGCAAACATCTTAAGCCCTTTTTGAAAGATAGATCAGCTTCAACAGAAGAGCCGAATCTCGGCCTGAGACAAAAAAAGTGCTCGATGCCACTTCACTAAACATTTAGGCGAATACAAAGACTCTCTGAGTGCACATAAGCCAAAACAGAACAAGAGGAACGGAGGAGCACGATATCAATGAAAAGATACCGAAGAAATTGAAGGAGAAGGGATAGGCGAATAAAGAAAGAAGGCAGAACCAAACAAGAGAAAAAAATAAAAATAAGAAAAAAGAAAGATGATTATAACAAAGATAATGCTGACGATGGTATGGAAGATAAAATAAAGTCGACGGGGGAAAACGGAGTTCGCCAAGCTGAATATTCGACATAATTCAAATGCGAGAAAAGGAAATGGGGAGAAGAAGTGCAGGGCAAATGAGAACTAAAGGAAGGCGTTAAAAAAGGAGATAAAAAATATGAATATAATAAGAGGAGAATGAATGATTTAATATTTGGCAAGATATACCTGTGAAGAGATCAAAGCCGAGCTGATATACTAATTTGTGGTGTGCTGCTTCTAATTTTTCCTACAAATCTACATGTTTTATGCCGGCTCCGAACGACATCTGTAGATGCATATTAATGTAGCTCTTTCATGACAGAAATACACTCTAAGGGTTGTCGGCTGCCGGGACGACCTCGTTTTTGAAAAAAAAAAAGTTCAAATATTTCTAAACATTTTAATTTTGCCTCTTCTGTTACTTGAATCTGGGACCTATGGTGTTGCAGGCCAACGGCACTAACGCCACGACACGGTGGCCGCCAGTGGAAAAATAAGCATAATGATGAGATAATGCTAACCATAGTATTAATTACAATGATAGTGTCGATTGTGGTGAATTGGATTAGGAATAGAAGGAGAAAGAGAAACAGAAGGGTAAAACAAAATCAAAGAGAAAGGGGGAAGTTAAAAAATCAGAAGGAACAGAAAAATGAGGAAGAGAAAGTAGAGGAAGAAAGGAATAAGACTAAAAATAGAAACAAAGTACCTGAGTGATCGAGTTTTGCTCGGCATTTTTTGAGGTTGCCATATAACTAAGTTTGAGAGGATACTCAACAGTGAAGACATTATATACAGTTTTTCTTACCAACCGTTAGCTTAATTGATGCGCTTAATCAGCTTTAGAGATAATGCCGGATATCGAAAAAGTATATATACATATGTATATGCCTAGCATCTAATTGGTTTTTTGCCTCCTCAGTGGCAACATTTATGTAAGAGAGCATAGACCGTAGCAGATAAGCTATATACAACATTTAATAGAAATGTGTGAAGAAAACGTTTTCAAGATAATAGCGGTTATGCAAAATAATAAAATAATGGGTTTAGGTGGCAAGCCTAGATGGTAACCCTAACTGGAAATATTTTTGTTGAAATACGAATTAAAATACCTTTTATTTGATAACCATATTAACATGACTCAAATAATTTATAAAATTTCAAATAAGTGGCAACACTTTACAATACCCTAGTGGCAACGTCTAAATAAGACAGCTTAAAATTAACTAGCTATGTGCCAAAGTTCATCCAAAAAAGCCAATTCGTTTTCGAGATTAGTTGGCAACCCTAGGTGGTAGCTCGACCTAGAAATATCCTTTCGTCTGATACCTGTATTGGCATACCTTATTTCATCACAAGCAAATTAGATGGGTGACACCCCATAACAGCATCCCGAGTGAGAGATCACATGCCAAATTTCATCTAAATGGACTAAGCCGTTTCGAGATAGTGTGAATAGAAGTGGGAAGAAAAAGGCATAAAAATAGAAAAATGAACAAAAATAGGAAAGTAAAACGAGGAATAACAAAAGGAATAGGAAGACGAATAAGAACTTAATTTAGGAGGGAGCCAAAATAGTGGAAGAATCAAATTTCCCGGGCAAAGTTTTAATTTTCTAAATGGTATCCTGACAACGAAAGAGTTGGAAAAAATGGGTGGAAGATCACTGGGTCTCGCTCATATATACATAATTTCTAATTGTTCACTGGGTTATCAACCATAAAAGAATAAGTATGTGCCTGCATGTCATACTACAAGCACATCTGAGTTCGAATCATTTATTGTTTATGGTTTCATGTATCCATCTGTCTTTTGTGTAGTCACGTCTCTAGCGACGCGATTGCAATTTGATTGCAGCGGTGCAGAGTGGTAAATCTAGATGCCAAAATGATTTTACAAACAAAAGTTTTGATACAAGAGAATAATATATAAATGTGATCCATATGTAATTATTTTATATTTAAATATACATACATACACACATGTACATATATATATACGAGTATGTATTTCAAACTACGCTCAATAAAGCAAGTTCCTTTCTGGCTTGAAACGATGCTAATTGAAAGAATCAAGAGAGTGGAATTTGTTGCTGGAAAGTGGAAGCGACTTATTGTTAAATTTGGGTTCCAGTTTCAAACTAAACAAAACCAATTCCGAAAAGTATGTATAAAATCTTTAATTTTTCGAAATTTTATAAAACAATATTTAATAAAAAGGCGATCACGCCCATACCATTTTTGAAAAAAAATTATAAGCAAATTGTTTAATATCATTTCTTCTAGTGACTAAAATATTTACAAATCTGTATACGAAAACGTGGGCGTGGTTATTAATAACTTTTTACTAAAAATCATACCCATAAAAACATGAAGTAGTTTAGCAAAGTTGGGTATTTGGTAGCAAAACTAAACTCAATTAATTTCGGGGTGAAAAATAAAAAAATTATATTATTTTCTTTTTGAAGAGTGTATAGTATAGCAACAACTAGAGTACAAAAAAAGCTTCGGAGTGAAAATAAAACTCAAAAATATCTTTTTTTTTGGAGTAAACAATGAAGCTTAAAAAGTAACAATAATTTTCGGAGTAAAAAACAAATCGAAAAAAAGAAACAAAATTAATATTATTTGTTAATCGAAAAATTCAGAATTAAAATAATTTTGTGTTTTCGGAGTGGTAAATAAATACCGAAAATAAATTATTTTTCGAAGTGAAAAATAAAAAAGGTAAATGTTTTGCTTGGTGAAGAGTTCACAATATAACAACAACTGGAGTACAAAATAAAGCTAAACGAAATTTTTTTTCGGAGTGAAAAATATAGCTAAAAATATAGTGAAGCCTAAAAAGTAACAATTATTTTCGGAGTAAAAAAAAAATCGAAAAAAAAAACAAAATCAATATTATTTGCTAATCGAAAAATTTAGAATAAAATAATTTTGCATTTTCCGAGTAGTAAATAAATATCGAAAAATCACTCATATTTTCGAAGTAAAAATAATTATTTTTGGGATGAAAGATTAAACTTTTTTTTTAAAAAGTAGTTAGCAATCATTTTCGAAGTAAAAAATAAAAGGGGAAAAACTATTCTTGGAGTAAAGAATAGAGCTACACAATAATTATTTTCGGATTAAAAAATAAAGCTCAAAAAATAATTATTTGCGAAAAAAACGAAAGGTAAAGGACACCTTTAGCTTTCGGAAATATATCGAAATATCTGAAATTTAACCGATTGGGAACTAGCCAAAGCGAAGTTACCTTAGGGCGTTTCGAACGTACACCGGTTGAGAATGACTTGGCAAGCAGTCCAGCATCAATGACAACGCCATGTAATTTTCGGGAGGGAAATAGCTATTAATATTAACGGTTAGCACTGAAATTTTGCAGCTAACGAAACATCTCCAGCGAAGTTTATTTTTCAGATTTGCAATCGCTATGTAAATCCGTTTAAAAATATATATTTATATGTGCATTTGTGTGTTTGTAAGTTGTACTGCACTTTGTTTGCATTCAATTCGCCATCCATTACTCACATATATGTACCCAGCAATAAATATGATCAGTCTAAAATGACTTCGGCATGAATCGCATAAGAGAATGAACCCAAAGTCAGTATTTAACTGTTTATGAAATGATTCCATTTGTGTGAGTGTTTTCTATGAAGTAAATTTTTGTATGATTTTTTGCCTGAACTCTCGGACAGGCTCACTCTTTTCCCCTGAACATACGATCAACCAAGTCTAACTTTTACTTCTATAAGACAGGCTTGCTCTATGGCAAGCTCTCTTTTTAACTCAGAGTTAAATTGAAATTTTGTCAGAAGCTTTTACGGAGTTTAGCCCTTTAACTCTGAGTTAAAAAGATAGCCTGCCGCTCTGCAAAAATTAAAATTAACTTATCCAGCCCTTGCCGATAACGGCCTAGTTGGGATTAATCTACTTTTAGATGAAAGCTATAAATCGATTAGTTCGACTATTTTTGGCAGTGTATGCAGTGTGCAATCTCCCAAAGTGAAATGTTTGTCGCACAGTTTTACTCAATCAGTTGGCAATCATCTAAAACAAATGTTTGCTGTATTGGAAAAATTGAAAAAAAAGAAACGAAATTCCCGGCATGAAAATATGCCAATGTTGTTTTAATATAAGCTTAACAATAATATATAGAGGCAATATAGTAATTTTGAAGCAAAAACTAATAAAAATCTCAGTGGGTAACAAAATACAAAGAAACTATTTACATTGAAAATTCATTATGTTTTAAAGTTTTAATTTATTCTATCGTTTATCAGTTGCTTGTTCGTTTAGGCGATTTTGGGTGTGTTACATCAAAGTAAACCAGACAGTTCTTGTTGGCAATAAGGTGGCTAGTAGAAGTGGCTTAGGGAGCATACTTTTTTGTACGTCGCAGAGGTGTTAAGTAATGTATGCAACTCGGAATGCAGTCCATGCATTCATATATTCATTCAATAACAATTTTTCATTGGAAATGGATACAAAAAACTGGATTAGACACGAATTAATTAAAAAAATACAGTAAGTTTATTTATTAATAAATCATGAATACCCCAAGAAATAAATTACGGTAGAACGGCGTATGCACATATGAATGAATGGGAAAAGGCGAAGCCTCTAGGTATTGTGCGTCTCAAATTTCCGTTATCGATGCCAATTCTTTATAACTAGCCCCCCCTTCCTTACCCAATTCCTGGCTAATTTCGGTTCGACAAATCAGTTTATCCCGCAGTTATGGAATAAAAAGTTTGGGGAATAATTCACTATAAGAGGGGCGGGCCCACTCCCACTTTCGGAAATTATATTTTTCGATTTCTTCGTCCACGGACACTTTGAAAGCGAAATAGAAATGATACATTAAGAAACTCAAATAATTTTTTTTTTCAGTGTATGGAATTCATTTTTCTTTTATTCATGTTAAAGCTCATTAAATTTTATTAAATATAGGTTAATTAGTTTTAAAAATAATGGAATTTAAATGCCCCCCCTGCTCGTCGATGCATGTGCGACATCTTACCAAAAAGTTGTTCATTACTGCTTGGAGAGTTGAGACAGGAATAGCCGCAATTGTTTCTCGAATGGATTGCCTTAGTTCATTCAAATTTGTTGGTTTTGCTTTGAAGACTTCCTGTTTGCAATAACCCCACAAGAAAAAGTCAGGTGCAGTAAGGTCAGGCGACCTGGGTGGCCAACGGAATGTGGAGTTTCTGGATATCAGCTTATTGGGAAATTTTCGTCGCAATTCTGTCATAACAGGTTGGGCTATATGAGGAGCTGCACCATCTTGCTGAAACCACACAGAGTTGAAAGAAATTCTCATTCGGCGTAATTCTGGATAGAAAAACTCTCTCAACATGCTCAAGTAACGGTCTCCAGTAACCGTAACGGTGTGACCGTTTTCTTCGAAGAAGTAGGGCCCGACAATGCAGCGTGATGAAACTGCACACCACACTGTGACACGAAGTGGATGCAATTCCGTCTCATGGAGTATCTGTGGGTTGGAAGCACTCCATATTCGACAATTTTGTTTGCTTATGTTGCCGTTTAAATCGAAATGGGCCTCGTCAGACATGAAAAGACAGTTCAACATGTTTCCATCCTCTTCCACCATTTGAAGCATCTTCTGGCAAAATTCCAAGCGAATCGGCAAGTCTGCAGCGTTCAGTTTGTTGGCCATTTGAATTTTATATGGGAATAAGTCCAAATCTTTGTGCATAATTGACTGTAATGACTGTCTGCTTACACCCATTTGAGCAGATAAGCTTCTTGTCGAAACACGTGGATTGTTTTGTATGGCAGCAGCTACAGCAGCGATTGTTTCCTCCGTTCGAACTGAAGGGTTTCGATGGTAAGGTCTTCTGTTGACTGTCCCATGCTCGGCAAAATTGTTTACAAGCCTTATTATGGTCCATCTGCTCGGAGGATTGCCGCCAAACGTGCGCCTATACTCTCTTTGAACCGAAACTACGGACTCCAGTGCGTGATAGCGGCGGACAATCCAAATTCTTGTTTCAGTGTCCCAGTTATCCATTTTTGTCAAATGTAAAAGTCAATCTGCAAAATAAAAAAAAAAATTAACCAGATTCATTAAATAGAAAAAAAGGTAATTTAATTTTTTTTTGGTAACGGCTTTCATTAGCCACCCTGTATAAAGCTATTTTACGCAAAGTTATTGCCTACTAAAAATATATCTATGATCCTTTTCAAAATCTTTCGTATAAAAGTGGGCGTAGACCTTTGGCGATTTCGGCCATTTTTTCCTCGAACATTCCTTGTATTCACGGAATCTGTGTGTTGAATTTCGTTTCGATATCTTGAATGGTTTTTTATTTATGAGTAATAATATTTTTAAATTTGACTTAATCAAAAGGGGCCCATTTTCAAAAATTTATTGAAACATTTATTTACTGCCTCAATATTAATCTTCACGTACTGAGTAATCACTTTTTTTATATTTTCGCAAATATTCTATATATAGAAAAGGGGCGTGGCTATAATCCGATTTCGCCCAATTTAAATAGCGCTCGGAGATGAGTGCCAAGGAACCTGCATACCAAATTTCACTAAGATGTCTCAAAATTTACTCAAGTTAGTGTGTTCACAGGCGGACGGACGAACATGGCTTAAGCAATTTCTTTTTTCCTCCTGAACATTTTGATATGTATAAGTCAATATCTATCTCGAATAGTTTATGCCGTTACATACTACCGTTAGCCGAATGAAATTAATATACCTCGTGTGCGTAGCACAACTAGGTATAAAAAAAAACAATATAATTGGTTATGGCCTTGAGCCCTATATAATTGAAAACATTTACACATATATTATTTAACTGATATTACAGGAAATAAAATAAAACGGTCACTGCCCCAACAACAATTACCATAACATTCATATTTTAGTTGACATTCCATTTATTGGCTTCATAAGTTGGCGCAAAACATTTGTGACCAGCAGCCAAATTTCAATGCTTATAATCCCCAAAAATAAAATATAACAATAAAATAAAGCAGATGAGTTGGCCACAAATAAACATAAATTTCGCTTTAACCCCTTTTTATTGACATTTATGCTGACACCACTAATCCACGATTAAGCGACAGTGTGAGCAAAAACGCGTTGAAATGTTTAATGCCTCATATGATGTGTACATTTAATGATCTTTGTATCTATCTCTCTCTCTAACTCAACACGTTTAGCAGTGGCAGACTCATTTATTATGAAAATCGTGAAATTTATATGCGGCAATTGTGTTTGTACTTAAACTTTGCTATAGCCAAGCGAACGAACACTCACTGATAAGTACTCACTCTTACACACTCGTACATGCTTAGATGTGTATATAAATACAGAGCTATTCTATGGTAGATATGTTTGGATGAAGGTGATATTTGCGTGCCACGCACATATCAAACCATAAAAATGTCATACGAAACGTGAAAAATGAAAATTTAAATAATTCAATGCAACGCAAACGCGACTAGGCGACATTTTAACGTGCGAGTGTGTTTGTGTGGCGAGTGTATCCGCTCCCCTGCAGGGACGCGGTAGCCAGTTAGTAAAATTTCTGGTTCAGAAATATTTATAAAGTGTCAAATAATAACAAGTTCGATAGGAACTCGATTTTTATTAGGTAAAAACTTGCCGTTGAGCAACCATCAAAAGGTATTTTGAAATACATTGGTGAAAATAATTCTTCTTATAATTTTTTTATTGTTTCAATGCAAGTATTTCTTTGGTTATATTTAAGAATAAATATCTTTATGAGAAACGATTCAAAAAAAAAATTGCTTGTATGTCATTTTTTAACAAACACACTTAAATAAAAAACAGGTAAGAAAGTGTGGAACCGAACATTAAACACCCAGCTGTGTAAGAGTGGGCGTGGTCAATTGATAAATTGTTGTGAAGTTGTGAATATACAAGTTTTTCTACTACCATGTGGGCAGCACCATACCCATTTAGCTAAATTTTTTTCTTTAAATCAGTTAATTAAATATCCCCTTCACTTTTTTATACCTAGTAGTGCTACGTATGCAAGATATATTAGCTTTATTCACCTAGCGGTAGTATGTAACTGCATAGACGAATCAAGATATATATTGACTTATCGATATGAAAATGTTCAGAAGGAAAAGAGAAATTGATCAAGCCACACTAGATAACTTGAGTAAACTTGAGAGATATCTCAATGAAACTTGGTATGCAGAGTCCTTGGCATTTATCTCCGAGCGCTTTTTAAAATGGGCGAAATTGGATGGTAGCCACACCCACTTTTTATAAATAGAATTTTTTCGAAAATACAAAAAAGTAATTATTCAGTACATAAAACAACTATTTGGTGTGTATTTTTGCAGAAATTTTTGAAAATAGGCGTGGTACCGCCCAATTTAAATAAAGTGAAAATTGGAAATATTATAAATCATAAATCACAAACCGTTTAAGATTTTGAAACGAAATTTAGCACACAGATTTCCATGAATACAAGTAATGGTCCGGCAAAAAAATGGGCAAAATCGGTTAAAGTCCACGCCCACTTTTATATGAAAGATTTTGAAAAGGCATATAGATATATTTAATAGACAATAACTTTTCTTAAAATAGCTTCATATCATTTCTATTTCACTTTCGAAGTATCCGTGAACGAAGAAATTCCAAAAATATAAATCTTCGAAAATAGGTGCAGCCCGCTTATTTTATAGTGGATTATTTCAAAAAACTTTTATGCCATAACTACGGGAAAAATTGATTTGTCGAAACGAAATTTGTTGAAAATGTTGAATATATAATGGTAACGGTTTATTGTAAAAATGGGTGATTGGTTCAGGGCCACGCCCAGTCTTTCAACATAGCTTTGAAAAATGTGTTTGTTAAATTAAAAATGCGATATTTCCTACTGACGCCTACTTTTCAGCATAAAAGTTCTGCTATTTTCAAAGGCGATCACTATCACTTGTTTTATTTTAATATTATCAAGACAACAGAGTGAAATTGATATAATCAACGATTTTGTATATTCTGTCTTCCTACCTCCGTTTTAGAAAACTTACTGGAAAATACAATAGTGCGTGTGATCATCAACCGATTTAGCTTATTTTCCGTAATCGTCCATACGCGCCCATAGTAGCTCTCGTCTCAAGTTTAGTCATTCTATTGTAATCGGTTCTCACTTTCTTAAAATTCGAATTTAAAAACTTCTTGACTCATAAGTGGACAGTGCCACGCCTATTTTGCAAAAGTATTGCAAGCAACGTATAAAAATTGAAAAGGTTGTTGTGGTTCCAAATTTGATCATTGAACCTGTCCCTACTTCTACCTGGTTATAAGAAAACTTTTATGAAAAGTGGGCGTGGTCAAGAAGCGATTTCGTTTATTTTCTGCCAGTGTATTTGTTAACAGTCGAAGTTTACAAAATTTGTTTACAGATTAATTTGGTTAAAGTCGTTAAAGAATTATTAAGTGAATAAAGGTACCAAATTTTATTATTATAACTGCTTTCATTAATGAATTATCTCATTTTATAAGTTTTTCGAAATTTTGGATATCAAAAGAAGGGGCGTGGTTATGGTTTTATTCTGCTCATTTTAAATATCGACTACCATCATATAATTATCTCAAATTTTACTCAAGTTATAGTGTTGACTCCTCTATTCATGTTAAGAACCTTCATATTTATATGGAATTCTATATCTCTGTCGATTGTTTTATGGCGTTACAAGCCCCAATATATTCACAAGATTATAATACCCTGTGTACTAGTTAAGCTGTGTATAACTATATAAAATACATAGACATATTAGTTTGTAATCAAATGTGGCTTATGAATACTTACAAGTACTAGGTAAAATGCCTAGGATTTTGGTCTGGTTAGGAACCAACGACAAAGTACGTGTAAGTTTTAAAAAACACAATGCAGGAGTTACAATTTCAAGTGCCTAGGATATCGCATTGTTGACTCTGCCAGTTGATTGCATGTCAAACAGTCTGAGAAGGTACTAGTAGTGGTTCCGTATACACTATCAGCACACCAGTTTAGAGCTTGAGATTTTCCCTACCGACCCTATTTGCTAAATGTTAAAGTTTCATAGCACGATTGAACATGTTTTTATATTAGTAGAATGTGCGTGTGTTAGCCTAATCCATGGCAATTTGAAGCGTACAAAAGTGCGACTACTGCAGTAATAAAACGCCGGCCTGACATTGCATGAATACTTATGAATACTTACAAGTGGATGCGTCGTATGCAGGGGCGTAGTCAGAGTTTAAACACAGGTGGCGTGAGTGGAAATGAGATATCTTATCATCTTTTTCGACCAAGATCTTCATGGTGAAGCTGCTTAAGAGAAAACTAATATGCTTGACAAGTAATTAAATTCCGTTATCAAGTTGAGCCCAGCAGGCAGCTCTTTGAAACATCACATGCACAAAGGCCGACATCTCCGCAAAACGATGATAGACCAATCACTATCGATTACTAAAGGAAACACGAAGTATGCTCCATTACAATGACACAACTTCGCTCTGAACACTTCAGCAGACACAACTTCGCTCTGAACACTTCAGCAGACTTAACTGTTAGCTTTACAAATCTCTCTGGCATACCCTTACACATGCCCTCTTCAAAAATTGGTTCTCGCGTTAGACAGCACCTAGAAAAACACTGCATTCTGATGAGTTTGCTTCTTCACCTGTCTCAGTATGGCAACTCCGATGCGAAAATTCGGTTATTAGTTTGGGTCCGCGTTCTCTTTTATCCTACCTACTTTATACACTTATTTCTATACCTAAGTCTATATGTGTGTGTTTTCACATGTGCGCCACACTAACGTTAATCTAAGCGCCAAAATCATGCTACGCCGCATAATCACGTAGCAAAAATGCTGACAAATGGCAAATGGCGTAACACAATTTCGATAATTCGCTGAGAAAAAGTACAAAACAAAGGCGCTTAAGAGAGATGCAAAAACAACATACACACAATACTCAAATAAAATATAAACACATTTAGTATTCGAATGCGCAAAATAATCCGGCAAACCTTTGGAATTTTTAACGAGTCGAAAACATTTAAATCGCACATATTGCATATTTGGCGGCGTTGAGCCGGAACTGTGGCATGTAATTCGCCGTTCGAACACAGGTGCGTGCATTATTTTAGAATTTACCAAATTTTTTTGTTTCGCGGATTTTTTTCTTACTATTTTGAGGGTGACTGGTTTTTGTAAACTTTTTTTTTTAATGCTATTAGATGTTGAGCGTCCTAAATAAATGTAGATTGCTGGAATTTTAGGTGTTATTCCATGCCAACCACTATGCTCTTCGAAGTTATTACTGACAAAAATTAAAAATTAAAATTTTTCAGAAATGTTATGTTTCGGTCTTTCAATACAGAAAGATGAAAATTAATCTATTTCAAAATATTTTTAATTTCATTTTCATTGAGATAGAGCATTTTTGAAACTAATAAATTTTTTATAAATTTTGAGATGCAGGTTTTAGTATTCGAAAAGGTAAGCAAAAATTCGAAACCTTGTGCGCAGGAAAAAAAAAAATTAGGTAAATCAAAGATCGTAACATAATATTTCAAAACTTTTTGAAAAATTGTGAAAATATTTGGAAAATTTTTTGCACACAGCCTAGTTTGCCAAACAAAGTTCGGTTCGGCTTTAAAAATCTATGTTTGGTCATTCTCTAGATACAGAATTGCGCATGCTAGTTAATACAAAAGTAAAAAAAAAATAAAAACTCTTAACAAAATTTATCTTAAACTGTCTTACTAATCGTGTTCAAAAATTGCAAAATTATATGAAAGACATTTTTTTGGGATAGTTGAAATATCTGTATTTTTCGCACAAAGTTAAAAAGTGTTTTCCAAAAAGATTTTTAACACTCAATTTTGAAATTTTTTGTGTATTTTGCCACTTTTCTCATATTAAAAATTATTGTTTTAGTTATTTTTGAAAAAAGTTTTAAAAATATCAGAAAACATTTCGAGTACATTTTTTTTGGTATTTTGGAAATATCGTCAATTTTCGAAAATTCACAAAGTATTTAAAATGTTTTTTAAAATGCATAAAAAAACCTTTTCCAACACTCCAATTTAAAATTTTATTCAGCTCTAACTGTTAACTTTTTTATTTTAACACAAATATTATACTAAAAAATAAAAAAAAAAGTTTTAAGAATTTTCGAGATGTAGTTAGTTATTGTATTTTAAGTTTCATACATTGCGTTAGCTCTAACCAAACACTATAAAAATATTTTCAAAAAGCTTTAAAAAAATTTGAAAACGATTTGAAATATTTTTTTACGAAGTTTCGAATATCGTAAATTTTTGAAATTTATGTTTGAAAATAGTTTTATGCACGTTTTTCGGCACTAAGTTTCAAAATTTTTTCGACAAATACTTTAAAACCTAGCGTATTAGCTCGGAATAACCCCTTTATGTATCTACTTACATATATATTATTCACATGTGTCTCCCAAATGTTTTTTGTTTTTTAAGGCAACTGCGTTCTCTCAAACTTCTCTACAATCGTATTTCTGCCGCTTGTCAAAATTTTTAAAAGCTTGCCTCCTTTTCTCCGAAAAGTGTAGCCACTTCGACTATGTAAAAGTTCACGCTTTTCGCTTTGTATACGCGCTACCTTCCCATAGGCCAAAAATAAAAGACGTGGCGTATGAGTAACATTTTATGTTGGAGAAAAGGCGAAACAAACGTATTGAACGGAATGCGAATGTAAGAGACCGTTAACAAAAATGCGTGTAAAAGGTAAGCGTTTTATAAATATTTATTAAAAATATGTTAAACGAACGCATGAAATTTGAAATGCTCGACAAAAGGTGTTGCGTCCACTCCCCTGCTTGCGCTTGGTGAACCTTTTGTGGATTTAACATGTCATTTAGAGCACATATTCGAGAATAATCATGAATATGTACCATGTATACATATATAATATGCATTGTATATATATATATATGTATGTATGTGTGTATGTTAGTTGGCTAAGGTGTTTTTGGTTATAGTCTAGTTTATATTATTCAACAACGTTAGATGTGCTCGAAGAATTTTTGGATAATTTTACACTAAAATAAGTAAACACATACATACAACTGTGTTCAATATAATAGTAGTGAAATTAAAATGGATAAAGTTCGACGAAATAGGAGAAAGCTGTGATTTTAATAATTTTCATTCAAAATACAGCGAATTCCATAACAAAAACGAGATTAAAAGAAATTTCAAAGTTTACACAAAGTTCAGGAAAATTAATTAAACTTTAAAAAATTACCAGCAAAATCTTAAAATTTTTTTGGCAGAATTTATAGAAAATTATTTAGTATGCAGTTTTGTAGACAATTTAATTATATTATACATTTCCTGAATTTTCAGAATTTTTTTCGTCAAGGGTATTGAGGGATTTCTTCCATACAACGCATGAAGAAAAATGAATTTTGTTTGGAAAATAAAACCCAACATAATTGAAAAAAAAGAGTTCTAAAAATTTAGGGTAAATTTTGAAGTACTTCTAACTTGCACATTATGATGTTAAAATTGAATGAGCTATAAAACTTCGTACTCAAAAATTCTGTCCAAAAATATTGAAATTTTGATGTAAATTTTTAAAAGTTTAATTGACTTTCGTGCACTTTGTGTAAACTTTGAAACTTTTTTTTATGTGATTTCGGTTATGGAATTTGCTATATTTTAAATGAAAATTATTAAAAACACAGCTTCTTTTTATTTTGTCGAACAATGTCGAATTGAATTTCACTACTATTATATTGAACACAACTGTACATTTTCATAGGTGAGTGAAATATAGTATATAAATATGTATATATGTAAGTAGAAGTATGAGTGCTGCATATAAGGGGTTCTGCATTCCAACTTGTGTACACATCTGTCATAGCCTTGTAAGTTTATTTGATTTATGTTCAAATTTCTTGAAAGAGAAAAATTAAATAAAACTTTTCTATGAAAAGAAATGCCAAGAGTTTAGAATATTTTAGTCACATTCATCATGTGTATGGGTAATACTGGATGCAAGTTTTTGCGCAATTTTGCATTTCTACAATAATTTATTTTTATTTAAGAGTTTCATTATTTTCGCATTATAAATTAAGGTCATAGTGTTGCGGTGAGTTGTAGGTATTCGATGTGATATGCAACAAGAACAGATAAAACAAAAAAACACTACGTCGAAAAGTATTACAAAATGTAGCTCATATTTCCTGTTTCATAGCAATTGAAATTTTGCTTCCTCCCCAAATTTTTTTTTATTTCATACTTGTTGTTGCTGCTTTTTGTAAAGTCAAAATGCTCCAACCAGATTTATAGGGTTGTTACCGTTGCATCTAACTGGGTCTTGGATTTTAGTTGCATCTAACCAACGGTGATATTTTAGTTCTCATATATCGTTTTTATCGTTTCGGTTAAGTTGCGCTTTTGGTCACGGTTCCAGCTACTATCACGTATGATTAAATACATCCTTATACTTCGAAACATTTGCTTTTCGATTTAGCTGCCATGCACGTACAAAAATTTTTCCATGCCGAAGCAAGTCTCATATTTCGTAAAACGCAATTCGTATGTCACAAACAATTTTTCGTATATCCTATTTCGTATTGCTTTTCTCGTATATGATATTTCATGTTATGTATTTTATAGGTCATATATCGTATTTAATATCTCCTTTTTGCATTTTTCTTGCAATGTATTTCGCATGGTCTATACCATATATCGGATATCGTACACTGTTTCGTTTACGGTTTATCGTATGTGTTAATTAACCATGTATCGTTTATCAGATATCCTTTTTAGCATATGATATCCTCTTAACACCGTATAACGATAAGATTCCTCTCTGCTTTCGTTGTATACAAATTAATCTTTTAGTACGTATATCGTATAACAAAGATTCAAAAGTGCATTTCGTATATTGTTTATATTTTGTGTATATTTCTATTGTTATGTATCATGTATCAAAGTAATGTTTATCGCATTTCGTATCGCATGGTCTTCCACATATACATAAGTCATACCGCATATTCGTATATCGTATACGATATGTTGTATATTTTACATCATATCATGTTTTTTTGTGTCGCATATCGTATATGTATTGCGTGTCGCACATTGTCAATCGCATATAATACTTATTATATCGTACGTAGCTTACCACTTTTATATCGTATATGGTATATGGGTTTGTAGTCATATATGTTATCGTAAACACTATGTCGCGTTTTCTTACATCCTGCATTTCATATACGTTGCTTTTTGAATACCGTGTTTCGATGTGCTAGGTCGTATACTGTATATCGTATTTCGAATATGGTAGATGTTGTATACAGTTTATAAAATTTTTAATTTTGTAACTTGTGTATGCTTGCCACATTTTTTTTTCAAGCAAAAAAAATAAATTGAAAAAATCAAATTTCCTACATAAAATAAAAAATTAATTTATAAAAGTAAAATCTGAAACTCGAAACAAAAATGCTTTTAAAATATTTATGCAACAACATATCCATTCATGTGCTAGCACATCTTTATATACCTGTTTAAATATGCTTTCAAAAGAATTGTCAGCTTTGCCAACAACAACAATAGCAATACTATAATCATACAACAATATTGAGGTCAAATCAATTCGACACCACAAGTCAAAAGTGCAAAAATTACGGCTGAATGAACATACCGCATGCAATTTTTTTCTTTGGTTTTTTCTTTTTTACTATTTTGCTCATTTCAAAATCATTTGTTGTTGCTGTTAAATTTGTTTTGGCTACATATTGTATTTGTTGCTAAGTACAGTTATTGTTGCTTTTGTTGGTCACACGTTATCGAAGTGGGCGTTATACCTGCATCATGAGCTCATACCACATTTGTATCGTTGTAGTTGCGTAATTTCAACACGAGTTGGTAGTAGAAGAATTCACGCTCCAGTACTCAGCTGGAACTGTTCGTTCGTTCGTCTAATGGATGAACGGTTGGTTGGATGGTTGTTTGGTTGGTCGGAAGCAAGCAAAGGTGTTGCACGTATGCACTACACTGTGACATTTTACTAATGCATCATGCCGGCTTGTACGAATACACACAAGCAGGAAGGTGTGTATGTGTCCTTGCTTTGTTTGTAAGCTGGTTGAGCTCACGTAACGGTATGTTTGAAACATTGCCACGCTTCCGCTTCCGTTTCCATTTTGCTTTTCGACTTACACTTTCCCAATTGCTCTGATATAAACAAACATATTTACAATCATGAATACAGATATATATGTATACAAGTATTATCCTGCCGTTCCTAATGGGCGTTCCTTATATTTAATGGCTGTCGATATTTATTCGTTTGGTCGTTTGGCTGTTTGGTCACATGCTTGCATTGTCGTTTCCCGGATTGCTGCTTTATTCCTGTGCCGTCTTTGCTGCTATACCAAGCTACACACATGCGGACATATGAACACACATACATACGCACACATGTGTGGGTGTGCGGGTGATATGCACGGTTGACCCGCAGCTAGTGAAATTGATTGTTCAATCTGATACCTGCCGATTGCATACAAACATGCAACTCAACCTTTAGCTCGGTATGAGCTTATGTCCATATGTTTGTGAGCAAAATGCTTGATTCTGCTATATAAAGAAAATGAATTGAACCGAATTGAATGAGGCGTGAAATCATTTTTGCCAGCAAACGTTGAGATTGCAACTTTTTGAGTTGTGTGGTTGGTGTGCCCTAAAAAATGTTTGCATTGTTGCACTTCAAGAAACACTAGACTAATATGCGGCTGAGTGAATTCACTGCAAATCAAATCAAATTATAATATAACCATATACATTTGTGTCCACGTAATAGGTTAAAAGAAAGCCGATAATAAAATACTTGGTAGATTTTATGGCCAAACTGTTTTTTGATGTGTAACGATTTTTATCACGGTGTGTGTAAATACAGAGTTAAGTGTACCTATTTAAAAACAAAATAAAATAGAATTAAAAAAAAGGAAATAAAATAAAATAAAAATCAGCAAATGCAAATAAAACAAAATCAAATATAAAAAATAAAATAGAAAAAAAAAAATTTAAAAAAAAATAAAAGAAAGTAAAATAAAATAAAGTAAAATAAAATAAAATAAAATAAAATAGAAGGAAATAAAATAAAATACAATAAAATAAAGTAAAGTAAAATAAAATAGAAGGAAATAAAATGAAATAAAATAAAATAAAGTAAAATACAATAAAATAAAGTAAAGTAAAATAAAATAAAATAAAATACAATAAAATAAAATAAAATAAAATAAAATAAAATAAAATAAAATCAAATACAATAAAATAAAGTAAAGTAAAATAAAATAAAATAAAATAAAATAAAATAAAATAGAAGGAAATAAAATATAATACAATAAAATAAAGTAAAGTAAAATAAAATAAAATAAAATTAAATAGAAGGAAATAAAATGAAATAAAATAAAATAAAATAAAATACAATAAAATAAAGTAAAGTAAAATAAAATAAAATAAAATACAATAAAATAAAATAAAATAAAGCAAAATAAAATAAATTAAAATACAATAAAATAAAGTAAAGTAAAATAAAATAGAAAGAAATAAAATGAAATAAAATAAAATAAAATAAAATAAAATAAAATAAAATAAAATAAAACAAAATAAAGTAAAGTAAAATAAAATAGAAAGAAATAAAATGAAATAAAATAAAATAAAATAAAACAAAATAAAGTAAAATAAAATCAAATAAAACAAAATAAAATAAAATAGAAGGAAATAAAATGAAATAAAATAAAATAAGATAAAATAGAATAAAATAAAATAAAATAAAATAAAATAAAATAAAATACAATAAAATAAAGTAAAGTAAAATAAAATAAAATAAAATAAAATAAAATAAAATAAAATATAATAAAATAGAAGGAAATAAAATAAAATACAATAAAATAAAGTAAAGTGAAATAAAATAAAATAAAATAGAAGGAAATAAAATGAAATAAAATAAAATAAAATAAAATAAAATACAATAAAATAAAGTAAAGTAAAATAAAATAAAATAAAATAAAATAAAATACAATAAAATAAAATAAAAAAAAGTAAAATCAAATAAATTAAAATACAATAAAATAAAGTAAAGTAAAATAAAATAGAAAGAAATAAAATGAAATAAAATAAAATAAAATAAAATAAAATAAAATAAAATAAAATAAAATAAAACAAAATAAAGTAAAATAAAATAAAATAAAACAAAATAAAATAAAATAGAAGGAGATAAAATGAAATAAAATAAAATAAGATAAAATAGAATAAAATAAAATAAAATAAAATAAAATACAATAAAATAAAGTAAAGTAAAATAAAATAAAATAAAATAAAATAAAATAAAATATAATAAAATAGAAGGAAATAAAATAAAATACAATAAAATAAAGTAAAGTGAAATAAAATAAAATAAAATAGAAGGAAATAAAATGAAATAAAATAAAATAAAATACAATAAAATAAAGTAAAGTAAAATAAAATAAAATAAAATACAATAAAATTAAATAAAATAAAGTAAAATAAAATAAAATAAAATAAAATAAATTAAAATAAAATAAAATAAAATAAAATAAAATAAAATAAAATAAAATAATATAAAATAAAATATTAAATAAATAAAATAAAATCAATTATTATTATTCAATAGTAGAGAAACAAAAAAGGAAGAAAATAAAGAAACAAAAGTAAAAAAGAGCGAAATAATGTAAGGAAAAGGAAAAAGGTGAAGGAAATGAACAGCGAGGAAAGAAAAAATATATATAAATAAAATAAAAGAAATTAAAATAAGAAAGTAAAGGAAATTCAGGCAGACACTCTGTCGTGACTAAATCGGCTTAGCTTCTAGCCCTGATCATTTTGGTGCACCCCTGCGGGTGAAGGGTTTAGAATATGCCCGAGGTGGGCATACCGGTCGTATGAGGCGACTAACATGCAACTAAGCGTACCGGCTTCATATCCGGCAAAGGACTGTCACTTTCCACAACACTCCCCACTCGTTACAACAACAACAACATCATTTTGGTGAACATATTTGAAAGGTGTTATTCTTACGCCTTTCGTTTTGTCAGGATTCTAATTATTAAAACACGGCCAATTCATGCGCTTTCGTACATTACTTATAATTCACGTTTATTAATAATAAGTAAAATAAAGTTATGTTGTATTTAGTTAAATAGTATTAATTTGATTATGTCATTTTATTGTTCTTCGTTACCAAACCGATGTTGCTCATGACACGTGCCAGACTCTACTTTTTGTCGCTAACTGTTGGTTGAGTTGCCAATTGATTTCTATCTGCTAATCCGCAGGGATGACATATTTTGGTTAACTTGAATATTAGTGTTGGTCTTGTATTAAGGTTGACCACACACATAAGTTACTGGTGTTGATCTGATATTTATGTTGGCCTTACATATTGGTAAATCTCTCACTTTTTCTTCTGGTATTTAAATACTGCGGGTCAAAAATAGTGTACTCTATCTGCCTTAGATTAAGGCTTTTGGAGTTAAAAATAGTTTGCATTTCTTGGTGATCCTGGTGACACCACGAAACATGCGCTACATCTGAAAAATTTTGAGTTATTGAAATTCAATTTACTTACTCTAATATTATCTTTATGTATTAATATAATATTAATGATATTAACGACATTATTACATCCTGACTTACGCCTTCTTACAGTTTACAAGTAAAAAAAAGAAGGAAAATTTCAGTTCTCCATACGAGCTCCAACATGCATTGTGCATCGTTCCTCTCATACTTTTCTAACAAATGAATTTATGTAAGTGTAAGCGAAAAAGAAGCAGAAAATTTTCATTTGATTCATAAAAGTTTGTACAGAAAAAGTTTAAGGCCACTAAATTACGGAGTTTCCAAAAAAAAATGTCATGAGGGGACGTAAATTGTCGTTGCCTTCCTTTTTAAATATTTCACACATGTCTGTATGTATCTGCCTTAATATGGAAGCAATGCAATTTGTTCGTGTATTTGTAGTTGAGCACACGCATACGAGGTGATGTGCTTCTCAAAAATTTCCAACTTTTGGTTAAATGAGGCGAATATATATTTATCAAGTGTGCGACCCTTTGCGGTTTTAAAAACCAGTTACTTGGTTCGAATCTGCAACGAAAACGACTTATTTTTCTGAGATGATGGGATCGTTAATACTTTCACCACTTATATATTTGTCTGTTGCTTTTATAAAAAGGACCCCAAGTTTAAGTAGCTCATATGGTCACAAGCATCACTTGTTAAAAGAGATTTTGCGCCTGATGCTTTCACGGTAAATAAGCGATGTGTTTGTTTTCCATGGAGCTCAGCAGTGATCAAGACGACTAAGTGGTTGTTTATCATTTTATGACTTTGATTTGTTTTTGTTCACCACCAAAAATTTTATTTTCATGTCTCCAATAAATTATAGTTAGACAGATTTTATACTGATTTTTTATGGAATTAACTTGTTCAAAATCCCGTTTGCTATATTGCTGTTTCTAGAGGACAGCAGACTGCCTTTATCTGTATGAAAAATAGTTTTTACACCCGAAGTTGTACTAAAGTTTAAGGGACGTCAGGTAGGTAACATCGACCTCACCGTCGACGTTTGGCTGATACTCCTATAGAACCTGAGTATTCTGTACTCAGTAACCGGTTGAAGTTAGGTGTTTCTTTTCTAATTTTTACCTGCTTTGTAGCTTTCTGGTGAGTTTTTGTCTCCCCAAACCTCCAAGAAAACCAAGAAAACTCGCTTACAACTCTTGCCCGTAACTGGCAACAGAGATGATTAGTTAAGGAATACATTTGGTACGACGGCTTTTAAGTAGTTAAGGACAGCTAATAGTGGAGTTACAGCTAGCAAATGAGTGGAACAACGCTAGGGAGAAGGTTTGCGTAGGTAAGTGAGGCAGAACCTGAGATGGGTCTGGAGGGTGCATTGGGATATGAATATGGATAAAGAAGTATGAAATTGAATTTCTAAATTTAGATAGAGATGGACACGACAAGGAAGAAAGGTATGTAGAAAGAGATGTAAATGAAGCTGGGAACGAATAAGGAGATATAAATGAAGGTGGAGATGGATATTAAGGTGGAGTTGCAGATGAGTACTAAACTAGAGGTGGGGAAGGAGATTTATATTAAGAGGGCGATGACGAAGACGATGGAGATGTATATGAAGAAGGTAATAAGGTGGCAAAGGCGATGAATATTAAAACGGAGATAAGAATATAAATACAGAAATGGAGCTGTGGATGGAAATGAAGATGGAGACTTGAGATGAAGATGGATAAAGAAATGAAGACAGAGGATAGATATTTAAAGGGAGATGATAAAGACAATAAATATCTAAATAGAGATGGGGTTGGTATCAAGATGGAGTCAGTGACTCAGACGGAAATAAAAATATAGATTTAGATGAAGGTGGCGATAGGGATAGAGATTAAAATTTTTTGGGTAACGGGGTGGGGGGAAAAGATGGTGTTGGAGCTGCATATAAAGGTGATGATAAAGTTAAGGCTGAAGTTGAAAATGAAGATGAAGGTGGATATGAAGATATTTAAGACGATGTGAAAGGAGATGAAGATGATGTTGAACCTAAAGTAAGTGACTAAGATAGAAATTGTTATGTGCATGGAAATGTGGATGGTAGTAAATTTTGATGCACCTAATAAGGACTTTCGAACAAATTTCGGTTGGGAAAAACCTTTCATATTCATGAAGCTCAATAATATCAATATATGTAGTAAACGAAAGCAATTTAAAAATCTTGTAATAAATTGTTCTGTTGGGTCTTAACGCTACTGCTGTATCAAGTCAAAAAAATCTCACTTATATGAGACCTTTTTCAATTTCGAAAGACTCGTAGACTGCCTATAATCTTATGGTCATCGTACAAAGAGATGGTTCGTGCTGATTTTCTAAACCACGAAAAACTGATCATGTCTGAAGTCGCACTGAAAACTTGCGATCGGCTTGTCAACGGTGGTATTCATTTCCGTCTAAATACCATGGAAGCGAATATCATAAGAGCGAATAAGTGTCTTTAAAATCGAAAAGAAGGGTGAACTAATTTTTGTAATTTTGCCTGACCTTTCGGCATGTACATATATGTAAATGTCATCTTTCATCTTAGAAAAGCAAAGGCGCACTCCGTGATATAGCGACTCATCTGACAATTTTAAAATAAATCACTTATGAATATTCCATCATCAAATAACCCAGGTAACCGGCTTAATATTTATTTAACACGACTTTTGTAATTTTTTAACAAATCTGTTACATATTTTTTTGCAATTTAACGCAGCTTTGCTGAGAGAGCCATTTCGAAAAGTTGCAAATTTGCTGGCAAACTTGCGACATAAAAAAAAGAAATACGCGTTAAGGTACACAATCACACGTACACATACTCACACATGGACACATGGAAACGCACAAATATGCAAATGTATTGTACTCACAGTGCAAATTGAATGCCGCAGTTGCACTTTGGATTTCATAAAAACAAAAAAACTCAGCAAATTGAATTACCAAAGTCGAAGAAAAGTGCTCCGTAAAAGTGGCGATGACATTAAACGCTCGCACAGAGTTCACACAGGGCGCTGAGGCATCCAGAAATTACTTGAAGATGAACTGTTAAAAGTGCACAGATTTGCCGCCAGTTTAATTTGAAAAGTTTCACATTCGGTAACGATGAATGAAATAAAATGCAAAATGCAAAACGAAAATCTATATGCATCAAGAAAAATTTATGGTGACCATATGTTATAAACAAATATGTATCTTGAAGGCGTCCAACATATCTAAACGATCGTCATTAAATTTAATTATTAGTTTTCACGTGCTGACTGGGTATAGGTAAGCCTATATACCAAGAGGTTCTTCAGGATTGCGAAATGCCTCTCCGAGCCCTACGAAAACAATGCGATGATCTATTAAACTTGAAAATGCTAATAGTTTATTCTAATTTTAAACCGAACATTTTTTTAAGGGTTTCCGAATCTGTTTTCGAATTTCAAAACAAAAAAGGTTCGGTTCGCAATACCTAAAAAGCAACGGTTCGTTTCAAAACCAGTTCTGTATGAAACCGGTTTGCAGTTCTGCATTTCTTGTATAGTTTCCATTTGATGGAAACACCTAGGTAGGATGGCCTTAAATATAATCAAAAAGTTTTTAATTAAGTATATGTAAATACTTCATACCAATATTGCCATATTTACTTTAATATTTAAATAATTGAAAATAGGTGGCAACCTTTATTATTATTACAAATGACCACAACTATGTAAGATTGCTTGAAAAGTAGTACTTAACCTAAATGTATGCAACATTTCATACAAATCGATTGCAAATATATAAATGTATAATAAATATGGTATGGCAACCCTGTTCAAAAATATATTTATACTTTCTGTTTTATATGCATATTGATCTTTTTTTAATTTTAAAAATATATGTGGCAACTAAGTAAAGCATTATTAGTGTTGACACTTCAATGAAAGAGGGTAGTATGTGTTATCTGCAAACAAAATTTTTTCAAACTGGTTGAAGCTGCTTTCGAAATAGTGGTGTATGTACGAACTTTTAAAAAGTTAAAGTTAGAAATATTTTTATTAAAAAACTGCGTCAAATACATTTCGTTTCATATTGCTATTTATATACTAGATTTGATTCTGAAATAATTTGAAAAAGTTGGTAACACCGTAAAAATATACGTTATCCATATGCAAGTAATATGGCAACCTCAATCAAGGCTATTTTTAGAAAAAACCTTCTAAAAATGCTTGTCCTTAAATTGTTCAAGAAAATCAAATATGTGGCAACCTTGTATAGAGTATATAATCTTCATACAAAGTTTAATTAAAATGGATTAAGTAGTTTCCAGAGAGGAGAATATAAAAAATGCGCAGATACAAAAATAAGACAGGTAAATTATTTTCGTTTCAGAACAGTGCTTAAATTTTATTCAAAGCGATGTTGCCAGACATGCAAATATAGCCCAAAAGGTAATTTAAAGTTATAAGGCATGCAGCTGTTTTTATGGAAAATTTCGAAACCAAGCCCTACTTCGAAAACAAAAAGGGGTCTCTTTTAAAATAATTACAGATGGTCACCGTAGACACACCAAATCCAAAAACGAATAATTTCCAACCAAAAATTTAGCTGTAGCATTGAAGAAATGTGGAAACACTGATTACGGCACGAGTATCAGCGTTTAGTTGAGCGAGCTTGCAAAAAAAAAAGATGTTTTAACACAGAATTGAATGCATTGTGCACAAAATGTCCTCGAGCAACGCTAGCGCAGCCAAAAGATGTATGCAAATGTAAAAGAAGTAAAATCTTTTTATTTTTTTTGTTTTGGATTCTCATACGCATGTTAAAAATGAAAAGAGTGAAGAAAATCAAAAGTTCTTTGCCGAGCGGCATTTGCTGTGCTTGCAAGTTTTCAAAATTGAATTTCGACAACTTTAGCCCCTGTAAGTATGCTACACATGTAGTTAACTTAGAAATGCAACACTTTTTTGAAAAGTATGAACTAAGAAAACATGCGTTTGGCTAGAAACTGTATACCCCGTTGTTGATTTGAAAAAAAAAATAAAATACACGATGATAGTAGAAGGCTACAAGAAAGTCTACGTCAATAAGGGGAGCAGTCTTTATTTTAGGGACCACTGCCTTACCTGCCATATCAGGCTTTCTTCCGTGGTTTCTGGAAGCATATTTTATCCTTAATCACCGTACGTGAAAGTTATGCTGGATTGAAGATTTTTTTCATAGAGCTGATAGGAGCAGCTAATCTTCTGCTTAACTTGTTTGTTACAAAATGGTGAACTGAGTAGATGAAGGAACCTTACATAGTTTCCAGTAGGACTGCAGTTGATTACAGCGTTTTTCGTTTATCGATTGCGTGATGTCAGCCCTCTTTGCTTCACTAGGGTATTGTATCTATCTACGTATCTGGCGCTTCATTTCCTTCATAAACCGAATTAAACAGTAAATAGTTTCGTTCCAACATTCGTAAGTCTGTATGTTAATAAAATTTGTGAAGACCGAAAAATGCCAGTCAAAAATTGAAAGGTGTATGCTCGTTCCATTGTTCCCCTCTCTCTCTCTTTCTTTCTCTTTCGCTCACTGTAAGCGTTTGTCTGTTGAAGTTCAATTTGGCACATTACCAATTTATTTTGACGGCTGTTGAATTTCGACTAACTTTTTATCTTTCAATTCATGACGTTTTCAATAGTCGTCAACTACTTTACTTTTCAAAAGTTTGAAACAATTTTTGCGGCATTTGCATGCGGATTATCGAAATTGGCAGATTCAGTTCGATGGAGAAAACTTATTTCAATACAAAATTCAATTCAATCAATTTAGAATTCATAGTAGTGGTACTATTGAAAGTTTTGTGGCTAAGCTGAAGGGAAATAAATAACTAGTCACCATGGGTTAGAACTGGAAGCATTGTGGCGGATAGGAACTAGTTTGAATGTAATTAGATTCTCAACACATCAAATTGAATCGCTACACGAAATCGGTACATATAAGTTCAGTTTTTTTCGGAATCAACGAAATGATAATTTCTAAGACAGCCATGCCTACTTATCGGATAGACTTTTTGTTTCACCTTAGAGAATTTTACAGTATTTTTCACAAAATTTTTTTAGATCATATAAATATAACTAAAAAATTTTTTTTTTGGCACAGTCTAATATGGATATAGACGGCATACATTCATGAATTGTAAAGTAACAATAAAGCACAAACTATTAAAAATCGCTGCTTTGCACCGATACAATTTCAGTTAAGACTAAACTCTCCCATGGATAAGAACGAAGTAGATCGGAGGAAGCCGAATTCTAGGTACTTTCTTCCAGATAGATCGAAATCAAAATGAGTCAACGCCCACCTATTCACGAGTTGTCAATATATGGCGACCGGAACTTGGTGTTTTTCACAGCCTTCCACTTCTTTTTATCAAGTATGCTTTGAGGCTATGAGATCAGTGTTCAAGCTGCTGACTATGTTGTATATTTTAAAACACATCGAGGATACTCAAAGTCAGGTTGGCAATTCCCAGCTCAGGTACTTAATTGAGCCTTGGAAAACCGAGTATATTTTCAATTCTCTATCCCCCAAGATTTAGGATATCATACCATCCACCACATCTAATAATCTGAGCCTCCTCATCTTGGCAGACTGAAGTGATCCGGAGCCTTGAAGCGGTCCGTTGTAAGGCCAAATAATGGTTTATTTAGCTGCTGATGTTCCACAGATACAACTGCAGTAGCATGACCTTAAGGCTGAGAATCCACCCCTGATACATTAGGTTTATCGCAATTGTCCATCGGCTGCTATCACTCGAGATCCAACCTGACGCACGTAGGAATTAGGCTTATGTGGCATCACGTTTCAGAGCCGTGTATATGTTCATGTCTTTCGAAGTGGTGCTGCAACCCAGACTAGGGTATCCAGGTTGAATTCCATTTCCATACTTTGTTATTCATCCTAAGCCGATCTACCCACAAGGCCAAGTATAGCAGAGAAAATCTTTGACGAATCCCAAGGCTATGCGAATAATCAACTTGCCTTAGGCTCTTAGAGTAGTCTGATATCAACTTCACACCTCCTTGAAGCTTTGAATAGATTAAAGGCATTGCTATTTCTGCAAAATTGCGCGAATTCTCCATTCGATGCACTTCAGCTGGGAGAGAACAGTCCTCCTAACGTCTGACTTATTAAATCCATACACGAACGCCATGAGAACTCTACACTGCGCTGTTTTTTCCTATGCACACCTGAAAAGATTATGTCTTCTTAGCACCAAAAAGCAAGCTTTTACGACAGGCATCTACTATCGGCAGGTATGCCATTTTCAGACGATTTAGGTTTGCGGATCAATAATGTGTATAGATAAAGTACCGAAAAGCCTAAGGAAAGAGAATTTGGGATATAAACTTATGGGATTCCATTACTTATTTTGACGCTTGAATGACGAGCTCAGGGTGAACGAAAGATACTCCACGTTCATGGACGTTTTCAAATCTCTTAGCTTATGCACTTTATCGCCGACACCCATACTCATGACATCAATGTACCTCCAAAATATGTAATGCTCATAAAGCTTTCGAACATTTTCTAAATAATTAAAATGCAATAAAACAAAAATTAACACAAATATCCTCGTGCCAGTGTTATCTATGAAAATTCACTTTGAATGGCATACTTAATAGCACGCCAGCGGGCTAAAATTGACACTTCGCTCTTCAAGCGTCTCCAACAACACTTAAACCACTTATAAGTGCTTGCGCTCTTTATCTCCAGCATAAAGATATGACGCAGCCTTAACTCGGCACATTTTATAAATACGAGTATTTGTTGATGTTGTTGCTGTGATACGAGCATGCATTTTTTTTTTGGTCGGGTTGCTACCTTACGGCAAAGAATGTCAACAATTGTGTTAAGTTGAAACACCTAACTGAAATTTTTCACCCAATTCTTGCAGGTCTTCAACGGTGTTTTGTTTTTGCTGCTATTGTTGTTGTTTTAAGGCAAACTATAGTGTCACCGATTACATACAGCTAAAGAATTGTATGTGCGTTGGGGTGTGGGGGTTGGCGCTTAAGGCATTTTTTCTGCTCGTTTTCACCTTTTCAACAATTTCAGCTGGCGCGCGAGAAGCACTCAAGTGTCGATTCAGCTGCCACCTTTACAGTTTTGCTGTTCTTTGCTCTTCTAAGCAGGGCTCCAAAATGAGAGTAAATTGAAAATTCATTTGGGTTTTGTAAAATCGTTCTTAAAAATATTAAAACAACGCATTGAAGCGTTTTTGATGTTTGTTTGAAGATACATTAAGTATTTTTTTGATAGTTAAAAAACGATAAAAAATTAAAAAACCCTTTTCAAATGTTTTTCAAAACTTACCTTTTTATACCTAGTAGCGGCAGTTCGAAAAGGCATAAACGGATCGAGATAGATATTGACTTAGACATATCAAAATGTTCAGGAAAAGAGAAATAGATTAAGCCATGTCCGTCCGTCCGTCCGTCTGTGAACACGGTAGCTTGAGTAAATTTAGAGATATCTTAATAAAATTTGGTATGCGGGTTCCTTGGCACTCATCTCCGAGCGCTATTTAAAATGGGTGAAATCGGATAATAGCCACGCCCACTTTTTATATATATAATATTTTCGAAAACACAAAAAAAGTGATTACTTAGTACATAATACACCTATAAGGATAAAATTTGGTGAATACATTGAAATTTTTGAAAATGGGAGTGGCACCGCCCACTTTTGATTAAGTCAAATTTAGAAATAATATTAATCATAAATCAAAAACCGTTCAAGATATCGAAACGAAATTCACCACGCAGGTTTCCAGGTATGCAGGGAATGTTCCAGGAAAAAATGGGCGGGATCGATTAAGGTCTACGCTGAAAGATTTTGAAGAGGATCGTAGATATATTAAATAGGCAATAACTTTGCGTAAAATAACTTTACATCTTCTTAACATATTATAAAACAAAGTCACTTTTTCTGTCTGTATTTCCCCTTGAATGCTTAAATCTTGAAAACTAAGCAACGGATTTTGATGCGGTTTTTTTTAATACATAGATTGGTTGAAGAGGAAGGTTTATGTCATTATAACGTGAAGAAATATATAAAGGGGGCGTGGCAATCGGACAAAATGTGGTAAAAAACCATAAATTTTTCTTTTATACAGCCATAAATCCTAAACGAATCCACCGATTAAAATGAAACTTACTTGAAGTTAAACTTTGAAATATTTACTTTCGTTCTGCATCAAAAAAAATAGTTGTTTCATATCTTATTTAACCAACATTGTTTAAACAAAAGCAGCACTTTTTCCAAAAAAAGCTGTTTGTGTGTTTGTTCGCTGTTAAACGAATGAGCCATTAGAACTTGACAGCGAATAAACACACAAACAGCGTTCTTTCACCATACGATCTAATTCAACATGAATGAGGTGGGGCGACATCGTATGGTGAAAGAACGCTGTTTGTGTGTTCGTTCGTCGGTTGACAGCGACGGAGCGGGTTGCTAGTAATTTATATTTCCCTTTTAAAGTTTCCGTAAACAAGGAAATCCAAAAACTTAAAATTTTCGAAAATAGGCGTGGCCCCGCCCCTTTTATAGTAGACTATTCTACAAAACTTTTTTTGCCATAACTCCGCCAAAAATTGATTTGTCGAAAAGAAATTTGGTGATAATGTTCTATATATAAAGGTAGCTGTTTGCTGTAAAACTGGGTGAAATCGGTTAATGTCCACGCCCAGTTTTTGAACATAGTTCTTAAAATTTTTTTTGGAAAATTGAAAAAGCGCTATTTCTACAACTAAGCAAGTTATATCAATTAGATTTAGCACACGTAATGAGCTTTTTAATAAAAATTCGGCAGCAAGTAAGTTTTGTCAATTTTGAAGAAGTAGGCGTGACGCAGCCCACTTTTCAGCATAATATTTCTGCTATTTTCAAAGGCAATCGCTTCTAATTCAATCTTGATATTTGAATGAAAATTTTTAAGCTGCTTCTCAGCAGTATGTATTATACTCCTGCCAAAAGTAGCCAAATCGGAAAACACACAAGCAAAATATTCGGGAACGTATTTAATAGCCCACTGCAAAAGCGAAGTTGTATATCTTTTTTGATTTTCATACCTTTCATGAACATGAAATGTTTTTACGTACGAGAAGAAAAAGAGATAGTCCCATCAAAAAGTATACTGAAGTGATCAGGAGAATGAGCTGAGTCGATGAGGCATGCCCGTCTCTCGATACGTCTATCTGTCTGTCCGTCTGTCTATTTGAACGCAAATACGAACTGAAAGTATTAAAATAGCCCTGCGTAAATTGGGATGCCATAATAAATCACTACTAGGTATATAATGTTCGGTTCCACCCGAACTTAGACTTCCTTACTTGTTTTATTTTACCTAGATGCGAGTCTTCGTCACACACCCGAATACAAACAGAATATACAGCAGAAATGCGAAGAATGTAATCATTATTTTATGTCAGACCTTTAGTAATACATCAGTGAAGAAACCATTAAATTCCTTTCAGTAGTTATTTAGTCATATGCCTACAAAGATACATACGAAAAGACAGCAGCTATTAAAATTTTTGTTGCTTTGGCTTTCTTGCTATATTTAAGACTACTTATATGCAATTTATTATAAAAATATTTTGGTTCATCCTTAATTGCTACCATTGTGTACAGCGGCAGTGCGTTGCTTGCGGTAAAATGGATTCTGAACTTCATGCTGGACAACTATGAAAAGATCGATTAAAATTTCGCTATTTTCTATACGGCGGTTGTTGAGTGATGCGCGAACAAACATATAGACAAACCGATAAAAATTTTGAAAACTGTTGCTATGGCTTCTTTTATTCGACAATATGCGCACGTGTGAACTTGTTTTGATATCTAAAATGTTAAGACGTAGCGGTGCTACATTTTTATTGTATAAAAAAGTTCTAACTTGGGGGTGGAACTGCCGTGGTGGGGTTGATAAGTTTCCGTGCTCATTTAAAGGCTTATTTCTTTGTCCTATATTTCGAAAGCGAAAAAACCTTAATAGAAAAGCAGTTTCTCACTGAAGAATACCGAAAAACAATTTTTAAAAATGTTCTTTGCTAGCCAAAATGTATGCCGCCTTAGATTACTGCTATTAAAAGACTTTTCAATTCGTTGAATGTTATGATGGAACTCTGATTTTTTCACTTATATTACCGGCGGCTGACTGCTTTTGCCTGTTAACTGCCTCAAACGAAACCATTTTTTTGTGGTTTAAATTACGTTAGACATGAAGGACATAACGTTACTCAGCTTTAACCGTTGGATTAGTGAACCAAGGCAGTGGTATGGTTTATATAAAAACGTACCATTTAGTGTGAGTATGTATGCATGTGTCAATGTGTGTGAGTGTGTCTAAGTTTATGTTGCGCATTGCACGCCTTTCGAAAGTGTTCATTGCAACTCAAAATACCACAAAAGTGGATGCTTGTGGGCTTACATTGCTGGAAAGAAGTGGTGCTCTTATGTACCAGTAAGCTCAAGTGGGGTGAACATATATACGGACGACGAACGCTTTGGCTAGATGCCACAGCACTGCTGATATTTTGCGCCGGTTATCTGTGGATAACAGACAGCTATCTAATGCTTTGTGACACACAAAGGCTGCATTTAAGCCTAACGCTTACAGGGTTTGAACAGCAACGAAAACACTTGGATACTTTCATGCATTTGTTATTGATGGAAATGACAAGTTGGTATGCGGAAAGGGCCCTCTGTATAGATGTACATCACCGGTGACGGGTATACCAAAGCTAGAAGCGGAAGATATTGATACTTGACTCACTTCCTTTTCCTCACCTTTGCTATTTGACAGGGAATTAAGTTGATGTTGGATGATTGCTTATCAGTGGAACATTTTTGTACTTCGAAGTTAGTGATGCAGGAAATAACCAATGGAGTTTCTTGGGATACAGTCAAAAGAGAAAGAAAATTTGATTGCTTCAAGCTTGACATTCATTTAAATCAACATCGTAATTAGCTCATTAAATAATTGTAATAGTGCTTACACGGTTGAGCGAGGTCTAGAGGTGTCAAGACATAATCGTAGTAGTCTTTACACGGTTGAGAGAAGTCCAGAGGTGTGTCCTAAAGTTTTTCCGAAGTATGCAAATGAACGCTGGTGGCTCGAGACAGGAAATTCAACAGCCCATGCCGAAATAAAACTAATTTGGGTATTGAAAGTTTTCCTAATGCACTTTTAGTGGGACTGTGGCTTTTAGACTTATTCTCATATTTCTTTGAAGAAACTGACTTCGGAATAGTATCCGCCTAGGTATAATGGATAAAGTTATAAATGCTTCACAAATATTGAATAAAAAATGTGATAGCCCATTGTCAGGGGTTGCCAAGCCCTCTGCGTGCTTTAAAAAACCTTCACAACAAAATTAACATGCTACAGCAGAATTGGTTCGGAGTAAAAAAAAATATAATAAATTTAGGTGCCACCACTTTGTAGAAAAAATTAAAAGCTGAATTTGGAGGCCAAGCTCAATTTAAATCTATTCGCAGGGGTGTTATGTGAAATTGTTGTCGTGAGCCCTATGTAAAAATTATGTCTGGCAGAATATTTTCTCAATACCTGTCCACAGAAGAATATTAGAGCCTGCCCTCGATTGTCGATATGTAGATAGCAACAGCTCCTAGGACGGAATCTCTAACCTACTGGTTAGCGGGTTAAAATATGTTTTATTTTGTTTTGTTGTTTTTCCGACAGGGTGAATGATTGATGTATATTGGAACGATTTTTCGTCATCCCTTGTCAAATTTGGTTTTGAGACAAACCGGTTTCGGCGTTGTGCCATCATCAGTGTCGATTTTCGTTCTGATCTGTTGTGGTCGGTTGTCTTGTATTTATAGTAGGTAGCAGGTAACGTCAGCATGGGTGTCTGTTTGTGTACGTGTGTGCATGTGTTGTGCGTGTACATTCAGAAACGGGGGTGGTTTGCATCGATCGGTTTTTTGTGGTTGACTGAGGCAGGTAAAAGTTGGTGATTTTTGTTGCTTGACCTTTTTTGCTTGTTTGTTGTTTTTGATCTTTTGCTGTTTTGTGCTTATTTGTCGGTGCGTGTGTGTCTGTTGTACCTGAGTGGTTGCTTTGTTTTTTGTAAACCAATTTTAAAGGTTCGAATATTGTGTCGGAAACAGTGTTTGTCTGTTCGTTTATTATTCTACCGTCGAATGTTTTTTGTTTGTAGATTTCCATGTTTTCGAGTACGTTCAGACGTCTGCCTTTTGCTTGTACATGTAGGACCTTGACTGTTTTTTTGATGTTTCCGGGGGGGCATTTATTCTCCGCCATGTGATTCGCAAAGTTGGACTCTGGTATGATGGTTGGATTCCGTATCTTTTTGTTGTAATCTCTAATGTGTTCTCTGAACCTCGTTCTTACTTGTCGTCCGGTTTGTCCTATGTAACTGTGCTGGCATTCACAAGTGAGCTTGTATACACCATGGCTGCTAAATGGATCTTCTGAGTTAGTTTTGGTTCTTAGCTTCCGTCCTAAATTGTTCGATGTTTTGAACGCTGTGTTGATGTTGTATTTTCTAAGGAAATTTGCTAATTTATATGTTGCCCTTCCAGTATATGTCATTGTCGTCCAGGTTTGTGTACTTTCTTCTCCATTGTTTCTTTTTTGTTCTCTAAGGTCTCTCCTTAGTTTATATACTAGTGATTTTTTATATCCGTTGTTTGTAGCGATGTTATATATTATTCCAAGCTCTCTTCTATATGCTTCTTGTGTAAGAGGTGTTCTTTCCAATCTTTGTACTAAGTGCCTTAGCGCTGCATTTTTATGTTGTTGTGGGTGGTTCGAGGTATTATGTATTATTGTGTCGGTGGCCGTTGGTTTCCTATATATGTCGTAGTTGAATTTATTGCTAGCTTTATAAATACTTATTGTGAGGTCCAGGTAATTGATTCCTCCGTCTTTTTCGGTTAACTACCAACAACGAAGAGCAAGTACTGGAGTACCTCAACAAGCAGCACGGGAACATAAAATTCACAATGGAAACCGAAAAAGACGGAGGAATCAATTATCTGGACCTCACAATAAGTATTTATAAAGCTAGCAATAAATTCAACTACGACATATATAGGAAACCAACGGCCACCGACACAATAATACATAATACCTCGAACCACCCACAACAACATAAAAATGCAGCGCTAAGGCACTTAGTACAAAGATTGGAAAGAACACCTCTTACACAAGAAGCATATAGAAGAGAGCTTGGAATAATATATAACATCGCTACAAACAACGGATATAAAAAATCACTAGTATATAAACTCAGGAGAGACCTTAGAGAACAAAAAAGAAACAATGGAGAAGAAAGTACACAAACCTGGACGACAATGACATATACTGGAAGGGCAACATATAAATTAGCAAATTTCCTTAGAAAATACAACATCAACACAGCCTTCAAAACATCGAACAATTTAGGACGGAAGCTAAGAACCAAAACTAACTCAGAAGATCCATTTAGCAGCCATGGTGTATACAAGCTCACTTGTGAATGCCAGCACAGTTACATAGGACAAACCGGACGACAAGTAAGAACGAGGTTCAGGTACAACAGACACACACGCACCGACAAATAAGCACAAAACAGCAAAAGATCAAAAACAACAAACAAGCAAAAAAGGTCAAGCAACAAAAATCACCAACTTTTACCTGCCTCAGTCAACCACAAAAAACCGATCGATGCAAACCACCCCCGTTTCTGAATGTACACGCACAACACATGCACACACGTACACAAACAGACACCCATGCTGACGTTACCTGCTACCTACTATAAATACAAGACAACCGACCACAACAGATCAGAACGAAAATCGACACTGATGATGGCGCAACGCCGAAACCGGTTTGTCTCAAAACCAAATTTAACAAGGGATGACGAAAAATCGTTCCAATATACATCGGTTAAAATATGCTCTAGGTAGGTATGCCGGTAGTTGTTGTTGTGGTAACGACAAAAATACTCCCCGAAGGTTTTTTCAAGTGCATCTCTGATCCCTGATTTCCTCTTAAGATGTTAACTTTCAAAATGCTGTTATACAAAGTTCTATATCCAGACTTGGGGTGTTATCACTAGTTTTCACAGAAATCTTATATATAAACAGACAAGCTGAATGAAATGTGGAACCGTTTTCTGCTAAACTATAATTCTAAGGTATACAAATTATATATGTATAGATAGGAAATTTTGAGGTGTGCTTTTATCCGTAAATAAAAAAATTAAAAAAATCATTTTAATATAAAAAGTTTAACATAAAAGTCACACCACTACACATTCACTTATTCACACTAAAGAGCCGCTGTTGTGTGAGTAAATATGTCATGCACGACTTTGTATTACTCGTGTGATCGGCTCTCACTGTGAATGCAAAGAGTTGGTAGTGGATCAATAATTAACAAGCATTCGCACTACAGCGCAGCTCTTGTGTGAGTAAACGTGTCGTGCATTTTTGCTTTAGTTGTTTTTATTGCATTGATCACTGGCTACGCTGCCTAGTGTCAACGGCTCTACTGAGAGCACGAAAAGTTGTTGAAGACATAAACAAGCAATTTCAAATATGAGCAAATATGTAAACTTCATTGCTGCAACCTACAAACAGGGTTTACAAAAACAAAATAAATGATTACTGATAAAGAGTATTAAGCACCGAAGCTTGATTTGTATTTGTGGTTGGGTTTGTGTAAATTGAAATAAAGTAAAATAAAATAAAATAAATTAAATAAGATTAAAAAAAAAATAAAACGAAGTTTATTAAAATAAAGTGAAGGGAAAGACAGTAAAGGTAAGGAAAGGAAAGGAAAGAAAAGAAAGGGAATAGAAAGGAAAGTAAAGAAAAGTAAAGGAAGGGAAAGGAGGGGAATGGAAGGGAAGGGAAGGAAAAGGAAAGGAAGGGTACGGAAAGGGAAGAATAAAATAAATTCAAAATAGAGACTGCAGAGAGTAAAAGAAGAAATCAAGGAAAACGAAAATATGTTAGAGGAAAGGAACGACAGAGAAGGGAAGGGAAAAAGGCAGATGAAAAGTACAGCAAATAATGAAAATAAAATAAAGTTTAGTGGTTGAATTTCAACCACTGAGCGTTCTCTAGTATTAGTTATTTAGTAAATTTGTAATGTTCAAAATGCAATACTCTCATATCAACAGATTTTACTTGTATAACTGCTTTATTAAAAACTAGGTTAAGCCGCCGTTTTATTTGCTGCGATGATATCCAGCGAAATTCAATTTTCTTGAGTAAACAAACTGAGCTGGTTTAATTTATTTCAACAGCTATTTCACCCAGCTTCAAGCAAATCGATACAACTCAAATTATATGAATGCAAATAATATGAGAATGCAGCGTTGAAATATGTATGTGTGCAAAAACATAGATCAGAGCTTCCGAATAACTCTGCATTATGCAAAAAAGATGTCAAAGTATGACTTATTGTAGGAAAGATTAAGTTCGATTAGCAATTAATAATATAAACTTTTGAACATATAATCTTTGGATTTTCTTCGAGGGACAATGTTGCTCGTTACGTATAAAATCAGTGACGCTAATTGGAAATGCTTAGGGTCACGACAGACTTACAGAGCATAATTTGTATTCGCCGAGAAAGTATTTTGCTTCTCAATCGAATAATCAAGCCAATGTCGAACTTGTACTTGAAATGTTGCCAATGTTTTTCATATGAATTTCCAAGTACACTAAAGGCGAGTTTAAAATTTCAAGAGATTTTTTTACTTATTGGATGACAGAAACGGATAGTTCGTAGCCATTTTCACTTCGTATTTTCCAATGTAAGGTTGTTGTTTTAGCAGCAAAAACTCTCCCCGAAGGTTTCTAGTCACCTCTTACGACAGGCATACTTACCGTGGGCATATTCTAAGGCCCTATCCTGCAGGGCCATCATCGTCAGGTATTGGGGTATATCTCCTCGCTCTTCTTGCTAGCTATTTAGCAATAAGTTGAAGTGTGCTCTTTCTAACAATAATGAAACATTCTTGAAAAACATGGCTGCAAAAATTAAGAAGTTGATGGAGACGTAGTTTGAACAGAATAGTATGATCTAAAGCGTAAAAGAGTATTGAATGATACTAATAAATACTACTACTACTACTAAAGTGGGACGAGGAGGGAAAAATATATTGGTATTGGGGAGGGAGAGGAAGATGTAGAATAGGATGAGGTGTTTGGAAATTAAAATCGAGAAGAAATTCGTATGAAAGAATTATCATGAAGTTGAGGATGGACGGGACATAGATGAAGAAATAAAGAGAAAGAAAAGGAGATTGGCAGGTAAGGCTTAGCGAAAAGGGACATGGATACGCAGGTTTAGAACGATGCAAAAAGAGGGGAGTCATTGTGCCATCACTGCTACAGAACCAACAGCATATTGTCAGAATATAATGGCGACTCAGGGGTAAAGGGTGAAGGATACTTAGATGCACCACCAGAGCGTAAAGTAGATGGAGAGGAAGAAGGGGGAAGGAAGGTCCAGAGAAGCAGATAGAGGGAGAAGCTGATAGATTACTGTAACAGAGACAGCAAAATACATGCAGGCAAGGAAAGAAATAAATAGTGAGGTTACAATATCAAAAAGGTGGAGATGGTTCCTCTAGGACTGAGAATTTTTCAATCAACTTTTATTGGGCAGCACTGGTGTACATACTGCACATATACGATTAAGAGTTTACATATATAAAAATGTAACAGGATATAAATAACTAATTTAGTTTGTTTAACATAAGAGCGTAATAAAAAGTTATGTAGGCATGTACGAGTATGTGTGTATATGTAATGTTAACACGAGTTTCAAATCACTTAATTATGTAGATCTGAGTGGGCGTATTATGTACAAGTGCTCATGTAAGAGGTTAACGAAGTGAGCCATGAGACAAATCTAATATATGGCTGTTATAAATAATAAAGAACTTAAGGCAATTCAATTTTATTAAAAGAATACATGTATTGTAATTGATAAACATACAAAAAAAAAACATCGATTCTCATGGAGCTGGTGTTGTTTTACAACTATATTCAAACTTATCTGGATGGAATTAAATACATTTTCAACTAAATAACATTTCAATTAGCAAGAAAAGTTTATGTACCTCGGAGCTTTTTAGTGAGTTTACGTTCAGCACTTGCAAACACATCCTAGTAGATATCACATCTGCTTGAACGCTACTTATCTGATCCGTTTTTTCATTGTAGAAGGACTCTAGGACATTTTGAGTGTTAAGTGCCCTTATTGCCTTAAGGGTGAGTTTTTTTTGTGACCCAACAGAGCTGACATATCTACATAGGAAGATGTGAGTACATGAGATAATGGTCAAATGGGTTTGCAGTTGTTGTTATAGCCGCTAGAGCAATTCCAGAAGATTTTGAAAACCTCACAATGAGTGAAAGTTTGATTATTAATTAAGGGGCTGATTATGTAAGTCAGCGTACTTTATGCGTCGCAGTCAGTTACATTTCATTTTCAAATCCCCATTTACTAGGTTCCGTTGTTGAATTACCCCGTAAGTCTTCTTCAGCACAAGCTGGGCTGTCGCAACTTCCGAATGGTCTCGCCTTGCTTATCTCTATCACCCAACGACAATTTAAACCAAGGCAAAAGACTTCACTTCCGTGGCTCGCGAGTTGCCCTTTGCTACCGTTTAGGGCATCCTCTTCTTCCGTAACCGACTTCTAGTTATAATACTACAAAGGAAGCTGTGATAGAAACTGAACTGCATAGGACAAAGCTAAGGACCTTAGGTAGACTCGTACTTCTCTCGAGTGTGTCATTATTAATATAGCGTTGACACCGGGGCAGTTTTTCATAAGCCATATGTAGTTTATTCTTGTTCCGATGGTCCTTGGTTATATTAGTTTCTTTAAGTAAATCACACCAAATACCGCGGAACCAGTCTCCCATCGCACAAAAAGTTCTATCCAGAACATTGTTCGAAAGACCATGCATGACAAACTGATGGGTCCTACTTAAGGAACTCCGTCTATTTAGAAATTAGCCCCAACACTAAAAATAAGTCAATTTTGGACTGAGAAAGTAATTGAGAATCAAAGACCACTCTTCAAGATCTAAGAGCACGCTCTATAAGTCTCACATCATACCTATCGACATGCGTGCCTCAAAATCATGGATATTGTGTAAATAAGATGAGGTTATCCCTAAAGTATTCGCAAGAAACGTTCTCTGGAAGTGATCAGCATAGTTAATGGAATAAAACCCTAAATACTAGTAATCTGTAGTACCCGGTTCCAGCATAAATGAATTCAGTTCTGTCCTCTGATTAAAAACTATATAGCTAATAATTTCTCAACTCGACTCACGCACCTGTTCTCTGACAGCAATCGTCGACCCAACGAAATAATCGAGCTGTGAGTATGTATCACCGCTAAAGCCTCTACAGGGTTCTAGCGAGCCCGGAAGAACAATTTATATGATGGTCGATATCATTTCGCCAAGAAAAAGAAGGACGCTGCATGCAGAGCCACATTGGAAAGGGGCGCGGCTCAAGTGAGCACTATCGTTGATGGGAAAGATGTCGCACCAAAAGACTATGGGCCGGTTTCACCAACGCGACTAAGACTAAAACTAAGTCGTGACTTAAGTTAGCACAGATTCGAGACTAACTTAATTTTGGGTTTCACCAACTGAGCGACTTAAATAATTTTGAGCACAACAACCCGATCAGCTGTTTTATGCATAGTAGTATTTTTTCATACCAGACAACTCTACGTATCCCAATACCCCAGTGCGAAATGGACATGTATGGCCATACAAGAAGGAATGTATTGATCTTACACCCATTTCTCTTTAGTTGTAAGGTTCTAAAATTAGCGCTTAATTGAAAACGATAGTTTCGTAATGGTTGCATGCTAGAAAACAAGCGTTCACATGCATCTACGCTTACCCTGTTAAAGTCAAGCATGGTGAAGTTTCCGACTGGGGCGTTGCACAAAACAAATTAGCAACATTACTGACATTTAGGTTTTGAACCACAGCAACACTGCTTAGTCGAGAATAAGTCAGCTGGCAAGTTGACTAAGTTGTGACTTAGCTAAGTTACGTGGTGAAACTGAAAAAGTGAAAATCGCTACTTAACTAAGTTAAGTCGAGTTGGTGAAACCGGGCCTATGATAAGGTTAAAATGGCAATATCGGAACTCAAAAATAGCGAAGGCCATGGGAAGGACGAGTTACAAGCCTAGTTGTTCAAATACTGAGACAAACAGATTTGTGCAGGATAAGGTTGCATGAGTGCATGTCTTCAGATTTGCAAAAGCTATATCAGGTTCTGGACAATCTTCCAACTGTAGGGACACTAGCGCAGTGGAAGCTTTTTATAATGAATTCCAAGAGAGTGACCTTATATGAAGATCGCAAAAATCTTCTCACAAATTAAAGACCTCGCAGACATTATACCGCTTATTCTGAGATCACCTAAATTGTTTTGAGCCAATAAGACAGAAACTTGGAAGTGACCTTTTCAAAGAGGTGATAATCTTCGGAGTTTCCCACCAAACAAATGCTTTCAGACGAACTTTTTAATTTACATCCAATTACACACATAAAAAGTGTCGAACGAATTTCATATAAAAAACCGTAAGTTCAGTAGTTTTTAGTGGTATCAGATGATATTACAAGTGCTTCTCTTGGCTTATCTCTATTGTAATACGAAATATCATTGAATCAGCTTATGTCAAACAACTGCAATCCCAACGAAGCAAAAAATTCAATTTGCAGCTTTAAAATCCATCGCGAACAAAGAATGGAAATGTGTCAAAGAAATGAAAATAATATTCGCACACTTTTTCTACGGAAGTCGTCATAGGTTGAGTACTACGAAAGTCGAAAACAGAAATGTGTGCTGATGAGTATTGGGTCTGTTGGGCACTGATGAGAGCTTTTTTCTCACGGTGCCATTGCTGTAGGCTGTATAATACAATTAATTTTTATTTTGCAATATATTGAAGCTGGAGTACGCCACACAAGTGTTGAGCCATGCAAAAACTTTGGCTTATGTCTGGCGTATTTGCAAACCCCACACACGCATGGTTAGCTATCCACACATTCACAAGTGTACATACACACTTATGTTCGTCTATTGTTGCTGTGTTTATTTTTTTTTTCGTTTCAGCCATCAACGATCCACTTGTCTGTGTCAAATGAATATTCATTTTATTAAATTTGTTTCAACGCCACCAACAACAACAACCACGAACGGCAAGTGTCGCGCCCTATTGCATTACCAGCGTATCAAATCGGCTGAGTACCTGCGTGGTTTAAACGGGTTAAAAAATAACAAGGCGGTAATAACTATAATAACAACAACGAAACTAGCAAGACCAACGGTGTGCCGTTGAAAAATAATTTTTTCTGCAGGGTCTTTTCAGTTTGTTTAACTTTTTTTCTTAACGTTGCGTGACATACACACACAGATAAGATAAGTGGTACATGCTTGCTCTTGATCTTGTTAACAGTTGCCATATTGGATTTCATATCCTATGCGCAGTGGATAATTTTGAAGAACTGACGAGCAATTTTTTTTTTATAGGAAAAAGTGTGAAGCTGTGAGAAAAATATTTTTGATATTCTTCGTGCAGGGCCTTTATTAAACAACATTTTGAAATGGGGCGTTCTGGGATAGCGCCTTTTTGAAAAATATTTTGAAATAGGGTGATCTTCTACTTAGCTGTTGAACTATTACTTCCACCGCATGGATTTAAAACTTTTGAAAATCTCCACTCTACTTTTGATAGTAGCATAATTCGATCTCACAGTTTATTGCCTATATATGCTGTCATATTTCTTTTTTTATGAAAAAGGCTACGAACTTCAGTGCAACACTTCGTGACTTATAGCATCTTTCATTTCTCTGTCAACTAGGCAGTGGATCCACATCGACTTCAAAGCTGAATTGGCTGAGGCCTAACGGCAGAAATGAAGACCCTACTACTTCTTCTAATAGCGACGAAGTTATTTTAGTATCAACAATAGATTCCTAAATTTACAACAGAGTTTTCTATAAAATTTACTCTTTAAAACAAAAATAATTTAAAATTTGTATTCTAAAGGTTTTTAAACTGAAAAGATTACTTTCTAATGGGTTAAAGATTTTAAGATTTTTTCCGTTTGACACTATTGTCATTTTGGTTTAAATAATTGAACTCGACTAGAGAGTTAAAAAAATTAAATTCATATTTAAAAAAAAAAAACAGAAAACCTTCTGAAAATTTCCGGATACCTTTATACATACGAGAGGTATAATAAAAAAAAAGGAGTAAAAAGTGCATTTTTTCGATTTTGAAAAATTTAAAGTTTACTAAGAAAAGAAATTTATAATTTTATGTTTCAAAAACTTTTTTTTGTACCTCTAGGTATCCTCTGTGAATGTGCCAAGGTTTAAAAAAAATAATTACTACGGGTTGGCAGTTCAAAAAAAAAAATAAAAAAAATTCAATCAGTACTAAAAAATCTAAACGAGCTATGATAGACTTCTAAAAATCTATATAAAGGTCTGACTCATTTACTGTATTGTTTTCGTTGGTTGTTTAAAGTTAGTTTATAAAGTTTTTTAAAATGGAAATTCCATACGAGTTTTGTTTTCTAAGCGCTATATAAACCTTTTTAATTTTTTTTGAATAAATTCCGGCCCAATCTAATTTATATACAATGTCTCAATTGACTTGATGGACATTTGGTATGTTTTAAGGCTTTTCACTTAGGTGCTGCCAAACGGAGGTTTTGAAAAAGTGGCCACCTATTTGTGTTTTTTGTTTAATGAAAGAAGATATACCAATATGAGCATGAAGCGAATGTTTTTTATGTCTTGTTTCTTTAGAAATATTTCCATCTAGATTCACTATCTAGCGTTGCAACCTAGTGCCTTTTATTTATTTTGTTGTATATCATACTTTTTCTTGATAACGGATTGACAATTTTTTTTTGGTAATTTTGTGCACAAGTTCTCTGTTCTTTAAAGCTTTTGTCTTTAGTGTGTTTTAACAAGATGCCACCAACCTTAAATGAAAAAAAAAAAAACAATTAAGATAATCCGATATGTTTTTTGTTTTCTTATTTGCACTAAAAAAGAGATTAGGTCAGACCAGCCTGCATTTACTTATTATCAAAATAAAATTGAACTGCCCGCAAAACACAATAAAAAGTATTTTACTTTGCATTTGAACAAAAAAAAAAAAATTGATTAATTGTTAGTCCTAGGGATGATACTATTTTCGAGTAATATTCGACTAAACGAATAATAATATTAGGTCCAAAAAATTCGAATAGTATTTATTCGAATAATTTATCCGTTTATTCGAATAGTTATTTTATTATTCGAATAATAAAAAAACACTACTGAAACCCCATTTGTCGCATAAAGAACCATTATATGACAACTAGTACTATTCGAATAAATTTATGGATTTTTTATTCGAATAATTTTTATTCGAATAGTCCCATGCCTAGTTACCACCCATGGTTGCTACCTAATTCTATTATTATTCTTTCTTGTATATCAAATGATTGATAAGTGCCTACAATAGACTAACTTTTACTTCAACACCGAGAAGTGAAAAGGAAAGCTCGTTTTCCAAGGACTATATTTATAACATTTTGGCTGCCAGTGTATCACCGGTAATCACGTTTAGACCCCTTAAAAAGAATAACTCTTTCCAAATAACAGGTAATGCTCACCAGTTATCACAGCATAAAACGACATATATACTTTTGCTACTTTGAACGGAGTGTGAACACACTCTGTTAGTGTCTTCTCGTGTATAGCTGCCATATGAGATTTGAAATTATTACCGCTGTCAAAAGCAAGCACGATAGACCTTTGCGTAATCGAAAGAAATTGTGTACTATAGGTCAAAGATTTAACTGTTTATATATTATACATATGAAATCTGAGCCAACACTTTCTTCGATACCATGTTCCGAGTACGTCTCTGATTATCTTTTGGAAGCATTATTTTTAACGTATTTGGTTGCGTAACTCTTGAAAACGCCACATATAACATACATTGCATGAAAATCGATGAATTTAGCTTCACTCCGACATTATGGCTTATTTCTTTTTTTAAAAACCCCGTAAATACATCCTATGTGGCAACACCTAGGTAAAAAATCCTAAAATGTGGTACATTATGTACATACCAAACTTTATCCAAATAGCTTTTGCCGTTTTCGAGATATTTGGAATATATAAATATACACGAATAGCTTGTTAAAAGTTGTAAGATGTAATAGGCTCAGATGGCAACAATAAGTGGCAATCCTACTTTGAAATTTTTTTTTTCAATACGCTTCTACGTTTCATTTGATAACCATATTGGCTTATTTCATTTCGTTTGAAAAATTATTGATAGGTTGCAACTCCGTAAAGACATCCTATGTGGCAACACCTAGATAGAAATTCTTACATACAAAATTTCATCCAAATCGGTTTAGACATTTTCGGATATTCGGAATATACAAATATACAAGAATAGCTCGTTTAAAGTTATATCATTTAAATTTATTAAGATATTAAACTTATATATAACTAAAAATACTGGTAAAAATACTGGATGAAACTGGGTCGTATTTCGCACTACTCCTGAATTAATTAATTTGATCAGTGTTTTTTGATTTTCCTCATCGTTGCAACGTCTTCCAAGTGGACAGACCTCTACATTGCCCAATTAAGCTTCTTCTAACTTAAACAAATTTACTGAATTTCCTATAGGGTATGCTTGTGTTGTTTTGTTTTCGTAGCAATCATCCTAATAGACTTGTTGAGTGTTGCTATGACTTTTGGTGCAGCCTTATGTATGTACGCAACATGTATATATGTATCGTGTGCGAAATTTTTCCCAAACTAAGTGTAAGCAATTTTTCTGGTGACTTTGTTAAATGAAAGTCGACGGAAATTGCTTAAATTGAAAATTGCCGCCTTCAACAGCACTCTAATAATGCCAAGCTAACGTTATTTGATAACAACAACAACAAGTTGCAAACGCTTCTTCTCATCACCTCTTACTAAGTGGGTGTGTTTCTACGTTTTTGGCATTTCACTTGCACGCAAATTGTTTCGTATTTTTGTTGTTGTTTTGCCATTTTTCCAATTTCTTTTATGCACATCTTCATTACCCTTGCTTTTGGTGTCGTTATTGTTATTGTTATTTTCTTGTAAAAGAGTTTCGGTACAAATTGAAAATGCTTCATGCTCTGCTGTTAAGGTTGGGTTAACGTTGTTGTTGTGGATGTGGTTGTTGTTAGGACAATTTAAAAGTTTACACATTGAATGTGCAATTTCCCTAATTGAAACAATTGTTTGGCGAAATGGACTTTTTTGAACCTTCAAAATTCGCACTCAAACATATGGACAAGATACCCTCGAGTGCTTTCAGACGAAAAACGTTGTTCTATGGCAAGTGATTGGGAATTGCATGAAATCAAAATTTTCTCTTAAGTGGTAAAAATGTATTGCAGTGAGAGGGATGTTAATGTCGCGCTCTCATATGAAGGTAGCATAAACGCTGGCGAGACGCAGCCACAATTTAAACTAACTAAGAAGCGAAATTAAATGGCAGCTGACAACTTCTTCACTCGACTATCATACCTGCTCTCTGAGATTAATTTTAGATGTAACGATCTAACGAGCAGTGGGAGCATACCTCGAACTCAATACGTAGGTAGGCAAAATGGCTGCGATCAGATAGCCCAAGTAGCTTTTAGAAGCCGTTTTGATGCTACGAAAACTATTCGAAACCTACTGATGTAGCACGGATATTTGTCACAACCAACCAGAGTTGTTGATAAGCTCAATAATTTTTGGAATCGCTATTCCAGATATACAAGTTTTCCAAAAAGGGACCTGCAAAGGATTTTAGGCGCACTCTGGCTAGAGCCGGGCATTTACACAGAAAATGCTCAACGGTCTCTTTGGTAGCTATGTCCTTACAACTTCTGCCCTGATTATCGTGCGGAATGGCCATGCATACTGCTATAAATTTGTGGATGTCGCTCTTGACCTGCTTAGCAGACTCCACGTCCCCCTTTTGCTGTATACTGGCCAGGTGGTTCTTGATATTGCACAACGAGTGGTATTCTTCCACTTCAATTTTGCTTTGTTCGGGTAATATTTTTGAATGTTTCCATTGGCTATTGCCAAGGGTACCCCCATTTCTAAGCTGGTTATTTCCGGATCTCATCAGCCCTCTCCTTACCCTCAATTTCTCTATGACCCGGAACCCAGATGTCGGACAAGACCGATACGACTATCTGTAGGAACAATAATGACCGCGTTCTCAAGTTACTTATTATATATCGAAGATGATGAAATCGAAACCTCACTTCTCACAATGGAATCTATCATCTGTCAGCCAACTCTAATGAAGCGAGGATGATTGTCATCACACTTTAAAAGAAATAAAGCACAGAGAAGTGAAGGCCTAGCCAACATATTTGTATTGATTTATGACCTGGAACAATGTCGATATATCAACGCTAACGGTGAGTATCAACGGTATTTATTTCGAAGTTATTTTTATGCCCAACTGATTTTGGCAAATAAGGGGATGCCCGTCAGTTGTAAAGAACAATTAAGTAGGCACTTCGTCTTCCGTGGCATCTCTGCTGTTGTGCTAGAAGTTTTCAGCTGTGCATAGTGCCGTACAATACGGTACTACCCCTGAAGCGATTTGATTTACCTAGGCAAGCATCACCACTGACATATCCACAGCCCCACAACCCGTCTAGAGAGCTTTACATTACTCCAGATTAGTCACGGGTATGCTATATCGAATAATTCAAATAGATATCCGGATTGCCCGTTGTTGAAACTGAAATCTGTTTTCAATAATTCTGTCATAAAAAATTTAACGGTGCTCGAATGAATAACAGCAGGACGCGTCGCTCGTCTCGCAGGATCCAGATATTTTGCCTTGAATGTAAAACTCTTAATATACAGGGTTTTTCTTATACCGTGATGGGTTCCAGGGCACTAGGAATACGAGATAAATGAAAGGGGCTAACTGAAAACGGAAAAATAGGTTGTTGTTGTTGCAATCATCAAAGACTAGTTCAACTGCATTTGTATGAGAATAGCAATATATATATATAATGTAAACTTAAAGACCTTAATGCATATTGTATGGCTAGGATGGACTTTTTTTGTGTAAAAGACTGAAAGCCTTGACAATCTTGACAGGCCTTCTTCTGCCCTGCAGTCAATTCTACTAGTTTTATACTAGTCAAATACTAGTTTGCCAAACCGGCGCAACTAATTCGAGTTCTGTCATTTTTCCATATTAGCAATATTTTTGACACGGCGATGTCCTACGAGATGGCCATTGTCCGGTTTTGCATCAGCACCAAACCAATTGCCAATTGGTCTATGCATCAGCAATATACCAGTTGACATACTAGTCATTACATAGATCAATATCATACCGTACCACATACTATTCCGTATATACACCGGTATCATACCAGCAGTTATACTAGTTAGCCTGTGCATCGTTAGCATACCAATTACTGTACCACTTCATAGTAGGATAGTTCAAATTATTACATTACAAACCATTTTAATGAAAATTCAGTCATCATATATAAAATATGTGTCTATCAAAATAAATATTACGTCACTATATTGAACAATTGAAACAAATTTCAATAAAAGTGTAATCAAATTTCAATAAAAGTATAATAGGAATTTCGCCTTTGGAGAACATACATATATAAAAAGAAATTTTCTTCTTTTTAAAATTTCCTTTTTTCAATGAATTTTATAATTGATTTCACAGGCATAAATCTTTAAATTTCCTTGAAACATTTTTTGGAAAATTTTAAAATTGAAATATTAATCTCAGATAGAATCTAATCCATGCTTGTAATTTAAGTTTTGGAGTTCTTTGCAAATAGCCATGCGGATAACTCGCTTATGAAATTCTAGTACATAATATGCAAGTTCTTAGCAACTAAATTTTCTAAAAAGTGCTATTTAAACCACTCTGTTATAGTACGTGTCTCTGCTCCTTATTTTCGTTTTTGCCGCTTCTAAACGATTCCATTATTCCTTGATATTTTATTAATGAAAACTGCATTTCACAATCACAATAAATCAACCCTGAAAAATAAAAATAATTCAATACTTTTTTACTAAATTTTGAAAAATTTTTTCATCAGAAAAAGGTTACGTTGATTATTCCAAAAAGAAATATTATTTTTTTCTTCCTCGCTCGTGTATGTACATATGTTGCAATCGATAGTTCTGCAGGGTTGTTGCTACTTATGACGTTTCAGTCGCCCAAACTGGTATGGATAAGATCACGAAATTCTAGTTAATGAACTAGAATGTTAACTAACCAGTTTGGAAGTTGACTGCGGGGTGGTATTAAAAACATATCGCGAGTTATTATGGTGCGAGGTTATTCATTTCCATTGCTTTTGATCTAGATTAGTCACTTTCTCTAAAAGAATGCCCTTCACCGAATGAACATTATTATTTTCACTTAACCGTCCAAACGATTTTAATATTTTCGAAAATCTATGGAGCCTCTTTGTGATCTAACTTCAACTTCTTGACTGTATTTTAAAATGATTTGTTGTGGAATAACATTTCTTGAAAAACTCCAATAAATATAAATAGGTTGGAGACATAAAAATATTTCATTTCCTTCACAGACCAAATGAAAACGCTGGATGTAAGAGTGCCGCATCGCAACGACTAAAATATTAAGAATTTTTTTGACTTCCCTGCTGACAGTAAAGCTGATATTATTATTTATTATAATGTTATTGTAACCCACTATCACTGTCCTATCTTCAATACTATGACCTTTATATTACTCAGTATTAAAAGTGCTAAATTACCGACATTCAAACTTAATTGCAATTTGTTGTCCTGCGTCATTGCGTTGGCCCTTTGTGGTGTTTTCCTAATGCATTCCTGAAAATCCAATCATCATTAACACCCCATAGTCGTAGCAATATTATACATTCTAAGTGGTCATTGCGAGAAGTGAGCAGAGTGGGCATTCATATTTTGTAAATGAGATGGGCGGTAGTTAGGAATTTGAGTGGAGGCAATTGTGGCGACTTAATGTTGAAGCAATGCTTCGAATTTCGTCAAATGTGAAACTAAATATAGACGCCGTTTAGCGCTGCCCATTACAGTCTTCGATACAAGCGATTGAAAAGAAATGGAAACACACTAGCAGATTCGACAGATCAGTTGTTCGAACGCATTCACAATAATCTGCGATTTAGGAGAGGCAATTTTATTGTTTCTCGGACCAAGCAAGTATGTTTCAATCCCAGATCAATGCTATCCAGAAGGCATGTAGAGCGATACTGTATACGACCATCACTGTTAATACAGTAGCCATTTTTAGTGCCAGACGGCTCTACGAGCTTGACTGACGAATTGGCATATTTTTTTTTAATTTGGGTGCCGTGTAGTGTAACATAGAGGGATACGATGGTCGATGAGCTTGGTGTGGATCTGCTTTTGATGTCGTAAAAGCAATGGAAGTCCTTACACACTAGCTTTAAGTTGTATCAGGCGGCACTCATTCTTAAGAATAATAACAATATTAATCGGACACTGGGCTGTTGGCCCTCATGCGGTATTGATAGAACCTTATGTAGAAAAGTTGCTGCTCAGGACTCGGCAGTTTAAAATTGAAATCAAAGAATAAACCCATTTTTATTGACATACAGACAGACAACAGAAATTAAAACAGTTGTTCTTTAGTTTTTATTGCTCTAATTAACACCACTCACATTCATTTATACCTAATATCTATCATGTACAGAAATTGGCCTGTTCACTATATGCATAAAAATATTTCAACCCAAATTTTATTGCCACCGCCGTTTACAGCGAGAATTAATTGACAACTTTAGGTAAAATGGACACTAAAATTTAAGTTGGACATTAAACAAAACATTTGTGAAAATTGCATTCACTTTAATACAGTGGTTTTTGAGTGATACGAGAACAAAGAAATTGACCGACCGACAAAAGTTCTAAAAACTGATGTTTTGACATCTACTAGTGTAATGCAGACCTTTTAAATTTGATTAGTAACACTAGTCAACATGAGAAATTATTTTGAAGTCTAACTATTTAATTTCGATGTATTATGGCCCCCTAAGTACAAAAACACCTAAAATTTAAAATTCTATCGATTTTTTTTTCTTTTTCTAAAATCACGAATTATCACAGAGGTCTTTCCATTTATTTTATCATATCTTGGAAATTACTTATCTAAATTCGTTGAGAGAAACACCAATGGATTCACCGCAAAATTTTTTTGTCTTGATCAGAAAATTTTTTTTAATGATCGACGGTTGTGGAGTTATACACATAAAATTGTAAAAAAATTTTTTTTTTGCAAAATCGAACATTTTTATATTTTTCAAAAATTCATAAAAAATTGAAGGTTTTAAAAACTTACCATTTTTATTTCACGGCCTTAAAACTGTAAACATTATAAATAATGGAAACCTTATTTCGTGACAATACATGAATAAATGTTGGTTTTATTGACAATAAAGTGAAAATACAAAATTTAGCGAAAATTTTGCATATCAAGTCTATTATTGTTTTTGACAAACAAATTATTTAGGTATGACATTTTGCGCAACTTTGTCTTTTTAAAGCTTACTACGGGCATCGCCAGAAATGAGAAAACTCCATAAGGACACTCAAGAAATTTTTCTTCGTCAGTTTTTCTTAAGGCAAAACGCAGATCATAAGGAAAAATGCCTCATACTGTATGGAAAATTTAAGTTGCCAACGCGGGTTTTCGTAAGAAAGAAGTAAAGTCATATATATTTGTTATCAAATATATACAACTTTTTCCTTGATGTATACAACTTTTTCCTTGCGATGTTCTTAGAATGCTTAAATCATAAAAACAAAAAAATGAAATTATCACTCCGTCATAGAAACTGTTATACCTACCTACTGAACATCCCAGCCTGCACAGGACATTTCCCATAGCATATGAAGTTTTTTTGAAAACCCCTTTTTTTCAAACCCTTTCGCAGGTAGTGGTTAAACAATTTATAGACTCATTAGATGCCCGGCCTGTATGGTATATTGTCGCCGGTTGTGACAAACTTAACGAAAAAAAAATACATACTTTTGAAAATCGAAGTGGCCTGCGACTATTTAAAGTAATTATTCATTTAGTTCATTCAATGTTATTTAACTAGCATTCCTGATCGCGAAAAGTCAAGTTGTCAACAACAGCAAAAAACTATTAATTGGTTAGTGAATTTTAAAAAAAATGAATTATAACAGTAGAAAATTTGTCTGCAAAAATTACCCGAATATATTTTGTTATGTATGTGGTTTTTACACTACAGCAAAAGGGCGGAGAAATTTCACTATTTCACTACAAAATTCATATAAGGGTTATTTTAAAATAGATGTTGAGAATTTGAGCCAATATTGGACGCCAAATTCAGTTTGTGAAAGCTGTATATATATTTTCAAGAAATGGAAATCCTACCCTTAGTAAGTAGCAATTAATAAAAATAATTAATTTTTAAATATTTCAAGTACTAAATTTTGTAGAATTTCTTTAATAAAGGTATCTTAAATAGCTAAATAAACAAAAATATGAAAAATACGTATTTTCCCTTCATTCACTTAATTGTTAATAATATTGCCGTTTATCCATTGATTTTCATGAAGTTAAGCTTGCCTTATTTGGAATATTCACAGTTTCACGATCATCTAATAAAAGTTGTAAGTTTTTGTCTCTTTCGATTTTTTACGAATTAAAGAAGAAAAAAAATAGAAATTTTTAATACAAAAAATCGATTTTTTTATAATGCGATGCAAATAACTCTGAAGCCAATAAGTATTTAAAAAAAATGAAATTTAAACAATTTTAAGGTAATTTCATTTGCTGTTATATGCGGTTTTCTCCAACAAAATCGGACAACCCGTTCCAGACATATGATAAAATCAATGGATCTTCCTTTTCAAAAAAGGCAAATTTTAGAAAACAAAAAAAAACAAAAAAACGTATCCATAGAATTTTAAATTTCGACCATTTTTATAACTAGGGGACTATACCAAATAAAAAAAAGTAGTGGTGATCCAGGGTAATGCAAAAAGTTTAATTTTGTAGAGCAGTGTAATTAGCAATCAATAAATTAGACGGCTCTTTTTATTGGTAATGATTATTTGAATTGGTTTTCAAGAAAAGGCAATTATTAACAGATTACGATTAGAAAAAAAAACCTAAAAAGAAAATCAAAAATAATCAAAAAAATCAAAAAAAAGTTGTTTTGACTACTTTTGATATTTTTTTTGATTATTTTTAATTATTTCACTTCAAGTGAATTTTTGGCATACAAAATATTTCAATATTATTGATGTGTATATTTATAGGGAAATTACGTGATCTTAACCCAAAACACCCTGGAGTTGCCATATGGCAACGCGAAAGGAAGATGTTTTCAAGTGACCATAACATTAAAAATAATGCAGATATCGTTACATAGATACATATCGCTGACTGTTGGAGACAAATTTTTCCAAGGCCGGCAGGCCCCGCACGTAAAATCTGATGATACGGTTTGTTAGTTTGCACATAAGGCTATTATTAGTTAACAATCTCTTTCGAATTTAGATTTAGGGTGATTAGGGTTAAAATAGGGGGAGGCCTTAAACAAAATCTCACCAAACCTTACTTAAACCGGGGGGTGTAGTCGAAAATCTCACGTCAACTTAAAAGGATATTAAATAATTCCAATATGAAACCAATTTTTTTTAACGAGAATCTCCCACCAGGATTCAACCAACGCGTGTGGTGACTAGCCATACTAAACAGTTGCTTTGTCTTTTGAATCCAAACACAGTCTTCTTGCACTACTGCAGCCACAGATGACATGTGTTGGACTATTTCAATCGAAACTGTACACGAGTATCTTTGCATCGATCGAACATGCTTAGGGTAAATCTCACTTAATGGGGGGAGCGGCCTAACCAAATCTCACTAAGTCTCACCGAAGGTGTGGCGGGAGTCAAAACTTGTTTGAAAAATGACTTACGTAATTTATGGACGCCCATAGGGTGCTTCTACAAAATACTGAGAAAAATCAAAAATAACCAAAAAAATCTAAAGTAATAAAAAAAATTTTTTTTTAATTTAAAAATGTATTTTATTATTTTTTTATTGAATTGGGAAATAATCATTAAAAATGGAAAATAATGGTAATCAATCATTAAATGGATTTTCGAGAAAATAACTAATCAAACCAGTAATCCTTATGATTAGTAATCGGCCTTTTATAGTTTTATAATATATGTATAGAGATGAAACAATTTTCGGTATTTATCTAACTGCTCTAGTAAATAAAAACTTAGTCAAAGTACTCGTAAAGCTTTCGAATGCTATTTCCGTCATGCTTAATGAGTTGCCATAAATATCGTCATTATGCTTAAGTCTATTATTAAATGCTGCCTAAAGCCCAAAGCGCTTTTGATGATCAAGAATTAAACCAAATTAAAAGCGATTAAAACTAAAGCTTAAGTTCACTTTAATACAAATTAAAAGCAAATGACAAATATTTTTAATTATTCATAGAAGTAAAATTAGTTCAAAGAAATAAGAAATTATGCTATCAATCAAAGAGATAATAATTACTTTTACAGCAGCGTACTTCACTCAATTCATCTACACGCTCTCCGCTCCACCACACATTCTGTTACATACCAACCACTCAGAGCGCCACTCAATTACATTTACTGCAATTTGCATTACCGCAGTTTTTTTCCCGTTTGGTACACCGCAAAATACAATTTTTGTTGTTGTTGTTGTTAGAATTTTCTATTACGTGCTGTTAGGAATTCATGGAATTAATCGTTGTAATGCAATTAAAAATCAATATTCGGTTCGTTAAACCATTACGTGCTTGATTGCATAAAAATTTCTGTCTCATCCACACCCCATACCTGCCCCTCGCAACTTTGTGGATATTCGCCAATTTTAATATTCTTTTTTTTTTGTTTCCATTACTATTTGCCGTTTTCGTTAAGCGCCTTTGTTGGAATAATTAAATTTAAAAAGACAGAATAAAGCTAGAGACACAATCACCTTCTAGGGTTCGTTTGACAAGTTAAATAAGTTGTAGTTGGTATGATGGGTTGATGTTTGTCGCGTTGAACGGTGTTAACAAATTTAATCAAATCGAATTTAGAAGCGATGTCCTGGGGTGTTGAGTGAAAAAATCAGTGCCAAAAAAACAGAAAAAGAGAGGAAAGCCAGAAGTCGTATGAAATCGAAGAGCATATACCCAACAGTGAACTCAAGTAACATCAAGTCCCTCTCCGATTAGTAGGTAATTTGCAGTTGGTTCTGAACGTATTGATACTAGGTCGCCTCTCGAGGGAACAATTTGTTTGACAATGTAGCGTCTTGCTAATCTGATCTCCAAACTATGTTTGCCTTTAACAGTGCCACCTAAAAAGAAGGACAATAGCGGCCGAGTTGTACATCACTGCCTTTTGTCACACGCTTTCTCCCACCTCTTTTCTCTGTGGGCCCCTCAAGTCCCATGCATTTATAGTCTGATTTAGTCTAAAACCAAGGCACTACTTCATCTTCGCAGCCGAAGCGAAACTCTGATCTGCAGCCGAAAACGGCTGTTCTTAGCGGCGCAGTCTATGTCCCAGCAAAACTCAAACCACTGGAATAGACAAGGTCTGTCGCTAGAGCTGAATCGTATCAGACCTCTTAAATTTGATTATTAATTAGTAATCAATTAATTAGACGGCTTTTTTAATTAGTAATGATTGTTTTTCTAGAAAGGACAATTAAGGAGTGATTAAGATTAGAAAAAAGAGAAAATTAATCTAAAAAAAATCAATAATTATCAAAAATAAAAAAAATAGTTTTGATTACTTTTGATTTTTTTTCTGATTATTTTTAATTTTTTTTCAGTTTGTCTATGTGTAAATTTATGTGCTTCTACAACTATACTGCAAAAAAATCAAAAATAATCAAAAATATTGAAAAAAAAAAAATCAAAAAAATTCAAAAATTATCAAAAGTAATAAAACTAAATTTTTGGATTATATTTTCCATTTTTTTTTAATTTTCTTTTGTTTTTTTGGATTGTTTTAAATTATTTTTAGTAAATCAAAACAACTTTTTTTAAAATATTTTTGATTTTTTATCATGATTTTTTTGATTATTTTATTTTTTTAATTAATTGGAAAATAATCATTAACCATTGAAAGTAATTAGTAATCAACCATTAAATGGATTCTCAAGAAAATAATTAATCCAACCTGTAATCATTACAATTAGTAGTAATTACTTAACAGGTCTGAATAGTATCGAAGAAGTGAGCGCTAAGGGGCAAGAAAATTGTTAGTGCACCGGTCGAGCTAAAGAAGTTTGCTAGTACTGAACGGTATGGAATTTAAGCCGACAAAGGACTTCCTTCGGGGAATGTTTTGTGGTTTTTGTTTGTTGAAAGTACTTCTCTTGTCCTCGTTTTACGCTAGGACCATCAAATAGTTTGGAAAGCTCCTTCCTGTGGTTAACGAAACAGGTGTTGCTCCCTAAGTTACTGCGGGGAAGACCTGTGTCACATCCAATATCAGCTATGCGATTGATAGTGGATGGCAAAGTTGAACCCTGACAAGAAATGGTGTCTAAGTGACAGGGGTTACCAGGCTTCGAGTACAGAACCTTAGGCATGTAGATAAACTACACAAAATACAACGTCAAACAAGATACTTAATAATAATCATTTGTATTTCCTTTTAGTCAAAACCCACATTATTCCAATTTAGACTATGATTCCCACACAGTTGGATGCTAAGACTGTGCGCTGAAACAGCCAGCTACCATTGAACCTTTATATGTGGCACACTGCAACTTGGTCTGGCTTTGTACACTGACATACAGATTGCTGAGGTACGGAGCATATATGCATAGTGGGATCCTGACTAGACTTTTATGTGTGGACTCAACAGGGAACTCCTGTTGCCTCCGTTGAACTTCTAGGGAAACCAAAGTGTGATTAGAACTGTGGGAAAAAAGAGACAGCGCTCCAAGAGGTTGAAACTATCTCATCAAACACAGATATATGCATGCTTGAAAGTACCCTCTGTGTTAGCACTACTGGGTATAGAAAGAAAATGAAAATAATTCGGCGATTTCTGACACGTACCGTAACTTTCACATACGTAACTTAGCATGTATGTGTGCATGAACCCCAACAACTGTATGCACTGATTTGAGCATCAAAGCGTTTCTCGGATGAACTGCACACATTTTTGCCAACAACTCTGTTGTTCTGCTTTAATTTCACAATGTTTCCATTCCACCGCTTCTTCGACATCATCCTCATTGCGAAACAGCTTTTCCCGTTAATGCAGACTTCCTGCAACAGTGGCCACGTCCATACGGCGCAGTCCTTTCGTGTTCGCAATCATACCAGCATACTGAAACGTTCTACAAAGCTGGGTGCTGGCTGGTCAGTTTCAAATGCGGCTATGCTTTTTGCTTTTTGTCGCATATTTTGCACATTGCTTCTTAATTAACTTTATGCATACGAGCCTGTTGAACCGGTTGGGGAACACGAAACAAGTACAAGTATGAGTGAGCTCATTTGATTTTATTCAATCAGCCGGAAGCGTGCCATACAAACAAGCCACTTCAATGAGTGGCTATCTGTGGGTGTGCCGCAGATTTTTTGTTGTTAGTTTTCTAACAGATATATATCTGTTGAAATGGAGGGTTCAGCAAGCTTTTAAAGGTTGCTGTCGTTCTGCTTGTTCGATAATCGAATATTATTTTAGGTGAATATATAGTCAGATTCCTAAAATCATATCATCTGAGCTTCCTCTGGATAAAAGAAAATTAACAGGAAATCCCTACGATCGTCTAAATAGTAAAAGGAGAAAATTTACCCAATATTAATAGGCGCTTTTTGTTCCGAAGTTCATTTGAAATTTTGTCGATTCCACCTGCAGGAAACTTGATCGCTGGCTGTATATTTTTCAGACTTGTTGTAGGCTTAGTCTTACGACTTTTATTTTCAAATTTCAAGTCATTACTAGGCGTCCACAGCAGAACTTACTATAAAATTTCCCCAGGAATTTTCCCGAGGAGACTCGACCCACTCTTACTCAGCTTCGGTCTATAAATTGTAGTAGTTTAAATTCTCATCTATGCGGACTAAGGCCCTACACACCAAAAATATGCCCGACATGTGCCCTGAGCGTGACGTTTCACAACAGCCTCGCCTTTGCTAATCATCCCACCGAAATAGCCTCAAAGGTACAGAGCCACAACAAGATTCTCAAGTCACTTGTCGGAAGCACTTGGAGGAAATGATATTGAGACGTTGCTTGCTACATATAAGGCTTTCGGTCGACCGGTTTACGATTACGATGTGCCGATATGGTCGCCCAATATTTCTGACACCAACTGGAAGATGTTGGAAATCTTCCAAAAAACCGCTAATAGAACTGCTACAGAATGCCTTCTTATGTCAGTTGAGTCTCACCTCTATCGAAATCCTAAAAGGATTAGTGTCGGAGAACACGCGGCACTTTTGAACAGACAGTTTTTCCTGCACGTATCGGTAGACAAACCCTCATATCGCAGCTTGTGAACCCTGCTATCGACATCCCATTACCTGGAACAGCTGAAGGGGAGAGCGTCCTCCCTAGGGAGACTTGAGTCATACTAGTACAACTTCAATCTGAATACTCTAATAGCTATGGCGTGCCCCTTCATCATACTAAACATCTCTTTACTTGTTCAATTGAACCTACTCTATCACTCTGGTCCAACTCCCTTAAAACTGCTTGTTTCCTTACACTCTCGTTAGAAGAGTTTGATGGCAATTTTTAAAGTGATTGGGCCCATGAGGCTGGTAAGAACTACTACTTCGACTTAAAAAATGCATAAAGTCTTGATCGATGGCAGACATGTGTTCTCTACGAGGTGGCAATACCCACTGGGCCACAGCACCTGCTCTCTGCGCATCTTTCTTATTCACTACGCTCCGCTTATGAGGTCATTTTAGGTTTACAGCGAACTCGGCAGGACAACCGGGATGACACGAAATGTTGATATGCCTCGGAAAAGAAGGACGCTTAAAAAGAATGGCTTGAGTTTAGGGCGCTTGGGATGCTGGGTGATGGGAATAATGCCTAAAAATTATATCAACAGATCTGGTGGATAACGGACAAAAAGATTGGAACTATCAGTGCTGCTTCAGACTTTGGATTGAGTAATCAATTGAGGAGTAAAGTCCTTACTTGCCGAAAGAATAAGATCACGCTCTTGGATATGTTATCCTTCCCTACTTATTATTTCAAACTATCTATTACTTTATCTCACCCAAATACATATTATACCCGTAACACAAAATTACATAAAGATTACAGCAAAAAGGACATGTGTCATAGAGTTTGATGTAGGACAATACAAAATTTATTACAACCATCAAAATAAGTTTTTATTCTTCTACCATTTTGATATTAAAAAGGTACCATGAATTTGCAGCCATAAATTATTACGTAAAAATACTCAACTTCACTTTGAATGCCAATATACTTATAAGTACATATATTCATACCCTGCAGTGAAATATCCAACTAGTCAGTAAACACACTAGTATCCAACTATAATTTTCTGGTTGAAATAGTACTAGTCAGAAAAAGTTAGATCCATACTAGTATACGACTACAATTTTTATAGTATGTGTTTAAGCGACATAAGCTGTAATTATTTCTTTCGTTTATTTCATTTGCATTGCATGCTATTGTAATTCGCACCCAGCTTATGAAATATTTCACAGATATAGTTTTTGTTTTGCAATCCCAATCGGGGTTTTTCACAGCGAAAATAATGAAATATGAAAATGATGTATTGATGAGTCCATTTTCTTGATTTAATCCCTGCCAGAGGTTTTGGTACACATTTGGACTAGTATTATTTTATCTTTTTCGAACTAGTATGATACTGGTATGATTAGACCGCAATTTTACTGGTACATTTCCTTCCATTTTGAATTAATATGAAACTGGTATTTTACGACCAGTATGATACTAGCATATTTCCACAATATACAAACTAGTATTTCATGAGTAGTAGATGACTTGTATGTTCTGGTCGAAATCTGACGATTGACATCTCGTTGGACATCGTCATGTTAAAAATATCAGTTGCTTATATGGAAATAAGACCGTTGGCTGACTAGTTGGGCTTGATGCATATACTAGTTGCAAAGTAGTTTGCGACTAGTTGGGTTGACTGCAGGGTACATACATACATATTTACATAGAAAAAGATATGAATGTTTGAAGGAAAAAATGATGATTCCGGGTAATTGAATAATTTTGTCATTTTGAAGAAAGTGAATGAAATTCCAATATTATTGTTCCATCAGCTTGATTTCTCGTTGTCATTGTGCTTGTGTAATGTTGAATTGCTCAAAAACGCTCATGAATAAAGAAAGGCTTTTTCTTTGCATTTGACAGCATAATTGAAATATTAGTTTCAATGAAATTTTGTCATGCTCATGTATTGAATGGATGTGCAGAGACAAAAAAAGGGATGCGATTTATTTGACACTTATTAGATTATATTTTGCTCAGATTAGAGAACATTATGGTTGAAAGCGAAAAGAAGAAAATATTAAAATTTCACTTATGATGCATTAAATACTTCTGGAGGAGGCACAAAACAGTTGAGGTCTTTTATTTTGCAAAAACTGTTTAAAATTAAATATTAAAATATTTTACAATTTGAAACAAATTTCAAAATTATTATTGGAAGAAGTTCTTGAGAAATATTATTCCTCAATTTTTGATTCTCCTAAATGTAAGTAATCCCTTATAATAAAAAAAATTTTCCAAGCGAAAACATATTCAAAAAGTATAGAAACACGTTCTTAAAAAATATTATTCTTCCCTTTTGTCTTTTTTTTTGAAATATAAAACGTAGAAAAAAAAACAAAAAAAGTTTTCAAAACTGAGTATTGAAAAAAATTATTCTCCCTTTCTTTAACTTTTTTTGAATGTAAAACCTAACTAACAAACTTTTACGTTGAGAGTTCTTCAAAAATATTATTCATTCTGTTTGTCTTTTTTTAAATATAAAACGTAAAAGTATTGAAAAATGCTTTTGAAGAACATTATTCTTCCTTTCGTTGTCTTTTTTTGAATGTAAAACCTAGTAATAAGAAACTTTTGCATTGAGAGTTTTTGAAAAATATTATTCTTTATTTCTCGTCTTTTTTATATAAACATTAATAATTTATATAAACATTAATAATACTCGTAGTAAAAGATTTGTGCAATGTGAAAAATTTCTAACTGAGTATTAAAAAACCTTTTCAAAAAATATAATTCTTACTTTTTTTGTGTTTTCTAAATGTAAAACCTTATAATAAAAAAATTACAATGTGAAAAAATTTCAAAAACGAATATTGAAAAACGAGTTTGAAAAATGTAATTTCTCCCTTTTTTGTAAATTTAAAACTTAATAATAAACTTTTGTATTTGGAGTTTTTGAAAAATATTATTCTTGTTTTTTGTTTTATGTAGAAACTAATAATACAAAATTTTTCCAATGAGACAAAATTCCGAGCTGAATATTAAAAAACGGTTTTGAAAAATATTATTCTTCCTTTCTTTGTGTTCTTTAAATGTAAAACCTAATAAATATTGTTCTTCCTTTTTTTTTTTTTTTCTAAACGAAACACCTAATAATGTAAAAAATGACAGTGTGATAAAATTTCAAAAGAGCGTATTGAAAAACGTTTTTGAAAAATATTATTTCTCTTTTTTTTTGTATTTTTTAGATTTTAAACCTAATAATAAAACAAAAATTTCCAATGTGAAAAAATTTCAAAACTAAGTATGGAAAAAAGTTTTTGAAAATATTATTCTTCCTTTATGCAGATTTTTTAGCTGTAAAAATGAAACCAAACATTATTTGGGTATTTCCATGTCAAATTTTTAAAGAGTTGTAATCGACTACTTCTGAGGTTGGAAATTCAAAAGTAGTGCAAATTCAAAATTTTACTTTTTTATAGTTTATATTTTCAATATTTTGGAAATTACTTTGTTTGAAAAAATAAACATAAGAGGCAGCTAAAGGTATAAAACAAAAATATTTTGAAAAAAATGTAAAATTTCTAATAGAAAAATTTTAATTTTTATAAAATCGAAAAAATTAAAGCTGGCCTTTAAGTTGTCCACAGATATTCTGAAATGTTCAGATGGGTGTTTTTTTAAAAATATAAATTTTCGAGTTTTGGCCCAACAATTTTTTTGAAATTTTCTTAACTGTCTAGTCGAGCTAAATCAGTTAAACACAAAACTACTCAATTTTGATTACTGAAATAATTTTTGATATTCATATTCATAGCTCAGCTGTTATGGTACCGCCACTTCAGAAACTTTATAATGCCTGAAGAGATCATGAACTTTATTTGTTAACTTGTAGGTGAAATTTTCCCACATAGTCAAAAGTTAAAATGGATATATTCGCAATGCAAAACACGTCCTATATGTCCATGGCATGTATGTCCAATATGTATGGGTTTACTGTTAATATTTCCGTTGTTGTTTGTTACGGTAAAGCCATTTGAAAAAATTTAGGGTAATGCTACCAATTTCCTTTGCCGGAATGTATCAGGTAAACTACGGTAACAGCACTTTTTCGTACTAACCCAACTTGTGGACGATTTTTAGTCGCCTATTACGACGAGCATACCTTACCACAGGTATATTCTAAGCCCACTACCCCGCTGACATTTCCGTAATACATATTACTACGTTCACTACTGTGTTTTGGCTTGGCATGGTTAGAGCTCAAATAGTTCATAATAAGGGACGTATGTCCACTATATTTATTTTCCATCTTCTCAGGTTATACAGGGTGGCGCAAAAGTAATCCTCCTATCAGAAAATGCTATAAATTTTGCGATTGGCCCCTAAAGTCAGTTCTGTTTCGACATTTGTGTAGTAAACACATGCGAAATACACGTTAATAAACAATGTTACGCTACACTGCTCCAGAACGCGGAATATTGCTGACTATTTATTTGACCAATAATTGGTCGGGGCCAAACGGTTACTGTTAATGGTGAGCGCTACAGAGCAATGATCAACGAGTTCTTTTTACCGCAACTTGATGAATTGGGATTGGAAAACATGTGGTTCCAACAAGACGGTGCAACAGCACACACTGCACGTGCCACAACCGATATGCTGAACATCGGAAGCTTACTTTTGCGCCACCTTGTAACTGCACGCATCAAATAAAGCAATACTGGGCTCCTGTGAAAATATTTCAGGAATATTCAATGTTCTGGACATTAAGAATCATTCGCATACAGCCTGAAGCCACAATAAGTTTTACACTCAAATACTCGTATACGGTCACACGTGTACTGACGGTTGTGTTCAAGTTCTTAATCTCGTGATGCTTGTATGCTGTTATTAATGCCAGCTTACAGGAAGTTTGTATTTGTATTGCTAAAAAGGATAACCGACAGCGCAATTACTCAATGCTTTGTGTGTTTAAGTAGATCATTAATTCTTTTTTACAGTGTACTTGCTTATCATCAATGCATAACATTGTATAATCAAGGTAAATTTAAATAAATAAGCTTTATTTTATTTTATATGACAGGCGATTAAAGGGTGGCATGCCCAAATCGGACGTCCTTCTCGCGGATTTTTATATCTTTACTTAGAATGAGGTTTAGGTGCTGATTATGTATAATGCCTTGAACTGCTGGCAGTTAACACTATAAAATACTTCATAAAATCATATAGCTCCCAGAATTTCACATAGAATTCGAATCCAATAAAAATGTAGCGCAATAAAGGTTCCATACCTATTAACGCACCCTAGTAGTATGAATGCACAAGTATCTTTCGTGTACAAAAAATTGTGATTAACATAAAAATTGATTGAAACCGGCGCGCTTTTATATAATGCAAGGTTGTTAAGAAAATAAGTGGCAAGCAGTAAGAAGCTTTACTATCGCTTACTTATTGCAGTTAACTATGTGTATACATCATTGCAATTTACCTAAATACGTGCATGTTTAATATTACCGCAAAAAAAAAACTTGCACCTTATATAAGTCTTATATTATTTCGTAACACGTTTACACAATAATGGCTGGATTTAGTATCTTAAGATTTTATCTATTTAATAGTCTACAAATTGAATAATTCTTACAGACTAAATTCGAAAGTGTACATAAAGACAACATGAGGGTACTGTAAAGAAGTTTACAATCAATTAGTTACCGCTTACGAATTAAAATGAAGAAATAAATATTACAAATATATGAGGTAAAAATCATACAAATTTAAATTTCTTAACATAGTAGTTTACAAACAGGTACTGGTATGGTTGGTTGGTTGCCGTGCTGCCCAGTCAGAAGGACCGGGTCCAAGTAGCGCGCTGGCCGCCATTTTGATGCACTAATTCTACAACCAATTACACCTTACTGTCTATAGACTAGATGGATTTTGGTCAAACCATTTGAATTTACTTATGTCAATTATGGAGCACTTAGACACATCCTTCAGGGCAGTTAAAACGAACCTACCTAAGGTCTTGTGTCTTATATTGGCCAGGGCGGGGCACTCGCAGAGGAAGTGAGTAACAGTCTCTTTGCAGCAATCTAGGCCGCAACTTCTGCACACCTCGTTGAATGGTAGCCCAATTCTTTTCGCATTTTGGCCCAGTGGCCAGTGTCCCGTTATAGTGACTGTGATTCTGAATATCTCCTTCCTAGATCTGCATATCAGGCTCTCGGTTCTGTTCCTGTTGTAGACAGGCCACGTTTGCTTGGCAATTCTACAGCTATCTGAAGAGTACCACCTACGAATGGCCATAGCCTTGTATTTGTTATGTATGGCCATAGCCTTGTATTTGTTATGTATGCCACTTTTGATTGCTGTGAGTGGGCGTAGCACACTAACTACTTCCGAGTTGTCTGCTAATGCCCCTGCCCTTGCCAGTTCATCCGCTTTCTCGTTGCCTTCAATGTTCCTGCGTACCTCCCTCCCTTCAATTGACTCTCCTATAAGGTGACCACAGGCTTTCTCGATACCGATTACTTCCGCTTGGAAGATGCTGGCTGAGTCCGGGAGAGGGTAGGACTGAACGACTTGCAATTGCTCAGAGAAGACTCCTGCCCCACGCCGCAGTCCATTTTGGACCCATCCGTGTAGAGCGAGATTATCTCCTGCTTACAAGTGCTGCCATCTCTCCATTCGCCTCTTGATGGGAAGTGCCCTTCATAGTTCTTGTCAAATTTCAAGGAAGGCGAGAGGTAGTCTGCTGTTAGGTCTTCGTTTGAAAACCTGTTTAGGATGCCGCTGTGGCCATACTGTTTCGCATTCCAGCAGCCGGACGCCCTAAGCCTTAGGGCTGCTCCAGTGGCCGTTACACGAATGTGCATGTCTAGCGGTAATTGGTCTAGGATGATGTTAGGCGCGTCTGTCGGGCAGCTCTAAGTGCGCCCGTTACGCCTCCGAATGCCGCCCGTTGTATCTTGTTTAGGTTATTGATTTTGTACTGTTTGTCTAGGGCAGGCCACCAAACTAACGCCCCATACGATAGTATGGGTCTTACGACTGATGTGTAGAGCCACATCATTAGTTTTGGTTCTAAGCCCCAGTTCTTGCTGACTATTCTTTTGCAGGAGTAGTAGGCAATGTATGCTTTGTTTACTCTTTTCTCAACGCTCAGTTTCCAGGTGAGTTTGCTACCTGTTTCGACACCGAGGTACTTTACCATCTGGGAGAGCGATAATTCAGTGCCGTTAAGTGAGGGTAGTCGGAATTAAGGGATTTTGGTTTTGTTGCTGAACAGTATCAGTCCTGTTTTACTCGGGTTGATGCCTAAACCACTTGCAGAGGTCCAGGCCTGTAGCTTCCGGAGTGCCCTTTCCAAGATTTCGCTTTAAGTTGAAGAGAACGGTCCCCATACTGCAATAATAACATCTTCAGCATATGCTACTACCTTAACCCCGTTTTTATTGAGCTCGAGAAGTATATCGTTCAGTGCGACCACCCACAGTAGCATCACCGGAGTGACGACTTCAGGTCCAGGAGACTTGTATGGGGAGAAGCTGTTAATTACGTGTCTTATCTTTTGCTTGTCCAACAACGTTACCAGTAATTCCTCGGGGGGCTCGGATTCCCCCCCTGAGGTACATGTACTGGTGTGTGGTTGCGGGCAGGGAAGTGTTTATTCATTAGGGTTACTAGGGAGCCTTCCGCTGAGTCTGCCCAAGAACCATCTTCCTTTATCACGAAAAGATTATTTACATGCTCTTTGGACAGGATCTTGCTCAGTCTAGAGGCTTCCCGGGTGTTTTCTCTTGTGGAGCAGAAGGTTTGCCAGGATTGAGCCTTCGCCTTCCTTACTGCTTTCTTGTAGGTTTTGAGCACTTCCCTATATGGCCGCCACTTTTTGGTAGTGTAACCTTCATTGAATGTTTTCCTTATTGTTGTTCTCAGCTTCCTAAGCTCCCCGTTCCACCACGGAGGAGATTTCTTCTTAAGAATACTAACAGGGGTAGATTTGTTGTACGATATTGCTAGAGCGTGGTCCAGTTTGTCCAATGCCTCATCCAGCTCTTGCGGGCTGGTGATGTCAGAGTGGGGCTCTCTTAGCGTTAAGGATTTCTCTGAGAGTTTGACGAATATGTCCCATCTAGTTCTTTGTGGGTTCTGGTACCGCAGAGGCCGACCCGGACCATACCCTATGTCGAAGAAGATCAAGCGGTGGTCTGATAGGGAGGCTCTGTATGAAATCTCCCAGTTACGTACCAGTGGACCTCCTCCCAGCCCTGAAATCTATCCGAACTCGGGAAAAAGAAGGTTGGCTTAGTACCCGTAATGCAGATACCCAGGTTTGAATTAAAGATATAGTGTAAAAGGGACTTACCTCTATCGTTGATTGAAGTACTACCCACATAGAGTGTCTTGCATTCGCGTCGCAACCGATAACGATGTTTTGGGTTTCGTTGTGATCCAGGAAGTGTTTGAGTTCGGTAGGTGGGCCGGCCTGTCGTAGGCCATGTAGGCCGAAATGACGAAGACCGGCGGAATATCACCTTCCAACTTTACTACCGTTACGTCTGATGTGCTGTAATTCGTGCATAGGAAAGCATTTATACCTTTTATGATTAAAAAGCATTATCTTGGCTTACCTCCATCTGTTTTGTAGAACAGATTGTGAGTGCTGATGGTTAACCCCATGATCCTCTTACTGTTGATACAGGGCTCTTGAATAAGGCTGATGTCTATGCCCTCCTGTGCTAAAAGGACCTTCAGTTTATCCGTAGCACTTATTGAGTGCTGCAGATTAATCTGAACACATTTAATGTTGTTGGTTGTGGTCCCCATTTTGGGTGTGGACACCCTGCAGCAGCTGACCTGCATCATCAACTTCCTGAGGGTCGTCCTCATCTGGGGTAGTGCCGCGAAAGACCTCAACCTTGGCCATACGAATGGCGAAGGCTACCTTGTGGTCCGCCTTCGCCAGAGCCTCCAAGAACTCTTCGCATATTGCGACCAGAATTGGTTTGCTGGTCTTCGACGGCTCTTCTTCCTTGATCAGCTGCCAGTCTGCAATTGCCCGTATGCTGCTGTTGTACAGTTTTATGCACGACAACAATTCCTCCCCCGAGTCATCCAAAGGTGGTAACCAAATGCGCCCGCGGCTTCTTTGGCAATTCCGCTGCTGGGACTAGCTTTGGTTGGAGGTTGTTGACCTCTCCGCTAATTTGTGCTACACACCCAGAAAGGAAGTCCAGCGAGGCCTGATCAGCGCATTTGATGACTCTGTATCTCCGGAGGCTCTCGGAGGAGTTAAACACTGGGAAGGGACAAGTCGGGTTGTCGCGCACGTGCCTTATGGCAAGCTTCGACAGCCTAACTTCAATCTCCACCCAGTTCTGTTGAATCATTGCCGGCGATCTACTGTTAGCGTCCACAAGTGCCATATGCAGGTTACTCCCGGCAACCTCGTTGTAGTGCCTGGCTGTGGTGTGAACCATTTCCGCCCGTTAGGGCTTCTTCGGTTCCGCTCCATGGCTATCTTGTTTGGATCGGTTTCTCTTTTGAGAAACGTCCTGGTTGCGTGGAGGGACCGGATTCTTCTTTTGGAAGTCTTCGTACTCCTCCACAACCATTTTATAATATTCGACGTCTTTGGACCTGCAGGCTGTCTCGCCGTTTTTATTTTGTTGAGCATAAACAGCGCCCGCTGGTACCTATTACGCCTTATCTGGCCTTCGCTTTCCTTTTTCTTCTTACCTTTGGCCGCTGGTGCACTTTGGTTGGCGCCACCAGCCGCCTGAGGGTCGGAAGTTGGTCCTAGGGTACTTTGGTTGGTACCCCTCTGGATTTTTATTTCTGTTGTTATTACTGCTTGTGCTTTCGGTGTACTATGATTGGCACTACCGCAAGCACTAATAATAGTCTCCTGACTGGAGGCGAGAAGGGTCTGCTCTTCGGATTCCGTCACTACTGGCAACGGAAGGAGGTTAGTCGTAGTCGTCGTGTTTGCCATCGTCGCTGTAAAGTCCGTGTCCGTCGAGGAAGTCGTTACGTCCATGTGCTCGTGTGCGTTGGTCGTTTTTGTTTTCGTTAGTTTGTTTGTGTTTTTATTATTGTTTTTTAAGTTTTCCATGTTTTGGTCCCACGCGTAAGCCGGAGGGGGTTGGTCACTCGTCCGCAGAGTCGGTATGCGTAGAGAAGGCACTTATACAACCGACTTTGCCCGGGCATCGGAGGGGACCGTTCGAGATCAGCAATTCAATAACCGCCCGCTGACCATTCATCCATCGGCACGGGTACCTCGACACCTTGGATTAGGGTGCGGCAATCCTAACACTCGCGGGATGAGGATCGACAAACCGTTGGGCCTGTCTGCCCCAGCCCAAAAAATGAAACAAGTGGACGGCTTTCCTCTTACTTTTGCCACAGCCCGTGGCTCCCCGTTAGAGAGATACCTCGGGCTGCCGCAAAACAAAAAAAAAATTAAAAAAAGGTGTTGGTGCTGCTATCCTATAATTCCCTCATCCACGGGGGAGGGTTGAAACAAACCGTTGGGCTTGTCTAACACACCCCATGGATGAAGCGAATGGTAGGCTTTCCTCTTAGCTCGCCGCAGTCCGTGGTTCCGTCGTGAGAAGGATGCCGCGGGCTGCCGCTTAAGCCCGTTCGCCGCGGCAAGGCGACCAACTTGAAGGATGGTGTACTATTTGTATGTTTGTTATATGATAGCTTAGTAGGGAGCTGATGCGTAGTACCCAGAAGGAGGCACGTGAGCAAGGAAGGGCTCATGATCAATGTTGCATACACCAGTGGAGATGGGTTTCTCTGCCGAAAATCAAGGTCACTTAAAGACTTTAACCTACTTTTTATTGCTTGCAACTTCAGCGCTTAAAATTTTTTTGCTGGGTAAATACAATGCTCGTTATAGACACATAGCTCCAGTTATTTTACCGAAATGCATTAATTGGCTTTTGGCAAAGCCGTTTAAAAGACATTAAGTAGTCAATGTTGTTGATGAAGCAAAGTTGCGGAGCTAGAGACGGTGACTTTACTCATATGATGAACCAATTCTGACCTTAATCAGGAATAATAGAAGCATATATAAAGCGGAAGCGTTGTACGGCAGTCAAGCAAGTTATGGCGATGCCAAGAATACGGATGAAAAAGTGTTTCAGAAGAAATATTTGATTATGAAAATGTATTAACAATAAACAGATCTTTTGAGAGCTTAAATTGTAGGAGTGCTCGCGAGTTAAAATTTTTATGCTGCAAAAATATATTCATGCAACGAAGTAATTTATGAAATATTAAAACCAGCATAAACTATAAAAAGCAAAATATAAACGAGACGATCGTTGCAAATATGCAAAGGACATTGAGTGCTACGTGCAGAGGGCGCTTAAGCAGAACTGCCAGGAAATCGTTTGTGGAATGTTTTAATAACAAAATAAAAACGGTATTCTTAATTTTAATGTGGACATTAACATGGAAAACGGTTGAGTGTACGTTTACCACGCCCAATGGTAAGCAAGCTGTGCATGACAACAACAACGACACGTATAATTTGTATGAACAGCTGGAGATTAACAATACACGGATAGCTGACAATAAGGTTGTTAAACGGATTTATCCGCTAGCAAACGTGGAAAATGCTAGACAACAAAAGAATGGAGCTGCTGCTGATGCTCCTGTAAAGTGGAACGCTGTTAAGGACAAACAAATGATGACATTGATGGAAGCTGATCAATACGCCACAATTAATGAAACGTTAAAAACAGATAATTTGAAGATGGAAATTGGTAAAAGGAGAGAGTGGAGTGGTACTCAAAGGTACAAACGTGATGAAAAGCGAACTAGGAAAGGGCAAGAGCAGCGAAAGTATGAAGTAGCAGGGTACTCAATAGTAAAGGGACCTTTAAAAGAAAATAGCCTTGCTAGCGAGGAACTGGGAGCAACAAATACAAAGAAAGCAACAATAAACAAGTAAGAAAAATAAAGTTCGGTTCAAAATAGAGCACGGTATAACCATAAGTTAATAGCAAGAGTTTGTATGCAAATTTGTCCTACAAAGTAAGATTCCTCGACTGATGGAAATGTTCACCAGGTTATAGAAATGTTTCCTCTAAATATTGTTTAACGGAAATATTTGGCAAAAATACCCAAAAAATCTGCAATCTGGTTATTACTGAACTTCTTTTAAGCGCCTGTATCGATTTGGAAGACATTTTTGTGTATTCAAGTGGATTCGAGAACGGTTTAGATACACAATCCGAATTTTTGTATGATGTGGTATGAAATAGAAGAGGGTCGTGACATTTAGAGGGAATATTTGGTACTGCATAACTCTGGAAATATTCATAAAATAATGCTTGAAAATAGTACAGAGTTATATGAAGTTAGTCTCTAGCGTCTCAAGAAGAAATGTGGTCAAGAGGGAAGAGAAGTAGGTACATTGAAATGGGATTTTTCTTGTTGCATATGTTTTGCATGTATTCATTGCAAAATACTGAAAGTTAATGTCTAACAACTCAAGAAAAAACGAAGGTAAGAACGAGGCGTCACACTTTTTAATAAGGGATAGGGTTGAGGATAGGAAAAGTGAGAGGCATAGACAAGTTTTCTAGATTCATGCAGGTAAGTTTCTGGGCAGGACAAAGTCTCTACACATAATCGCTCTAGTCTTTACATAAAATAAACTTGTAACAGGTCGAAGTATATACATTGCATCATTATTAAGCCAATAGAATCCAAAGAAACAGTTTTTAGATTGTTTGGCTGGCCCTTCTCTGTGTTTAGGCGCGTATGACGCATTAGCTGCTAAATAGAATTGAATACAGATTTCACCGTTGTCTTATTATATGTCTAACTTAAAATTTAAAATATCAATTATTTCCATATCCCGACAGTTTACAATATATGATATGAGATATTATGATTTAAATCGGACTCAGTCTTTTATAAGTTCTGAGACGCAGCGACGGGTTTTCTAATACATTAAAAGAACAGCTGTTGGAAAATTCAAGTTTTTAGATCTTTGATTCGAGGATTTATGCCCCAACGTATTTTATCGGAACAAGAGATACATATGTGGAAGCTATATTGAAGATTGATTCGATCTTGTCGGATTGAACAAGCTAGCTATCTCATAAACTGAGCGTGGACTCAAACAGACAGACTGCCAGACGGACATTTTTAAATCGATTCAACTCATTATCCTAATAATTCCTGCATACTAATTGATGGTTCCATTTTTTCTTCCCTCACACACTATTTAAGCGACATAAGCTGTAATGTTTTCTTTTGTTTATTTCACCTGCATTGCATGCTATTGTAATTCGCCACCAGCTTATAAAATATTGCAAAAATATAGTTTATCTTTGCAATCCCAAATCAGGCGATTTTCACAGCGAAAATGAGGAGGCCAAATCCTCGCTAATACTCAAGAGTCACAGGTGCTCGTCCCATATTGATACATACAAGGCGTAACAGGTGCCCCACACCCCCCCTTCTATATTAAACAAATAATTTAAATAAAAAAAAAATAATAATAATAATATATTACTCAAACGTTGCCCTTATGCAACATGTACCCCGCACTACTGTCTAAACAAATAATCAAATAAAAAGAAATTCACTTAAATAAGCTACTCGATCTCCATGACGTCAAAGTTCAGATACACACAACATACAAAAGTTATTATATCATTTCATGTTTCTGCCAGTTTTTCATGGCAAAACTACTCGTATATTGGAGGGTTTGCAAACCAATTTTGACTCCGATTTTTAAATACATCTTCTGGCTGGGTATAAGACTGCCGAACTTGAAGCACTGATGCTATGCCACTCGTGTCAATGGGTTATAGAATTTAGAGTATACGAACAAGACTTGATTTCCTTGCTTGTTTCCACTGACTTTATGATATTAATTCTCAGCAGGGAATGCTGCTCATGAGCGATAATGGAGCATGCTACCAATGGGAGCCTATGGTTCCAAGGTTAACGGAAAAACGGAGTTTTAACACTGCAGTGTGTTCTTAAAAGTGTACCGTGTGACAATTTTATCTCTAGTAATATTCAGGCCGCACACATTCTCCTTTCATTCTAAACCACCAAATTCTGCAGCACGTGCTCCAGTACAACAGACTGCAGCTAATCTGTGTCCCATGTTGTACGAGTATAAAAAGAATTTGCGTGGCAGATGAACTTACAAGGCAAGGCTACATCAAGCAGATTATCCTGGTTAAAGAACGTTTCGGTATGCCACAAGCCACATGCAAACTGCTAATAGCATGTGAAGGGTGATTACTGAGCTCAGTTTGCCGGAGTGGTATGCTAACTTGTGATCTGTAATGTTCTAGAAATATATGTCCCATTAAGTGGGAAGTCTGTGGAATTTTTTTTACTGATAGGTATTCTGAGTTCTGTCCAAATAGAACACTTTCTCTGTGAGTGTCCAGCAGGCAAAAGCGTAAGTGGATAATAGAATGTGCTTCAAAAAACTTTTTAGTTGGTACAGGAAGGGGGAATTAATCATTTTTAGTTCCACGATGGATCTCCTGACTTAAGACTATTTCTCAAAATTTTCCTCAAAATCATGCCGGAATTCGATATTTAATGAAATGCAGCTTATTTCTCTCTTCACTTTACCGCAGCGTCCGATATAGAAAGAGTCAGTACAAAGCGACCGAGCAATAAGCTTGCACTTCTCCACTTCCCACTTTGTCTGACGTCGGTGAGTTGACGTTGAATATTTTTATCTTCAATCTTGAACTCTTTGAGAGAAACCAGTTCAACTTCGCTTACTCTGCAATTTCAGTTTACTCAAATTTAAATTCTTTAATTTTATCTAGCACTACTGGGTATATACAAGCAATTTATTTCACTAACTCAATGCCGACAACAGCTATAAATACTGAAACTAAAATTAATGAGCATCAAAATGAGAGAAATAATGAAAATGAAAATTTGAAGTGGCCAAAGGTTGTTGACAGCGGAACTGCGGTAAAAGTAGCAACAACAACAATGCATACCAAAATACCACTAAAATCTGCCACAGTGCCTTTGGTAGCGCCGCCAAACTCTGGAGGGCCACAAAAAATCACAAGCGAACAAACAACAAACAACAACACACAATACATGCCACACACAGCCGAATCGAAACAAACGCCGAAGGAGCAAGAGAAGGCGGAGGTGAATACGCCATTAATGGCCACCGATGAGACAGCCTCAATGCAAAGGCAGTTAATTTATGAATTCGCAATTAAATACAAGCATATACCACGAGTCACGTTTTTCACGTGTCGTCGTCCACCACGACGCCTACCACGGGACAATGCAGCCAACTCTTTTGCCGAACAAGAAATGACAAGCTTAAATATGCAAACTATGGACGTATCACGGAGCGTCCGGAGCGCTAAACGCAGCAGTGAAAAAATGAGGTCAGCGGGCGGAGTAGAGTCTGGAATATTAACGGTAGGCAAGGTAACAACAAACGGTACTATCGCTATAGCAACCAAAATGACAGGCGCTACAAAAGCTGCAGACAGTTACGCGCGAAAAGTGCGCTACGACGGAAATATAAATAGCCGGCGTTGTCATACGAGTACTACAGCGGTTACGCAGAAAGACGAAGTGACGTTGAGGGATAGTAAAAGTGCGTTGAGCAGCGGAAACGGAAATGTGGTGCATGAAACAGCTTTCGACACATCTACGACTGCCAATGCCGCCACTGGCACTGCTGTCGCTTTAGATTGGGATATTTTAATTAAAGTTGTGCATATCGATCAATTAATCAATAAACGTCCAACCGCTGCTAAAAGCAAATATAACAACAACAGTTTTATCAACAACAAATACAATTTGTATGCTCAAAACAGCACATTGGGCGGCATACGAGATTTTCGCTTCAGTGGTCATGTACGTTCAGCGGATGCATCTACTGCTACTTCGGGCACACGCAGTGCGCACTGGAATGCAAATTGGCTGACGCAAGTGTTGCGCAACGATGGCTACCGTCAGGTTGTGGTTCTCAATTTGGCATGCGGTGTAGCTAGTCGTCGAATACTCCAAATGGTAAGTGAAATTGAAAATCCGCGTAAATACGTCTGATGTGCGATATTTGTGTGTGGTTTTAGCACATCTCCTTGTCAAGAATATACACTAGCTTGCGGTTAATTCTTACAGGGAAATGTGTTTTTTTTAGTAAGAATCGCTAGTTCAATACTTTTTGTTATGACGGCTATTGTAACTATCAGGACGTCGAGTTTAGACCCCAATATAGGGGGGAAAAATTAAAAGAAAACGAAAAGGGGAAAAAGGCAAAAGTTGATAAAAGAGAAGACGAAGAAGACGAGAAATACGTCATAGTAATTATGTTGGAGAAAGGGGATGAAGATTTAAATAAAGATGTTGCTTACAAGCATTTTTTAATTCAGTTTCGGGCTCCATTAACAGTTCCAGTCATAGTTGTGGTTAAGGTATAATTACGGCGGTGGTTAAGAAATAGGAAAGTCCTGCTAATGAGAATAATAATATTTAGAAAATCGAGTGGTAACTCCAAGTCGGCAGAAGGGCACCAGTAACTCTTTTGACAGTTACTATCACAATAATATATAATGATCTGGGTGCACTTTCAGTTGTGTCATCGGTTTATGGTTACAGTAACATTAACGATTTCTGATATAGCTTGGGTTGTTGTTGCTTTTACTTTTTCCTTTACGGCTATGGCTTGGGTTAGGGTCACTTTTACTTGCAACGTTATGGTTGTGGTGATGGATATGGTTGTAGGTATAGTTATGGTTATGGTTATGGTTACGGCTATGGTATGGTAATAGATGTGGTTATGATTATTTTGCTGGATATGGTGATGGTCATGGTTATAGGTGTGGTTATGGTTATGCTTATTGGTATGGATATGGTTATGATTATGGTTACGGTTATGGTTATGGTGATGGTTATGGTCATGGTAATAGGTGTGGTTATGATTATTTATATGGATATGGTGATAGGGATGGTTATGGGTGTGGTTATGGTTATGCTTATGGGTATGGATATGGTTATGGTTATGGATATGGATATGGTTATGGTTATGTTTATGGTTATGGTTATGGTTGTGGTTGTGGTTATGGTTGTGGTTACTATTATGATAACGCGTTCAGGACTGCTATGTTGAAGGTTGTGTTTACGTGTCCAGTACTGTTAGGCAAATGTTATGATTACGTATGGTTAGTTTACGGTTTTTTTTGTGCTTCTGGAAATAGGTAAAGTTAGTCTACGGTTGTGTTATGGTTAAGGCCAGTAATTTAACGGATTAGAGCTACGATAAAGATTCGACGTTTGGTTATACACATGTAACTACATATTAAGCTAAGGGAAGGACTTCACTTGAGAAAACTCTGGTAGATGTAAGTTTTCCAGTGAGTACTATTATTTCCTTCCATTTCGAATGTTTTAAAAAAGGAACTATGGGAGGATTAATGATAGTGGGTCAAAGTGTTTCGCTTTTATAAAGCGCAATTTCTCTTTGTGAGTTGGAACGAAAACTGCCTTACTTTTTGTGCGCTAAGTCCAAATGACTTCCAAATATCCTTAAGCTGCTAATAAACAGGTGATTTGATGAAGTTAAGTAGGTGTCGTTGCTCTTTTTTCATCCAATCTCACTATTAAAAGTAGCAATATCTCCTTCTTTTTTTAAAATTATGTCACATCTCACGTTAACAAAACGATAAAGTTCACTGCTCAATCAAGACTTTAGAAATATTTAAATATTTATTGTCGTGCACTCTAAATTAAATCGCTTTACCACGCACACGGATGTGCACTGAGTGCCTGCCGGCATTTTCACTCAAAGGATTGGCGCCCTACAGTAACGCCAACATACATACAGGGTGGCTGATGAAAGCCGCTACCAAAAAAAAATTAAATAACTTTTTTTCTATTTAATGAATCTGGTTAATTTTTTTTTTATTTTGCAGATTGACTTTTACATTTAACAAAAATGGATAACTGGGACACTGAAACAAGAATTTGGATTGTCCGCCGCTATCACGCACTGGAGTCCGTAGTTTCGGTTCAAAGAGAGTATAGGCGCACGTTTGGCGGCAATCCTCCGAGCAGATGGACCATAATAAGACTTGTAAACAATTTTGCCGAGCATGGGACAGTCAACAGAAGACCTTACCATCGAAACCCTTCAGTTCGAACGGAGGAAACAATCGCTGCTGTAGCTGCTGCCATACAAAACAATCCACGTGTTTCGACAAGAAGCTTATCTGCTCAAATGGGTGTAAGCAGACAGTCATTACAGTCAATTATGCACAAAGATTTGGACTTATTCCCATATAAAATTCAAATGGCCAACAAACTGAACGCTGCAGACTTGCCGATTCGCTTGGAATTTTGCCTGAAGATGCTTCAAATGGTGGAAGAGGATGGAAACATGTTGAACTGTCTTTTCATGTCTGACGAGGCCCATTTCGATTTAAACGGCAACATAAACAAACAAAATTGTCGAATATGGAGTGCTTCCAACCCACAGATACTCCATGAGACGGAATTGTATCCACTTCGTGTCACAGTGTGGTGTGCAGTTTCATCACGCTGCATTGTCGGGCCCTACTTCTTCGAAGAAAACGGTCACACCGTTACGGTTACTGGAGACCGTTACTTGAGCATGTTGAGAGAGTTTTTCTAATCCGAATTACGCCGAATGAGAATTTCTTTCAACTCTGTGTGGTTTCAGCAAGATGGTGCAGCTCCTCATATAGCCCAACCTGTTATGACAGAATTGCGACGAAAATTTCCCAATAAGCTGATATCCAGAAACTCCACATTCCGTTGGCCACCCAGGTCGCCTGACCTTACTGCACCTGACTTTTTCTTGTGGGGTTATTGCAAACAGGAAGTCTTCAAAGCAAAACCAACAAATTTGAATGAACTAAGGCAATCCATTCGAGAAACAATTGCGGCTATTCCTGTCTCAACTCTCCAAGCAGTAATGAACAACTTTTTGGTAAGATGCCGCACATGCATCGACGAGCAGGGGGGCATTTAAATTCCATTATTTTTAAAACTAATTAAGCTATATTTAATAAAATTTAATGAGCTTTAACATGAATAAAAGAAAAATGAATTCCATACACTGAAAAAAAATTATTTGAGTTTCTTAATGTAGCAAAATTCATCAGCCACCCTGTATGAGCCAAACGAACAAACAAACATACAACCATTGCATATTAATTTCACAACAACTCAATGCAGCTTTTAGTGTGTCACACACTATGTGAATTAACATGTTTTGCTGAAATTTGCTTGCGGTGTTAAATTAAAAGCTCGCCGCAGAAATTTTAGCAAATTTCCATATGCAAAATATGTAAGTACGCATACGTATGTTTCTATGCATATGAGAATTTAAATGCTACCACAAGGGCACTTCTCTTTCGATTCTACACTGAATATTCGATTTGTTGTCGATTTGTTGCTATTTTGTTTGTTGCTAATGATTATTATTCCATCCATTTGCATTTGCGTTGAAAACATTCATTACGCCACTAAATGATACGAACTCAGTTAGTTTGGTTGCATTTTGTTTGTGATGCTGTCTGCCAAAATTTTACTACTCAGCAATAGAATTGGAATGCTGAACTGCGCTGCTCAATTCAGTTAGGTTTTAAGTTTGGTTGATATTAAATGCGTTACAAATTAAAGTATTTAAAACTGAAAGTATTTGCGCATTTGTCATTTGATATTTTGATAGGAAACTGCAGTACAGCGCAATAAAATTGTATCAAATACACTGAAACGATATAAAAGTAAAAAAAAACGGGCATGAAAAAGATGATACTTAGTCGTTGACAGCGTTGTGTAGTCGATATTTTTAAAATTAAGACGTCTGCAATTCGCCTTTAATTGTAGTTATAGTTACTCAAAAAAAGTATTAATGGCGATCACCGTAAATGTGATAGTTATTACTACACTCATACTGAATTATCGATATTTTATCGAATTAGGGTATTGGATTTGTAACAATTTAGTTAATATTTACGGATTTTAATTGGTTTGTATCGTCGCCCAACGACTTTCTACGATTTTACTTTATTTAAATTTGTTTGCAAATATATCTATCGATTAACTTATCGATTGAAATTTTAGATTGTTATCGATTTATATTTTTATCGATCGTTTTTGGTTTATATAGGCAGTTAACGAATTCTCCTGATTTTAATTGACAAAATTTTTGGAAATAATTCTGTGGATTTACATATGTATTCTTGTATGATTGTAACAGATACGAGCGATTTTTAAGTTCGAACTGCAACACCTAGATTCTATCCATTTATTAAAATTTTTTAGCTATTTTTCGGGTCGTGTAGATATTTATCAATTTCTACTGATTTGCCTTTTATTTTTTTATACCGATAATTTTTACCGATATCTCCATTATTGCTGGATATCTATCTCAATATTATTTTTTCACATTTTACTGCCAACAGATCCTCAGATTTTTGTTATTGTCGTGTGTTAACTTTTTAGTTTTTTGCAGTATTTATTAGTTTGATCGATTTTTTATATACATCGATTGTTTTCAATTTCTAAGTATTGTTATCGATTATTTATTGGTTAAAATTGTTTACCGATTTAGTGCATTACATATTCCTATTTTCATCGATTTATACTTATTTATGTAGATTTTCATTTCTTTCTTTTTACCGATATATTTTGTTTGTACTCGCATCTATGGACTTCTGTTGATTTCTATTTTAGTTGTTACTCTAAACATCTATCAACCTCTCTTAAATTTTAATTAAAACAGTTTATATGGATTCTCCACCCAGCTAAATATTTTCAAATTTATCTTTGCAAATATATTTACTCTACAAAGTAAGTAGTCAAGGATAATTGTTAATAACATTGTAATCGAATCGCAAAGAGTAAACAAAATCAGAAAATCGGTAATTGAAAAAAGAAACGAACGATAAAGTCAAAAATAAATCCATAAAAGTAAGTTAAAGTTGTACATAGTACATATATTCAACCAAACAAAAACATGGCAGCTTTATCGCATCAGATGCTAATGGCAGATTTGCTTGTTGAGCAGCAGCAACAGATGCGCTGAGCGTAGAGCTAAAGCAAATCACCGCTTACAAGTGAATCTATGCAATTATACTTGTTAGTGAAGAAGTTTAACGAGAAAAGAATATAAAAGTATATACTTGCGGAGAACGGGAGAAGTTATAATGTTTGTTAAGAGCATGTGGGAGTAAGGTAATGCTTTGGTTTTTTTTTCAATATAAATGGCGCTTAGAATTGAAGTGGACGAGCTTTTTAAAATCATTAACATTTTTTTTTGAACGACGAAATGTCTGAAAGAAGCAAAGTTGACAAATGAATGAAATGGAAATTAATACGTTTACTGGTTTAACTGAAAAAAAAGAAAGAAATAAGCATTGAACAAGCTCGGAGATTTTACTGCAACGCACTTTTCGGATTTAATTAAATACTAAAGCTGTATTTGAGCACTTTTGCTTAGAGATATTATTTTCATATCAAGACTGGATTTTTTGAGGTCCTATTTGCCTGAAACGTCATGCCAAATTGGAAATATTTTCTGCATCTGGGAGGTTGTATTTGCTTAACCTTTCTCTGTTTATATTCAGTTGAAATTTGTATTAAAAAAAAAATAATTCAAGTTCAGAAGTTTCATTTCAAGTTCAGAAACCTTCATTTAAATTCGTACACTTTCAATTTAAGTTCAGAAATTTCATATCTCTACATATAATAAAATTGCAACGGGTCGGTGTCTGTACTCTGCAGATATTTAAGAAAACTCAATAGGAGGGATTATTATCAATCAACAGTTTTTAAAAATTTTGTCTGCCTGTTTGTATGTTTGGACGCGCATCACTTAAAAACTGCTGAATAGAATTGAATGAAACTACAGTGGCATTACTATACGTTTAACTAACAGTTTACGATATCACCAATTTCGGAGATATGGACCGATATGTGGACCAAGGTGACACAAAATGTGTTTAGTACAATATGGGTATCAAACGAAAGGTGATAATGAGTGCTGCAATAAGCGATGTAATTAAGTTCCATATCTTATCTGGTATGGGATTTAATGATTAACATCAAACTCAGTCTATTATTATTATTAAATCTGAGAATTGATGAAAATAAATTTTTTTTAAAAAATCTGATGTAATACAGACATTTCCACGAGTCTGCCTGCAAAAATTCAGCTCGATTGGATCACGGAAAAAGGGGTAAAGATTGATCCAAAGTCTTTCACACAGGCGGACCGACGGACACGACGAGCTTTATACCTTATACATAAAAAAAACAAAAATTCTGACGTGTACATGAAAATCGCCGATACACGTGTGTTTTTATTTTTTCTCCCCTTTCCGAAAAAGTATATTTGGCTCATAGGACAGAACTAAAGCTAGTTTTTGTAATGCAGTGTTATTAGTTTAAACGGTCCGGGTTTACCAGTCATAAAATAAATTTGTATGGATTTCCTTTAATTTCTTTATCCTTTTTCGTTTTTTTCGATAAGGTTACTGGTTTTTTTATTTTTATCGACTTTTAACAAAACTATCGACCTCAATTTCTATCGATTTTCATGAACTTCCAAATTTTTCCAATTCTTATTATTTTTTATAGGTTTACAACCAAGATGATCGATTTTTTCAATCGATTTTTATCGGTTTCTACTAATTTTTCACCTGATTTTTATTAAATTATTTTAAGATTTTCATCACTTTAACTTTGTCTAATCTCATTTTACTTAATAGATTTTTTGGAGTTTATACGTTTATTGGTTTGTATCGACTTTTATCAATCTAACGTTTTTCGGGTTTTTTTCGTTTAAATCTGGGTTTTTAAATGTCCATATACTCAGGTGCTTAGATATATCTTTATAAAAAACTTAATGATTTTCATAAGATTTAATTTTATAGGTTATTCGCTTGTGACGATTTTTATTTGTTTGTATCCTTATTTATATCCTTTGACTTTTATCTTCACACAATGGTTGTGGATCTAGGTTTTTCATATAAGAAAGAAATAGCAACAATTGCTAACAAATATGCATTCATCTACAAAAGTTAACTTGCCTCTTGGGGAAATGGACAGATATTTCAAAAGTTCCAAAAAAAAAGTTTTGGTAAGACGTATTCTACGTTACTAACAGACCTTGACTCCATACACGCTGTAATGCGAGCAAATTTACTATTCATGCAAATGATTGACTTTATAAGAAGAAAATTGCATTTGATACATTAAATCCTTCTCTCGTTTATTTGCCATTTCCACCTGAATATATTACTCCACCATGCAACATATCCATCCACGAACGACATACCCAACGAACTTACGAATGCCAAGGCATCGAATAAAGCATTGTTCAACTCAACCTATCATTGGCTACTGATTGAGGATTATACATTTAATCGGCAAACTGGCAACGATGACAATGACGTGGCCTATAATAACAACAATTGCAACAACTCTGGCAATTGTACGAACGAACTTGAGAGTAATGAGCTAGACAGCAACAACAATAATATTAAAAATAATAGCAATGAAACTGACAGCCTCACTGACAAGTTCCAACAACAAAAGCAGCCACAAAAGTTACAACAGAAGTATGCGACATCAGTGCCAGTGATTCCAGTATGGCTTTTCAACTCATCAGCCTACGGCAGGGAAACCATCGCTGCCAATACAATCAATATGAATGTTACTGTTACCAATAACGAGGATGACAACATGGAGATTATTGAAAAGTTTCTTGAAAAACTCAACATCAACATAAATACCGAGTTAATATTGGCAAAGCGGCATACACGGCGTATACGTGACGGCAAAAAAGTCAACAAAGTATGCGCAGCTGCTGATGATGAGCCAGTGAGAAGCGACTGCTATACAACGTATAATACACTTCAAAGGACGGATTACTATCAGCTCTACGATATTTGGTAAGCTTTATGTAATGTGTATGTATGTATTCTGTGTATGTAAGTTACGTAGTACGTAGTTACGTTTTTTTATTTTTATTTTTTTTTATTTTTTTTACAATTCGTTTTCTTTTTTCGAACTGAAGCGAAGAAGTGCAGAATATAGTGTATACTCATTAAAAAGGCTATGACTGCTCTGCTCAGCTAAGCATACAGACAAACAGCTAGATCGATATTCACTCACATGCATTTGTTGTTGAATTCATGCGCATAACAGGGGCGTTTCTAACTTGGATGTCAAGAGGCAAAGTTTCTTGTTATTGCACTTGAATGGCTCTCCCCACTTTTTTCCAAAAATTTCAATATATCAGTGCTGATGGTATGCTATACGATTTTAGCTAACACAAAACAAGCGCCACTGATAGTTTAATGGTTGACAAAGCGTGAAAAAATGTCTCTAATGAAGAAGTCAAGCAGCTTCCGAAATAAATCTATAAGAAAAGCTAGGTTGTCTCTAAATTTTCGTTCTCTATTCTAATAGAAAATAGCTTAATAATTAATTTGAAAGTAGTTATTAAAAATTAAAACAATAACAATTTTCATAAAAATTATTATACTCGGCCTTGAGCTCATTTGAAGTCTTGGATACTTTACAAAATATCCAGACCATAGAAACATCAATACAATTTAATTATTGGTATGCAAATGCAACTTGAATGACTTAAATGACCCGATAGCCCATTTCATTCTTTCAGCAATAAAGTACTACCCCCAATACTCTAAAAACGTTTTCGGCTTCTGGAGAAGAAGAAAAGGTTCTTACTCATTTCAGGCCACTACACGTGTGGCTCTACAAAGCACCCCGGAACACCCCGATACCGATTGCATGCCAATGCATAACTTTTTCCATGAGATCCTCCTTGATCTTCTGACTTCCTTTTTGTACTCTCTAAAACGCTTAAACATATAATTGTACCAACGTAAATTTTTGTTACGTCCAGTATATTAGCAAACACTCAAAAAGTTTCAATGTGATTTATTTTTGATCCTCTGATATTATATTACGAAAGAAAGTGCCTTTAATTTTTGAATTTTCTTGAAATTACAAAAATTATATGAGAAAGAAAAAATTGTTGACTTCTGACCTTCTTTTCGTTTATGAGAGGACAACCTACAGATCGTGAACAACCTTCAAAAAGTTCTCTTGAAATTAGTTATGTTGGGTTTGAAAACATATGTTTTTATGAGCCAAAAGTCACCTTCAGATCAGAATAGGAAAAGCTGTGAAGTAGCCCACAAATTTTCGAGTATAGATGGCCTAGGACACGTTCAATTTCAGCTATCCCATTACTGCATTCTATAAATAAGGACATAGTCCATAAGTTCTATTGTAAGTCTTATACCTAAGAAAACTAGAACGTGTCATGTTGGCACTAAAGGTCATATCAGTCTAGCATCCTTTCAGCTCAAGATACTGGAGAGGCTGATGAAGTAGAACTTTAGACAAGTTAGATAGCACAATCGCACTATCGCATATTGTCACACATATTGAAAAATCCTTAGTGCAAACGAAATGTACACTTATAACCTTTCTGGTCATTGACGAAACATTTTATAACGTCACATTGGTAGCGATCAAAGAAGCTCTGACGCCAATGGGAATCGATTTCGGGCTAGTGCCCTTGTTTACCAAATGCTGACTAGTAGGAGGGTGCACGCTGATCTAGCCGGGGTTTCGGTGCAGGCAGGACGCGAAGAACGATCCCCTTACTTCTTCTGAGCACCATGACTGCAGAGACTCTGGATGCAGTTCTGAATATTCTACTGGTGTTCATAAGCACTACTGTATACCGAAGTCCTGTGTCGAGAAGAAATACAATATCTCAGTTTCGTTGAGAGAATACTGGTATGGAAGACCACCTTCCAACAACTGTTCAATCCAGCTGTTCACCGATGCCACGAAGCTTAATCGCCATAAAGGAAGTTGTAGAAATAACGAAGACAGTGAATACCAATAACGCAAATTGGGATGTCTATACCTCCCAGATAGCCAAGCAACTCTCGTAACGTGGAAATTTACTAAATGTAATTTCAGGAAAGTGGATGGCTACAGAAAATCTCTAAACGAGAGGGTTGAGCAACGCTCAATTCAACTTATATGGGTGCCTGCACACTGCGGTATACCAGGAAACAAGTGGCAGACGAGCTTGTTGGAGGGGGCATATACGCTCCGTTTTTGCAGTCCTGCAAGCGACCGGCGAACTCTAAAAGAGAAATACCTTTCCAAATATTGCAAGTGACAAATGGAATAACATCAGTTCCTGTATTCATACCAAGCTAGTGCGGCCAGAGATTATGGCGAGTAGAACGCAAGACTTACTCACTCTCTAAACTCTCTTTACTTATGGGTCGCCTTATGGGGCACTGTTTGTCAATAGACTGAAATATTTGGGGTACGGGTTTTGCAATCATCTTGGATAATTAGCTAGGACAAAGCCAAGGGATATTCATAAGTTGGTTTGATTAGGGGGTTATAAGATCCATGTGGTATCAAAACGAGACCTATTGATATACAAAATATTGAGTTTTCCTTCTCAAAATTTAGATAACAACATCTATAGATTTTTTTAAATCTTTTTATTTAAAAAAAAAGCGCCTTCCTACCCTTCCAACGATGTTTTCATGTAGTCAGTTACAGTCAGTTTTCCGACCTTCAAATTGCTGCAAGGCTAAGACGCCACTGCTACATATACATTTATTATGTGCACTGGTAACATATGTTGTTGTTTATTTGCGCGAGCATATGTCGATTTTGTGTTTTGAACTTTTTTATTGCGTTTTTTGTTCAATGAAAGTAACACTGTGCTACAAAATATCATTAAAGCTTCGGAATTACATATTAGAAAAACTCTAAACTACTACAGCGGATGAAATAAGCTAACGATCATGATTTTATCGGTTAGCTCGAATACTTAAGTACGAAAATTTTTTGGAAAAGATGCGATCTGTTACGTTGTCGGCTAGCAACAAATTATTTGATTCTTTAAATCCTTACCATGTTTTGAATTTCAAAACCGTTAAGCACATACACATATGCGAGTTTATGGCAGAAATAGTTTCACCTAAGTAGTTTTGTTACCCAGTGTAATCTTTTGTGAACTTTTACCGGAAGCTAGGAATGTGTATGTGTTGTTAAACGAAAGTTTTTCAATTTGCTGATTGGAATTTTTTACGCCTTTCCAAAGTTTATTTTTTGACTTTCCTGCTGCAAGTTTTTTTTTGGAATTAGCGAGAAAATATGAAAATAAGTAAAAACGGAGGAGAAAATAAATACTTATGGCTCGGTCATTCTTAAGTTGCCTTATGATGGTAGCTACAGGTATAGAGTTTTAACTCCAAAAGCTACCTTTCTTTTGGATATAACCTGAAAGCATAAGTTGATTAGACGTATTTTCAATAAAAGGCAATTATTAATTGAGTACGATTAAAAAAATAAAAAAAAAATAAAAAATTTTAAAAAATGAAAAAAGTTGGTTTGATTACTTTTGATAATCTTTTTCTTTTTTTTTTTTTTGCTTTTTTTTGATTATTTTCAGTATTGTTGATGTGTATGCTTATGTGCTTCTACAACAACTAGAGTTCGCCCAGTGGTTGAAATTCAACCAATAAACTTTATTTTATTTAATTTTTTTGCTGTAGGTATGTTTTAACCGCCTTTTTTTCTTCCTTTCTATGTCGTTCCTTTCCTCTAACATATTTTTATTTTCCTTGATTTCTTTTTTTACTCTCTTATTTTATTTTTTACTTTCCTCAAACTTCTTTTCCTTTCCCTTCCCTTCCTTTTATTTTCTTTCTTTCCCCTTCGTTTTCTTACCTTTCCTTTAATTCCCTTTCCCTTCCCTTCCTTTCATTTCCTTACCATTCCTTTCTTTCCTTTAATTTTCCTTCCTTTCCTATCCTTTCCATTCCCTTCCCTTTCCTTCCTTTCCTTTTCCTTTTCTTTCCTTTCTTTCCTTTAATTTTCCTTCCTTTCAATTCTTTTCCTTTCCTCTATTTTCCTTTAATTTTCTTCGGTGTTTAATACTCTTTATGAGTAATCATTTATTTTATTTTTGTAAACCCTGTTTGTACAGGGTGTTTTTTTTACAGGTTTGTTTTTCGAATAGAGATAAAACTGGCATTTTGTGGTCAAATCTGGCAACTCTAATATCATTTATGTTCAGTTTGGTTTGCCATTTCATCATGAACAGGTTGACAAAAGAACAACGCTTGCAAATCGTGCAAATTTATTTCGAAAATAATGGTTCAGTTCGCGAAGTTTACCGTGAGCTCCGTCCATTTTATGGTCGACATAATCGTCCATCAGAGCAATTAATTCGGTTAACCATGGATCGTTTTCGCACTACGTTTACTCTATGTGATAATACGCATCCGCAGAGACGTCGAACAGTGCGCACCGAAGAAACAATTGCCGCTGTAGAGCAAAGTGTTGAAGAGGACCCGAATGAATCGATTCGCCACCGTGCACAGCAATTGGAGCTTTGTCCATCAACTTTATGGAAGATTTTGCGCAAAGATCTTGGCTTGCGACCTTACAAGATCCAGCTTGTGCAAGAATTAAAGCCGCGAGACCATGCAATGCGTCGTGATTTTGGTGTATGGGCCGAAAATGAGATTGATTTCGATGCTGATTTTCATCGCAAAATTTTGTTCAGTGATGAGGCTCATTTTTGGTTGCATGGCTACGTCAACAAGCAAAATTGCCGCATTTGGAGTGAAGAGAATCCACATGAGACCCTTGAAACGCCATTACATCCACAAAAACTGACTGTTTGGTGTGCTCTATGGGCTGGTGGAGTCATTGGGCCATACTTCTTCCGCAATAATGCTGGAGAGGCAGCTACCGTTAATGGAGACCGGTATAGAGCCATGATAACCGACTATTTTGTTCCCGAATTGGATGGCATGAATGTGGATGAGTTGTGGTTCCAACAAGACGGCGCTACATGCCACACAGCGCACGTCACAATCGATTTATTGAAGGAAACATTCGATGAGCGCATAATTTCGCGGAATGGACCTGTCAATTGGCCACCAAGGTCGTGTGATTTGACACCATTGGATTATTTTCTTTGGGGATATGTGAAGTCGCTCGTCTACACCAACAAACCAGAAACGTTAGGGGAATTGGAAGCCAACATTCGTGGCGTTATTGCCGACATACGGCCCCATATGCTCGAAAAAGTGGTTGAAAATTAAACCTGTAGAATTGGCTTTATTCGAGCCAGCCGCGGCGGCCACATGACCGAAATCATATTTAAACATTAATGGCATAAAATTATCCTTCCAATAAAGCCAAATTGATGGACCTTAAAACGATTTTCTTGTGTTTTATTTCAATTCGAAGTTCTATACCCCTAAAAAAAACACCCTTTAGGTATCAGCAATGAATTTTACATATTTGCTCAAATTTTACATTGCTTGTTTAATGTATCCAACAAAGCAACTTTTCGTGCTCTCAGGAGAGCAGCTGACACTGGGCATCGTAGCCAGTAATCAATACAATAACAACAACTAAAGCAAAAATGCATGACACAACAGAGTATCTATAGTGCGAATACTTATTTTTCATTGGTCCACTACCAACTCTTCGCACTCATAGTGAGAGCCGACCAAACGAATAACACAAAAACATGCATGGCAAGTCTACTCACACTACTACGGCTGTTAATTTTTTCCTACAAAGCAACTCCTCGTTTATTATAATAATTTAAAAAATCAAAAATAAACCAAAGTAATCAAAGCAAATTTTTTATCATTGTTTTTGATTTTAATTATCCTAAAAATCATGATTTATTTTGACAATTTTTTTAATTAATTGGAAAATAATCTTTAAAAATTGAAAATAATGGTAATCAATCATTAAATGGATTCTCAAGAAAATAATAAATCAAACCGGTAATCATTACGATTAGTAATCATTATTTATAAGCAGGAAAAGAGGGAAGCTCATTATCCGCAGAGTTAGTGGATGGTTTTTTTTTTATAAGGGTTTAGAATATACCCACGGAGGTAAGGTATGACTGCCGTAAGAGTCGATTAATACCCAACAATCTTAGATTTGAGGGATCAGAGAAATAGTTCCGGCTGGACTTTGGCTTGCACCAGAATGTGCTAGTGTTCCAAACTTTCGTGGAGTGTTTTGTGGTTACAACAACAACAAAATGTTATAATATCACACTATACAATTTCGAAGATATTTACGTGGGGTGTCCTGGATCTGAATTTTGACATATTCGAACCGCTTTAAAGAAATACACTCTGAGAGTTGCCGTTACCAATACGGAGGGCTTAAACAATTGCTGATGTTACCTGTCATTGCAAAATAAACGGGTCCCTTTAAAATAGTATTCCACAATACCAATGTATGCCCAAACATTTTACCATCAAACTCGGTGGATAACGTAAGTGTTCAATACGACTAGGACGAAAATTGCCTAGTAACTATTCTTTAGATATGAAGAGAACACTTGTCCCATTGCCAAATTGCTAGAGAGATAAAGAGTTCAACACTACTTAAGAATGGTTTCAAGACCAAGGCGAATTCCTGCTGTAACAGCGATGAGATCCTGTTAACCGTCTTCAGGTACGGAGGTATGCCCAGTAACTGAAAATAGGACCTTTGTTCTTTCGTTGTTGTTGTCCCCGAAGGTTTTGGGGAGTGCTGTCGAACTGACAGTCCTTGGCCGGATATAAATCCGGTACGCTCCGGTACTCCCTTGCGGTACTGCCCGACTGTCGTGGTAGCGATTTATGACCAGTGGAACCTTCTAGGTCATGTCACCCCTCCTTCCGTAAGGAAAGAGAGATGGGCAATGAGAGGTGAGAGGCATCATATCCGTAGATCAACCATCGAGTTGCACGTCATTACCTTTGTGCATATTAGTCGCCTCTTACGACCGGTATGCCTACCTCGGGCATATTCTAAGCCCCTAACCCGCAGGGTTTTTTGTTCTTTCGTCATATATATTGCTGACTGAACCATGCAACTTATCGTGGAATCACTCTCCTTTATATATCATGTAGCTTATCTATCGAAATACTGATTCAGCTTTCTCAGGCTTGGTAAGTCTACCATAGATCTGATATCACATGATGTGATATGATATGAGAGAAGAAAAATATATGATATAAAATAAATAAATATTTGCCTTCTCTACCAATTTGTAGTGTGCTGCTTCTAATTTTTGCTAAGAAGTTTTCTATGGCAAATATACACTCGGAGAGTTTGCCAAATCACTGCCGAGGGGCGACCCCGTTTTGAAAATACTTTTTCAAAACACTTTTTGTGGTACCTGTCCCAGAACTCGAACCTTGGACCTGGAGTGTGGTAGGCCAGAGACACTACCGCCGCGCCATGGCATTTTATTGTAAAAATGTGATGTGATGTGATGTGACATGACACGATGTGATATCACATGACCATAAAGAGGCCATTGAGGAGTAAAGTCGTCTCAAGATGACTTAAGACGATATAGAGTTCTTTTTAGACCAGTTAGTTACGGCATCATTATCTAGCACTCACACAGCAGTACTCTACATTGCTTCAAATGCTGCTAGCGTTGTGGATAATCTACAAACCCACATTTTTCATTTATATCGTTTCTCGCAATACATAACAACCAAATAAATGTTCATCTAACCTTCATTAAGGGTTTATTAATTTGCACACCTTAGCCATAGAAATCAACAAAAGGCCTCCGGCTTTTGCAAATAAAATAAATTTAATCTTTTAAAGTAAATATGAAAATCAAAGGAGTAAGCAAGTCCAAAGTCAAGAAAACTCAAACATCATATAGTCAGCTGTGAGTTTTAGAAAAAATTGGTCATATTTTTTGTTCCCTACACATTACTATATAAAGTGGGGGCTGATTTACTTCGCCTTTGGCTATTTAATGGCTAAAAGTACTGGAAACTCAGCGAAATATAAGCTTCAGCATGGGTTCTAATAATAGGTTTTGCAAAAAATTTCAATATCATGACTATTTGGTTATCCACTGAAACACTTTTTTGACATTTTTATCAAAAGTGGGCATGGTTATCAACCGATTTAGCAAACATAATTGTCGTTATACGTGAAATATGTCCAAGACTTTTTTAGTTGATATAATTCACATAAATTTGAAAAAGGGGCACAATTGTTTAAACTGCTGCACTGAGTCTCATACTATCACTTCTAATGTTATATAACAGTGAGGTTAAGCTTACTACTACGAAGATATTGTAAAATTTGTTATGGTGTGTTCTTTTAAACCAAATTTTTTGAACAAAGTGGGCGTGGTTGTTAACCGATTTTGTTCATTCTTACCCAGTATTTAGCTTCAATAGCAAAGTAACCATCCTGCAATATTTGGACATTTTCCATGGATTTTCAGTTCTGGGTTATAACTAAACTTTGATTATTTTGTCAAACTAGGTATAAAGCACAAACGTAGTCAACAGAATTTCTAACAAAAAAAGGCAAAAGCAAGAAATCTCTGAAAGCAAAGAAAAATAACAACAATAGCAAAAACTAATAACAATCATGAAATCTCGTAGAAAAAACCAACCGCAATACACACAAAACAAACATAAAATAAAATCGTAAGAAAATCCCATGCTTTTTACTCTGTTGTTGATGTAGTTGTGTGTGGATTCGTATTCCCTGTAGGAAATAGAAATGAAGTTCATATAACATATTTTGATTTTTCAGCAAGGACTAGTCTTGTTTGTGTTTCAACTCCAACTTGTTGTGTACCTCTAGAAGAACCTGATAGCGAGTACTTTTATACCACCGCAATAGGGGCTGTTTTTGAAGAAAATCAAGATCCGCTAAGAAAAACTCTTGTCTTAACAAGACTTGTTGATTTTATTATTGAAATGGTTTCTTGCTTGAATTTCTTTATCTTTCACACATGCACCAAGTTGAGCAATCGGCCTAGAGCTGGGGAAGACTAGAAAAAATTGCCATCAAACTCAGAATATTTGAAATTAAATGGCAACTAATGGCAAAAATATACCCAGTTACGTTGATTGGGCCGTTGCAGGGATAGTAGCGGGTATAAAAATGTATGGAAGTAGAAGGCCCGGAAATTCAATACATCCATTTGACAAATTGTACTCTATTCCCGAAAATTCAATACATCCATTTGACAAATTGTACTCTATTCTCTTGCTATGTCTCGCTCTGTCTTCAATCTATCGTTCATCTCTCACTTAGTTTGTACTTTTTTACTTTTCCTTCCCCATAACCGTTCTTCAGCCTTTCTTTTTCCTTTACTTACTACCAATATTCTTTGGGCCTCTTTTTGGCTTTCCTCTTTCTATTCCCTTTTTTCTTCTTCATATTTTTATTCTCTTTTCCTTCCTCTCCCACTACCTTGTTCACTTCTAGTTCTACATAAATATGATCACTTCACCAAATTTTAGACAACTGGCATTGATACCTATATACGTGGTTGAAGATTTTTTTGATAGAACACATATATCTTCATTAATCGGAACCTAATTATTTGGGAGTTATGACGACGTACAATTAATATAGCCAGCCCTTTTTCTCTAAACCACATAAAGCCTATGCTGTACAAAATGATCACATAAACCCAATACGATTATTTCAAAAATCTCACTTAAGCTGTTCACACAGACACCCATTTTATTAATAAGATTAGAGAGAAGTGGCAACTCTGCTCAAAAATACTTTTCTTAAAGAATACTTGCAATGTCTTTTATTTGATACACATTTTGTAATTTTATCTTTAATTTTTCAGTAATTTGAAATAGATGGCAACCCTAGAAGTCCATGCTTTATTAAAAAAAAAGATGTGAATGAGGTACATACTCTACATACAATATTTTTAAAAAATTGGTAATTAGAACGAGGTGACGACTCTACTTAAAATATTTATTACTGAAAGTCTACAATTTATGGCTTTTATTTGTAGCAATTAAAAAAATATTAAAAATTTGTTTTGATTACTCTTTATTTTTTTGATTACTTTTTTTTTTTTTTTGATTATTTTTTACGTTTTTCAATATTGTTGATATGTATATTTATGTGCTTCTACAATAATACTGAAAAAATTAAAAATTATCAAAAATAATCGAAAGTAATACGAAAAATGTTTTTTGATGAACTTTGATTATTTTTGATTTTTTGTAATAATCGTAAAATACATTTCATAAAAATCACAGAAATGTAAACAAATATAAAAAAATTTTTTCGTAATAATTATAACTGATAAATATTTTTTTGGGTAATCGCCCCTTGAATAACTTAATTAGAGAGGAAAACGTGTCTACATTAGACCTTGATATTGCCATGGAAAGTCCTTAATGAGGGTAAATTACCTGTTAAACAAGGTCATTTAATCAGTTTTACTAAAGCACGTTATTGAAATACTACTTATACGAGTATAAAAAGCTTTACCAATTCCCGTCTCTCATTGAATAACTTTGAAGACTTAAAACAATATATATTAAGTATACTTATTACTGTAAGACTTTTATAATATAAATTACAGTATAAAAGTTTTGGAAGACTTTTAAAACAAAAAATTTCGGATAATAGTTATTTCACTTTCAAAATTTTAAAAGTCTTTCAATAATTATTATGAACAATTTTTATTTATTCGATTGCAAAGTAATAATTTTTTAAGGATTACGAGTAGTAATCATTATTTAACAGGTCTGATACAAATAGATAAATATAATAATATTAAAAATAACTAATGTTACGTCGCAAACATATTTAAAATATTTTTAAATGGCAACTACGTTTGATGGCTTCCATTTATAATCAGCCACTTTAAAAAAGAGCCAATACACATTTAGATGTTTAAAATTTTCCGCTAGGGTTGCAAGATATTTACAAGTAAACATTTACAAATACAAATTTGTTTGTTTTTTTCTTCTATTGCTAACCACAATATGAAGGAGTCCAGGGCAACAATATGGCGGCCAATTGAACATTTCGGAAATTGGATATTTCGCACTTGATGATGGTCTACAAATTGCCCTCTGGTATCGAAGATCAACCACAATTACAAGGCGAATGGACATGAAGATGGCACGTATCCGTTGCTTGATTGTGGTAAGTGGTATACTTACTGGTAATAAACGCTTACATACGTACATAAAGGCATGTATTTATATTTGCTAAGTCTATGCACAAACACACACATGAAACATATCTCTACAATGAAAGCCTCAAGGCAAAATTTAGTAATGGGAATCTAGTGTGACGGAAACTGGGTGTAAATTGAGTGTGCGGTTGTGACGCAAATAAAAAGATAAATTGACAATACAATTTATATAGATATAGAGAGGATATCGACAAACAATTGGACAATAGCAAATAAGCAAACAAATAAAAGCTTAAGGAGCTAGCATGTTTGAAAACGCTTAGTTGATTGCGTAGGAGCTTTGCCAATGTGTGCTTAGAATGTAAATGTGTGCGAAAATGAGTGTGCTAGGTTGATTGTCTGTCCTTCTGCACATATGAGAATACATTTAACTACAAATACATACATACATGAGCGTCTAAGTATGTGCTAAGTTTACAATATTTCGTAAATATTGCTCACTTCGGAAGCTTTGTTGTTTGCATTACTGCCACAATGTTCTTTGATTTCCCAAGTGGAAATGCGTATATCTCACGTGTAATGGCATTGTATTCTTAGATTGCAGAGAATTTGCAAATGAATGTTTAAATATGTGCACAAGTGTGTTAGTATGCAGGTATGTGTTGGTGTGTTTTTTTGACACTCAAACGATTTCACTTAAATACGTTTTTTTTTGCAAAAAAATCATCTCTCAAAGGGTTAATGCGCAAATGATAACTGTGGATTTGTGTTTCAGCAGCTGAGGGAAGTGTTATAAATTACAAATTTTCTTTGCTCTTTGTAAATAAGAGATGTAAGTGCTGTTGACCTAAGAATTATGTATGTTTGGTGAAATTTGAAAACTAGCACTGGTTAGCAGAAAAAACGAATCCAATTCTATTGAGCTTCCTTGAAACCTTTAACTAGGAAATAAACAAATTTAATATAAAAATTTAGCCCCATTATGTGCTGAATGGAAGTCGCGCTTGCCATGTTTCCTTATTAGAGTAGGTAGCATTGAAAATAAAAATGCGTACCAAAAATTTAGAAATATGATGGCAAGGAGTAGTCCAGCGTTTAAAAAGTGAAATGGGAAATGAAAAACTCTGTGAGGGCTCATATATAATTGCCGAACGGTCGAGTCTAACCGACTGTGCCTCGATAACAACGGAGAAAAAAAAATATCATAAAAAGTAGCAGGAGACCAATGATGGTATTTTTGCCATTGTAACGATAATCTGGTCTATGGGAATGACTAAGGGTTTACCCTGTACTGGGGCAGTATAACATTTAAAAATTTGCAACCGTAAATCGATGTGGCGAATAAGTAGGTCAACATACTCTTACAACAACACAAAAAAGTATGGGTTTTCTGATGAGGCCAACAACAACAATTCCATCAGGAAAATGTTACTCGCTTTTCCTTCTATTTACATCACTCATCTTGAGATAAGTTAAATAAAGATAAAAAGTCACTGCATTTAACCTAAGAATTTTCTGCACTTCCAGAAAATTTCGAAATAACCTCAACAACATTCAGGAAACACCTGCTGATCTTGACACAATATATCCCCTTTATAATCATGAATACAGTCCCTTTGAATACCAAATTAATAATGATTAAACTACGAAAATACAGAAATAGTCGTGAGACAATCCCACAAATATTAAACCTGGAAATGGTCTTCACACTATCACAATATAACCTTGGTACAACAACGAATATATACAGAAATATTTGTGACACAAGAACAGTAATACTCTTGATAATTCCGAAAATAATCAAGAAACTTCCGAGATAATTATTTATGCAGTCTGATAAATACCAAAATAAACTTGATACACACCGTAAATAAAACCTGGAAATAATCTTAGTACGATCCGGAAAATAATGCAATACTCCTGATCAAATATGTGAATAGTTCGAAGCTACTCTTGACATTCCCATAACACCCGGTTTCATCGTACCGGAAGCCCCGTTTTTTAACCCGGCCAAGGCTATTATTTCAGTGTAACCCTGTCTAATTTGAGCTACTCTTGATACAATCCCGAAGTAATCATGATGCAATTCGGAAAAACTCAAATTGGTCTTCGAAATCTCTATATAATCTTGATTTAATTCCGAAAATACTTAGTCCGAAAATAGCGAAATAATTTGGATGAAATATAGAAGGTACTGGATCTGTATCCTGCACTCATCAGTAGCACTCAACTTAAGCTTCGCTCCGTGCTCATCTGCTGCAATCAACAAACACCAACAGTTAAAATTGTTTTTGTCCAATTAAATATGCAGTGCCATGCGGTTTAGACAAAAGCCATTGCAGTTTTTGTGGATTGTTCGCTTGTTAGACACCCATTTTAAATCTCGCTGAGTTCCAGGTTGACGCATATTCGTCTAACCACATGTATTTCTTTAAGTTTAACCCAATGGCAGCACTTACTTTCTAACCAAAACAAAAGATCACTTCCATGTACCTGCGGTATACTATTGAGAGAACGTGCCCTTAGAAATCTGGCCATATTTTTCTCCAACCGACAATAGGTCATAACTCCATTGCCTCTTAAATTTGACACCTTCTGTAGAGGCAATTTGTTAGTATATGTTGGACATTGATTGGATGAAAAACGGGATTTTATATATTTTACTTGTGTACATAAGTATGTATATGTAACATTTTAAATTTCTATATAGACACATACATTTATACTAGTACTTTCTACTTTCACTGTTTTTCAGATAACAAATAAAAATCTCACAGATACCCTGGAGCATTACCTTACAGCACGCTACGACACGCATTTGGATTCCATGCATCGCTTCAATTTTGCTTTACTTTCTCACGTAAGAGACATGTACAATTTCAGGTTCGTTTACCAAATGTTTCTTCTTCGAACTCACTTTCTATCTCCTTGCATCCTTCACTTGTTAACATGTTCTTTTTTTTGTTATTTTGAGTATTTCCATTTGAATTTAGACACCAAAGTGATAAGGACATAAGACCCTCAGCACTCGTATATTTGCTTGGTACTTTTTAATGCTCAAGTTTCCAGGAACCTTGGTTTTTTTTGTTTTTGTAATTTAAGAGAGTGAAAGTCATACTAAAACAAGTAAGGAGGACTTTGTGTTAGGCTGTGATGAAGATTTAATACCTTTCATAAATACTGATCACGATCTTTTTTGATACCATATATAAACTAAACGAACTTTGGCGTTCCTTACTATCGAAATGAAAGATATGTGTAGAGCCCAAACGCCGTTTATATGAACAATCGATTATTTAGAAGCTATATGTTATATTGATATAATCTTTTCGAGTTTCACAATCCAAATTACATTACAGAATCTCTAAAACTGACCGCCTAGTTTCCGTTCAAATAGCTATATGGGTGGACTAAGCTCATAGTTGTGATCATTCCGTAATACCTTTTGACAGTTCCACCTTCTTTCTTCCGTCCTATTTTTATATTCACAAACCACAAACCAAAGCTACTATACCGTTTAATGTTTACGAAAGGTATAAATATACAACTGGAACCACTCTAACTCAGCAAATCTACTTCTTCAAGAGCTTATATGCAGCGCAGTGAAAACTATCTACTGCTTGGTTTTAAAAATATGTGTATATTAAACTCTAGTACCAATATTTTAATGTAAGTGCAGAAACTCCCACTTTCACTGCATCATTAAGATATGTTGGAAGCTGTACCATTGCGTTCGTCTATATCGCGAAGAATCCTCTAAATTTCAGCAAAGCCTCACTCCTATAAACATACAATGAGTTACCTTTACTGTGATTTGCTAGATCAGGATGTCTGACAGAAAATTGTTAACTCTTTCTTTCTCCTCTACTCCTCTACAGCTCAAGTATATTTTATTGACTTCCATGGGCTTACCATGTATTCCTATAAAATAGTACGCCGCCTAAACCCCAATGAGAACACTTAGGGGGAGGCAATTAAGATTAATTAGCTGACTGATTCGGTTCGCTTTTATGGCGGAAAAATTTTGCGTGGTCCCTACAAATTTATATTCTAATGCCCATAGCGGTGAGATTAAATTGGCACTGTTATAGGTTTATTAGATAGTACAGATTGAAGCTGTTACTCCAGCCTTCTATGACGTTGCAGTAATTCCTCGTTAGACTTAAGTAGAGCGGTACATCAACCGAGTTGACAGTACTGCCCACCATGCCAGTCATTTCGAAAGTATCTGTGAAGATGCCCGTGCTTTTGTCATTACAAACATGCTCATAGATTCTTAGACTTGAAGTATAGACCGTCCATTATGACTAGGAGATATTCTATAGGCATTTTGGGCAACAGTGAAGTAATGGATATGCACTAAGTTCATTATTATTTGGATCAAATCAGCTTAATATGGAAAAACTTCAAAATCTTCCAGAAGTGTTTTATTCATAACAACAAAAATTACAAGACATTGCTGCCCTAACGACATTCATAAAGTATTAAAGTAGAATTGTGTGGATGTGGGTACACTTGTAGGGCTAACTTAATACAAGCTATGGAAATGACATGTCAAAAATAATGCTATCGTGGAGGATCCTACACAGTAGAAACAATTTGAAACGTTTTTATCCAGCATCTGGGCTGCACCCGTGGTGCCATGGTAGAGTGCTGTCATAACAGATCGAAAGTCCCAGGACAAGTAACATCAAAATGTTTGGAAAACGTTTTTTCAAAATTGGGTCACCACTCGGCATTGGTTGGCCTGAAAAAGTTTCTCATCAAAAACTCATCTGCTTTTGCAGATGAACTAAGTTGACGAAATTGATGATCCGATTTATTCACCAAGTAAAATGTGGTAAATTTTATGCAGTGAACATGATCATCTTCTTCTTATACGGGGCTTTCTTGTTTAATCGGAATTTTTCTCACAATTGATTATCAAGGCCAAATTAGCTTTTGCTGGCAAGAATGATTATTCTCTTAGCTCTGCAGTTTAATAATTTTCTCTAAAAATCGCACTATGCGAAATCATTCTGACTGAAGCTTCTTGGCTTTTGATTGGGAAAAAGCTGACTTCTTCAAAATCTGATAAGCAGAGCTCGACATTTTTTATTTTTTTAATATGTTGAAAATATGTGAAAAATACAAAATTTATCTATGTATGTACATCTGTGTTCAATTTAATAGTAGTGAAATTAAAATGAATATCGTTCTACGAAATAAGAAGACGCTGTCATTTTAATAATTTTCATTTAAAATATAGCCAATTCCATAGTAGAAACCACATAAAAGAAATTTTAAAGTTTACAAAAAGTTGAGAAAGTTAACTAAACTTTAAAATATTGCTATCCAAATCTTCAAATTTTTTGGCGGAATTTCTAGAAAATTTTTGAGTACGCAGTTTTGTATACAATTGCAAGTTGGAACTCGCTGAAAAATTTCTTCGAATTTCAGAATATTTTCCGTCAAGAGTGTTGAGTGATTTCTTCCATATAACGCATGAAGAAAAGTTCATTTTGTATGGAAACAAATACCCAACATCCTTGAGAAAAACGAATTCTAAAAATTCAGTGGAAATTTTGAGGTACTTCGAACTTGCACATTATGATATCAAAATTGAATGAGCAATAAAACTGTTTTTTAAAACTTCGGCCCAGTTATATTTACGTTTTGATGTAAATTTTTAAAAGTTTAATTTAGTTTTCTGAAGTTTGTGTAAACTTTGCAACTTCTTTTGATGTGGTTTCTGTAATGAAATTAATTTTATTTTAAATGAAAATTATTATAAACACAGCTTCTTTTTATTTCGTCGCATGATATCTAATTTAATTTCACTACTATTTTATTGAACACAACTGTATGTAAGAAGTAATATGAAGAATTTTACTTTTGTTTTTGTAACACATGGGTATACATAATATCAATTTGAGCCAGGATATCGGTAAGCCACCTAAAAGGCCAATGACCATTTTTGAGCCGAACAAGTGTTGCCGGACCCAGGATATTTGGCTACCAACTGGAAATCCGATGGAGTTGAGAGTTAAACGTAATTCAGTATCCAGATCGAAGTTGGTCTAGGGTACTGATACACTTGGTGGTATAAAGTTTGTTACCGGAGTTGCTGCATAAATGTAGCATCAACCGACGCACCTAATATTTTAGGATATAGAACACTATTGCCAACGAAGTGCATGTGAAATAGTTCTGTTACCGACTTATTTTAGGAGCTGATCAAGGCATGCTACTTTGCCTTTTGCAGAGCTCATGCCGAGAATTGCTCAACCACAGGTTTGTAATGAAGTAATAGGGAGAGAATGCTCTTAAAATGATGAACTAATAAAGGGAAGACGCCTTCATTACTTCTTGATCGATCTCTGCCATGAACTTTGTGAACAGCATTGATTCGGAGATTGAAACTAAGTCTGATATTATCGCTACGCTGATCGGCGAATTCGATAGAAATTTTGGGAAATTTTCCTTGATATGAGGTCGAAAAATTATATTCGTGAAGATCTGTTCGAAATGAGTCCAAAAAATTACATTCGAAAAACCTATTTTCTCGAATTTGACACGGCTTCATTCTCGTTTTTGGGCAGCAACGATATTATCCTCTCATAAAATATAGGATTCTTTGACAAAATAGCCAAACGCGAAGGAAAAATTTTGTAGTTCTAAGGGAAACGATTGGAGTTATGTAAGTAAGCAATAAATATTTAAAAATTATGCCAAAAATATACCAGCCATATAATGAATCTTTTCTTAACCCAATCAGCTAAAAACCAGGTCCGTAGTTTCTATGATGCCAAACAAAAACATGAGATTGCATACAATTCGGAGCGTTGCTGATAATATTCTATTAAAGACTTCAAAACCCCTGCAAGATTCTCCTAAATCACCTGCTGCGAGTAGGGCTCAATAGAAAGTTATTTGCAGAGTTCTTATATAATATTTATCAGTTTACTTGATACAATCAACACGATAATATCTTCAGGCTTATGAGACATCTTCAGCTTCTAAAGCAAGTTTAGCTACGCAACAGTCTACCCATTCCAAAATAGCACTTGTTGATAAGCCATCGCTTAAATTCCTTAAGTCACCACTTTATTCAAAGAACGCACGAGATCCCACACACTAACAAGTGCATATCATTCATAATCCATCCAATTTTCGAATTTTACAAAGTTACAATAATTTGTCATATCATCATCATAAAGCCAAATGTAATTTTTTATAACAACAATTTAATAATTCAAAATTCAATTACCCAAAATGCTTTATGTACTTAAGGAAAAAATTGTCCACTTGTGTTTCCCAGTTTCATTCTGTCAAAGACCTCCACCTGGGGTTACCTGAAGCATGGCAAATTCGATGGAATGATTGGAGCATTGGTACGTAAACAAGCGGATATTGGTGGTTCACCGATTTTCTTTCGTATCGAACGTGCCAAAGTGATTGATTACACAACACGAACATGGACGACTAGGTGAGTAAGTGGCAGAAAGGAGTGGTAAGATGGCAGAGTGGAGCCAAAAAAACAGCACTGGTACACAACACCAGCTTAGTGAAAGTGATAAATGATAAAATGAGCAAAATGCTAAAAAAGTTTTAATGCAAGCTAGCAAGGCAAGTCAAGTCTGCCTGTAAGTTTTTATTGTTTTGTGTTTTTTTTCTTGTTTTGTTGTGGTTGGAGAGGTGTGGCTAGTATAGTTAGTGACAGACATTTTATTTGCTTATTTAGACTTCATGGTAAACTGTGCGGCTATAAAGCGCGGGGTGAGAAGTAAATAAGCGTGAAAAAATGACTTACTCTTACTTTGAAATAGACGAGCGATGAATGAGCGGTACTAATGCACAGTGGGACAAATTTAAAAATACTGAAAAAGAGAGAGAGAGTGTATCCTTTCCTTTCCTTTGCTTTCCTTTCCTTCCCTTTCCTTTCCTTTCTTATCGTTTCTTTACCTTTCCTTTCCTTCCAGTTTTCATAGTTCCTTTCACTTAATTTAATTACATTTTATTTAAATTATTTCATTTTATTTTATTTTATATTATGATATTTTATTTTATTTTATTTTATATTTTATTTTATTTTATGATATTTTATTTTATTTTATTTTATTTTATTTAATTTAATTTAATTTAATTTAATTTAATTTAATTTTATTTTATTTTATTTTATTTTATTTTATTTTATTTTATTTTATTTTATTTTATTTCATTTATTTTATTCTATTCTATTCTATTTTATTTTATTTTATTTTATTTATTTTTTTTTTTTTGTTTTGTGTTCGTGGGAGGAGGAAATGCTTTATGCACTAACCGGGTTTAAGCCCTCGTTACTAGATGCTCTAGCAGCGGAATTCTCCGAGTGTGGGAATCCTTCTTGTCTTGAAGTATACCGCACTAAAACCTAACCTCCCACGGCCCGCGCATTCTTCCTTACCTGGGACCGCGCTTAGCATTACTTCAGGTAAGGAAGCGCGTTACGTGAGCTCTATGGCTACTCTCACGCTAACTGGCTAGACAACCGTCTTCCCCTTTCGCAAGGAGGACATTCCTCGCGTATCGTCTGACTATATCCCATCTAACGTTTTCGCAGGTCATCTTGCGGATGACACTGCCCGGGGAAAGTTCGCCAATTGTCTCTTCCACCCGCCTTCTTTCTTCTGCGAATTGCTCGCATTGGAAGAAGGTGTGGCGTACGTCGTCTATGGCTCCGCAGTAGGTGCAGTTCGGGGTTTGAACTTTGCCCATTCTATGGAGATATTCACGGAAATAACCGTGTCCGGTTAAGAACTGGGTCAGGTAGAAGTCGACTTATCCATGAGGTCGGTTCAGCCATGGTTCTAGTTCGGGGATTAATACCCTGGTCCACCTTCCAGCAGCACTGTTGCTCCATTGTAGTTGCCACCGCCGGATCGAATCACCCCGCGCCTGCGTTGCAGCAACGTCTCTACGTACCCCTGCACGAGTGTCGTAAGTCATTTTTCTTTCCTCAGCGAGGAGATATATCGGTATAGTCCCCGCGATGACCAGAACGGCATCTGCGGAGACCGTGCGGTATGCTGAGGCGATTCTCAGGGCCCCTCTACGTTGGACTGCGGTAATAGCGGCCCGATACTTCCCAAATTTCATTGCGTCCGCCCAGACTTCTGCACCGTACAACAGTATAGAATCTGAGGCGGACACCAGCAGCTTTCTTATGCATGGCTTTGGTCCACCTGTATTTGCCATTAGCCGACTCAGACTTGCGATGGTCTTCATAGCCTTCTCGCAGGAGCTTCTTAGATGCTCCGAGAAGGTCAGCTTGTTGTCCAATTTCACCCCTAGATATTTCGTAGAGCGGCGCGTCTATATCTGTTGATCCCCAACATTCATGTTGGTGATTGTGGGAATCTTTCTTTTCGTTAGTATCACTCGTCTACACTGCGCATCACTTGGTTCAGTTTAAGCTGTGCCAGGTCGCAGTTTCGTGCTGTTATCACCGCAGCCACGTCGTCTGCAAAAGCAACTAGAAAAGTGCTTTCTGGCATCTGCATTCGAAGGAGACTGTCATAGGTAGCAATTTTATTTTATTTAATTTAATTTTATTTTATTTAATGTTATTTTATTTAATTTTATTTAATTTAATTAATTTAAATTTAATTTAGTTTAATTTAATTTAATTTAATTTAGTTTAGTTTAATTTAATTTAATTTAATTTAATTTAATTTAATTTAATTTAATTTAATTTTGTTTTATTTACTTTATTTTATTTTATTTTATTTTATTTTAGAGCACCTCTTTCCATAAAGAGGAAAAGTTCTTTCTCGACGAACATTGTTGTTCTTGTAACCGCTCTCCATCTTCTGTTGCTAGCTTAAATGGCGAGGCAGGGATTTGTCTGCCTCTTTGGCATTTCAGGACGTGGTCTTGAATTTGTGCCTTGCAGGGGTATATTCTAAACCCCTTACCCATCAGCACCACTTCCATGTTCTATGCACACAGCTCACGCAGTGAAGACAGCGCTTTACCTATCCCTGAACTATTATGTTTTATTAAACAGAAGCTCCTTCAACCATGAAGGATGCTGTGGGTTTTTTGGATCACTGATTAGGCCTGCTAAGTCGCTACGTCGACTCAAGTATGCGAATGTGGATGTGCAGGGTTAAAGGAAAGTATCGCCGTATTACTGTAGCCCTGGTAGAGCATCTTTTTTGCAAATGAACCTGGTTCCGTCCAAGGGTACACAAGCTGTCAAATCAAAAACTAAAACTAATAACCGATGACCAATCAGATTTACTGTGACCGCACCTTCTTCAAATTTTGCTTCACCGTGCAACGGTTTCTCGCATGTCAGTTTCTGTTCATGTCAAACACGATTGGAGTGATTGCTGTCAGCTTTTTTTTTACTCATTTTCCATCCAGCATGGTCTTATCAACAACAGTTGTTGTTGCTCTTGTTATTATAGCTTATGGGTTTTTTAGAAAATTTAAAAAGCAATTTGTTGAAAGCTTTGCACTTGAAAGCGTGGCGAAATCAGCTGAATAATATCAACAACAATAAAAGCATGCAACAGCAAGGCTATGCCACAACAATTGAGGTGGGATTGGGGGTGGTCGAAGGACTTTAAATATTTCCCTAATGCCTTTATTGTTGGATCACCTGTCACCTTTTTGTGTTTGTTGTCTTTATTGTTGTGGTTTATTTAATTTCGCATATTGTAACCTGTCAATGGCATGAAAAATGATATTAAAACGACCGACACAACGAGACCTGCCGTTTAACACTAAATTTATTCATTTTTCTATATGTATGTATGTTTGTATGTTCGTGCATATAATGTGTCGTGAAATATAACCGTTATTTTCAACAATTGTTGCTGTTGTGCGAGTTTGTTTGTTGTTGATGTAAGAGTATTATTGCCGAGATAAATGTTTGTAAGTTTGGCCTTTGCGGCTGACAGAAATAAATCTTCGTGGAGATATAGGCAGCAAAAAAAAGGCGCAACGAAACACACGAACACGTACATACATACGTAGACACACATTCTGGGAGTCGCGTGTCTTAATTTACTCCTACATACAGGGTCTTAAGCTATTATTTCATCCGACTAATATTTTAATGGATATGACACTTTCTAGAATTTACAGTTTTCTTTGTATACCCTCTCATTAAAAATTCTCTCTCTCTCTATGGCGCGATATACAACAGGTATATCATCATAAACCTCCTAAGAGATTTTTCGCCAAGCTTCTCTTCCAATTTGTGGTGTGCCGATTTGAATTTTCCCTACAAATTGGTGGGACCTACAGTTTTTTGCCGACTCCGAACGGCATCTACAAAGGAGACGAATTTTTGCTGAGAAGCCTGTCATGGCAGAAATACACAGAAATACACAGAAAACTACTTGACCTGCAAAAACCTTTAGGAGGACATTGCCATCAAAGATACAGCTAATCTGGAGGTAAACGATTTTTGAAGACAGATGCAAATTTCAAACAAGACAAGGCACACAAATAGCTAAAAGTTCTGAAAGGTTCCCTTCCATTAGGCAAGTATCGACCTTGAGAATCTTGGGAAATCAAATAATAAGTGTAGCGCCGTTCTCCTATACTTCTGACTGCTCGTAGAAATCGCAGTTTTTCACGCGATGTATGCAGTACATGTAAAACAGAAAAGATTCAAGGAAAAAAATACGAAGTAACAAAATGAAGCTTGAAATTTGACTTCATGTTTTAAGTCTGCAAGTGAAAAAATTTCAGAAAAATGGAAGCTTTTTTATTTGATAAAATATCCAACATCCAAATAACTTATGGATAACCCTGTACATGTAGTTACGTTTATTTATGACAACTGGGGATGTTAATCCCGATATTATGTGCTGCTTGATGTTACAAATACTCAGCATTATAATGAAATAATCCCGAAATATCTAAAGAATGATACACAATGTAGTCAGAAAATATAGTTTCATAGAAAATTTTATAAAAAGATATTAAAGCATATTTTAAAATTTCCTTGAGCTACTAGCCAATAGTAAAATATCTTGATAAATAAATGTAATGAAAAGCGGAAAGTTTAAAATCCAGGGCGGGCTTTTGTAAGAATGAAAACTTTTACTGTTTCATATGTGTGACTTTAATATTGCTTTACTTAGTTAAAGTCGATAAAGCAGTGCACATCGAAAACCACTCTCTAATTTGTGTTGCCTTTTTTAATATGCCAGTTCTTTATGACAAGTAGTTTGATATGCTGTTTCAATGAAATTTGTGTATTTTGAGTTTGGCAGATTTCAAAGAAAACTCCCTATGCATTTTTTAGTCCATAACTTTAAACTGCCTGTTAGTTTGCATAAAGAAAGGATAATTAGGAACTAAATATATAAAAAGCCGTGGCAAGTTAGCTCGCAATAGCTCTTATTCAAATTCCCCACCACCAACTAAATTAACAAACGGAATTACTGCAATTTACTAAAGTCAGTAAAGCCTCGGACATTACACGGATATTGTTTTTCGCATCCATGCGGACCGACGCATTTCACATAATTTATCTCTTAAATATTTTTGAAATATACTACTGAAGAGTTTTTACTTTTGCATTTAAGTTGTAGCAAAATAAAAGGCACACAAAACTCCCGGTATCTTGGACATACAACATCCCTAGCTTTCTCAAAAGTTGAAAAAATTGTCATCGTTAGTATTGATTAACATACCTACTAACATACAGTTGTGTTCACAATAATAGCAGGGAAATTAAATGGGATATCGTTCGACGAAATAATAATAATAATAATAATAATTCCCAACGGATTACCCACCATATCCCGCCCGACCGGCGCGAGGGGCGCATCCGCATAACGCGCGGATTATTCGTTCGTGCCGAGTCGTTGAAAGGCTTTGGTTTGTTAATCGTCGAGATCTAAAACTGCTCAGCTACAGAGAAAACCTCACCAGCTAAGTAAAGTAGATATAGGATAGATTATACATTAAGAAATAACTAGTTAACAGAATAAAATTATTGTTAAAAGTTAAAATAGAAGTCAAAGAATAAAAAACAATTAGTAGCTATGCATTTAGGACAGAAAGGATTGATTTTTTTATGCTGAAAAGCGAGTCTGAAATATCAAATCTACCAGAAAGAGAGTTATAATCTTGACACAAACAGCGAAAAGGCTCATTTAACTGAAAATTGGTTCGGCACTGTTTTAAGACTAGAGGTTTAAAATGCCTTGAAGGACGAGACGGTACATTGAAGTTCACTTCACTTAGAAGAAATGGGCTGGATAGTGAACCATTTAGCAATTTAATCATAAAAATAATTCCAAGCATTTCCCTCCGACTAGAAAGTGTGTGTAGATTAATGAGTTTTAAACGATTCGTATAGGGTGGCAGATTGTACGAGGGATCCCAATGAAAATCTCTTAAGGCAAATAGTAAAAATTGTTTTTGAACTGATTCAAGGCGATCTACATGAACCTGGTAACGCGGGTTCCAAATTATAGAACCATATTCAAGTATCGGTCTGACTAATGTAGTGAAGAGGGCTTTAGTTACATAAGGGTCGCTAAATTCTTTAGACCATCTTTTAACGAATGCTAGGACACCTCTAGCCTTATTGACTGTTGTATTAATATGGCGGTTGAAACTGAGTTTATAGTCCATAGTAACCCCCAGGTCAACAAAATCATACACTTGCTCAAGACTATAATTTTTAATTGTATAGGAAGCCGGCTGAGAAATTCCACGCGAAAAACCCATGTGCTTACATTTTTTAAGGTTAAGTGGCATATAATTTAAATCGCACCAAGTAACTAGTGCATCTAGATCTGATTGTAGCTTATTTCTATCTTCAAATGACGCGAATGACATGAAAAGCTTTACGTCGTCGGCATACATTAACATTTTTGAAAATTTTATTATTGTAGAAATATCATTTATAAACAACAAGAACAGAATCGGGCCAAGATGGCTTCCTTGAGGAACCCCCGAAGAGACATAAATGACATCGGATACTAAATTTTTGAACATTACTCTTTGTGTCCTGTCACTAAGGTAAGAAGAGATCCAGCGATTGAGACCCGGCTGGAAGCCCAACTGATCGAGTTTATGAATAAGTAATGAGTGGCACACTTTGTCAAAAGCTTTGCTGAAATCCGTATAAATAACGTCGGTTTGCAGATTTTTTCTAAAGCCATTTGAGACATGACTGGTAAACTCAAGTAAATTCGTAACTGTGGACTTTCCCTTACTGAACCCGTGTTGGCAGTCAGCTATCAAAGTAGAGATCGGACCCGTAAGTTGATTTGTAACAATAGCTTCAAACAATTTTGGGATGGCAGAAAGCTTTGCGATGCCACGATAGTTCTCTATAGAAGACCTACTCCCGCTTTTATGCAGCGGTAGAAGAAACGATTCTTTCCACGCAGTTGGAAAAACACCACACTTTAGTGATAGATTGAACAAATTGGTGAGGGGTTGGTAAATATGGTTCGCACACTTTTTCAAGAAACATGTAGGAATCCTATCAGGACCATATTTAAAAGATTCTTTTAAGGTTTTAAGGTAAATTAGAACTTTTTTGGCGCATATAATTGGTGAATTAATTGAATTTGTCCCGTGTAGCTTATAGGGATAGTTTTGAAAGTTTGAATTGGTGACAGCAGAATAGTTAGAAGTGAAAAATTGAGCAAAAAAATTTGCGATACATTGATTATCGCTAGATATAATGTCTTGATATTTCATGGCTGAGGGAAACCCTGATACTTTACGTTTAGAATTTACGAAACCATAAAATGACTTAGGATTGAGAATAATGTCTCTTTTCGTTTTAGAGATATAAGCTTTATAGCACTTCTTATTTAAATCCATGTACTTCTGACGTAGAATGGAATACAGCAGGTAATGTTTATTTAATCCGGACTTCTTATATAAATTAAATGATCGCGTTTTCCTATTTTTAAGAGCCTTAAGCTCTTTAGTAAACCAAGCTTGCGTAGGATGATCATAAGTTACTTTACGTTTAGGAATAAACTTCTCAAATAGGCAGTAAATAGTGTGATTGAAATGTGAGACGTTTAGATCGATATCACAACCAAATTCAGGCCATTTAGACAGTTAGACAGGTTAATTTAGACAGTTCTTTATTTAATTTCTTGTAGTTTGCTTTGGAAAAGTTATAATCAAAGCTACTACATGAGTAGCATTGAGTGCCTTGGCCATTACTTAAGGTTTCGTAGACTATTTCCATAGAAGGGTGGTAAAGGTCTTCTGGTAAAACCAACGGATCACAACGATTTACAGAAAATTGGTTTATATCATTAACATACACTAAATCTAAGACTTTCCCAAACTTGTTAGCGGTAACATTTATTTGATTAAGGCAAAGATCGGAAATTCCATCTAAAAAGTCATTGAACCCCAGTTTGGACGGATTTGGAATAATGTTACCATCAGATATGTTCCACGATATATGAGGTAAGTTAAAATCACCCAAAACAATAATTGACTCTGAAGCTTTAGTCATAAGGTTGACAGTTTTGAGCAGAGAGACATGTTGCATGTAGACTGAAAATAAGAAGAAGGTATGTTTTTAATGATAATAAAGCACATAAAAAGAAATTTCAAAATTAACAAATTTTCCAGGGAAGTTAATTAATCCTTAAAAATGGCCATCTTAAAACTTTTTGGCAGAATTTTTAGAAAATTTTTGAGTATGCAGTTTTGTGCTCAATCAATTTTAGTATAAAATTGTGCAAGTGAGATCTCGTTTAAGAATTTTCCTGAATTTTCAGAATTTGTTGAGAGTGGTGAGTGATTTCCTCCATACAATGCCTGAACAAGCGTTAATTTTGTTTGTAAGAAAATACTCAACACCCTTGACAAAAAAAATCCCTGAAAATTCTTTGACATTTTTGAGTGAGTTCTTACTTGCACAATGTTATACTTAAATTGATTGGTCTCCAAAACTGCTTACTCAAAAATTTTCGAGAAATTTGAAGATTTTGATGGCCATTTTTTATACCTTTCATGAACATGAAATGGTATTATAACTTTGGTCCGATGTTTGTAAGTATGAGAAGAAGAGATAAACCTACCAATAAGTATATCAAAACTATCACGGCGATGAGCTGAGTTGAATTAGCCATGTCCCTCTGTCCGTCCGTCAGTCTGTTTGTTTGAACGCAAACTATTCCCTCAGTTTTAGAGATATGTCGATGAAATTTGCCAAGAGGCAGCCATTTTGTAAAGCATTAATCATTTGTCGTAACCAGCATTATCCGATAAACAGTTTTGGGCTTTAAATTTTGCAATTCAAAAGCTAGGAGCGCAAAATGTTACAAAGCTTGGTACAAATTATATATGTAAAGCCCTTAGTGAAAAACACCCAGATCGGACCTACATAACATATAGCTCCCATACAATCGATTTTTCCGATAAATGGGGTTTGGGATATGTATCTTTTAATTAACAGTTTTGCAGAGTTTATATTAATTGTGAGTAAGGATCGGACACTTAGAACTGTGATACGTATTCTTGAAAGGTATAAAGTCTTCGGTCGAAACAGCCCTTTTCTTACATGTTAAAGTTTAATTAGCATTCCCGAATTTTTGTTAACTTTGAAATTTCTTTTTATGTGGTTTATGTTATGGAATCCGCTATATTTAAAATAAAAATTATTAAACTTACAGCTTCTTCTTATTTCGTCGAATGATATCCATTTCAATTTCACTACAAATATATTGAACACAGCTGTGAATATATAGGGAATAGTCTTACAGCATTATAAATATTTTGTATAGCAGTATCTAGGACCAGCTGCGCTGCAAGCCATTTCTACAAAATCGGCCGATTAAACGCTCATTTATTTTGCTAAAAGGCGAGGAACTTATGCGTTGCTAATTTTTTGCTGGGCACTCTGGACGACCTTATGTGCCTTATCGACATGGTTGGGTGATTTCTTACGTTAGTAATAGTTTCTCCTTGCATTTATGTTTATTGCATTTAGGTTTATATTTAATGATTATTTTTGCTGGTGTGTTTGTTTTTACTTAGCTCACTTTCAAGTTTCACCTCCAGCTGTGTTAACGACAATTTAATACTGACTCCTACACTGCTACACTGGTACCGATAACGCCTTCCCCCTCAAGACTGCTACTCTGCTTCCAACACTACCCGCATGCCCACACAGTTGTGCTACCGCAGCTGCTTAGAGTTGAATACCTCCAACTGCAGAAAGGTCACGCCAACTGACTTCACAGCAACTTAAGTGCCAATGAGAGGCTAACTTCAATGCCAACTCACAGTGGTTGTGCGAGGGTAGGGAGTAATGGCGGCGGTGGCATGTAAAGGCATAGCGACCGACAAGCAATTTGTTGCGTCCACGGCTCGCATACGCCTGCTCACGTAGCACGCGCATAAGATTGACACATTAATTGAAACTAAATCCTGGTGGAGACATGTTTGTTGATTTAATTTCTTTTTGTGTAAAATAAGATTTATGTTTGTGGCTTTTCACCTGCTGCTTGGGTTTAGTATGTTAGACTAGCTGCTTGGGGTACATTTGCAGCGTTGGTATTGATAACCGTGTGTGAGTTGATTCTGCTGGTACACAAGTATATATTTTAAATCGGTGTCTCTAACTTTTAATTTGTTTTCTGCTCACAGACCCTGTTTCATATTTCGTCATCCGCGCAGCACAAAAAAGGATCGGATTGTTTTCTTGCAAACCTTTTCAAATACGATTTGGATATTATTAGCGTTTTGTGGCATATTCACCATATGCTTCTTATGGCTATTGACAACAATGGAGCGTCGGCTTGAAGCTGTTGGTGTCGTAAAACAGTTAGGTAAGCAGAAGAAATAGTTTCGTAATAAATAATTATGTATTCAGTAGTTAATTTTATTTAGAATTTTAAATTTTATATTGCAATTAGTAAATACGGCCATGCTTTGCGGCGTCTCAGGACTCATAATACACTGAGTCTGATTAATAATAATATCTCCGAAAACAGTTGTAGTCCAGGCGACAGGGATTTAATTCGGAAGTGGCGCGGACCATAGGTTTTTTGGTTTATCTAACTCTTCTACTAGTGGACATGAAAGGATAACAAAAATAATCCAAAAATATGCAAAGCATACTTTTCTGCAGCCATTTAAAGTGCATCTTTTTTGTTTTTGTTTTAATTATTTCGGTAATTGTAACATCTGTCAAAAATGACAACGGATTTGGAAGCAAATCTACAACTTCATATGCCTTAACCAATATGGGGTATATTTTAAGAGAGATGCCACATGTTTCAAAGTAAATTTGACGGGATACCTTAACCCATTATTATATTTTGAACGTGCGGCTAGTCACCTTTAACAAAAAATTGCTACATTAAACATTCATAGCAATTTAACATTCTACCGAAATCCGCAAAAAAAATTTAATTTTACAACCAAAAATGTTTTTGTCCCATACAAAATGCATCACAAAAAACTACTTGTTTGCCTGTTTTTTGTAATAATGCACTGGGGAAAAGTGATTATAGCGGGAAAACTATAGCATATACAAGAAACACTGTAAAGACAGTTTCGATGGAGAGTCACCTCACCAGCAAACTGTGGAGGAAAAATTTTTGACAGATGTTACAATTACCGAAATAATTAAAACAAAAACAAAAAAAAGCACTTTAAATGGATGCAGAAAAGTATGCTTTGCATATTTTTGGATTATTTTTTTATCCTTTCATGTCCACTAGTAGAAGAGTTAGATAACCCAAAAAACCTATGGTCTGAATCACTTTCGTATTCAGCCGCACTCATTATCACCTTTCGTTAGATACGCATATTTTCGGCGACCCTGGTAAAAATGTTGGTCAATAACTCCAAAAGCGGACAGGCTTTCGAAATAAGTGATAACTTATGTATTGGGCTATAGATCTAGTAATGCAACTGTAAAATCTATTAAGCAGTTTTTAAGTGATGCCCGACCAAACATACAGACAATCAGACAAAAATTCAAAAAACGGTTGACTTCGATTATATTGGCTTTATAATGATCGCTCCTATAAATTTGTCTTGTATATATGCAATGTACAGACATCGACTTTTTACAATATCATTATATATAGAGATGTAAAGATGTTTATAATAATCAGACTTCTGTAGGTACAGATTTTCCGTATACTAGTAGCGCCCGTGTTCGAAAATTTTACCAATAATAGTTTCTAATGCACTGAATGCAAACGATTACGATTGTGAATAAATAACAAATTTTTACTTGCATCGATTATTACTTTTGAATTATCGGGTTTTTGTGATCGATTTAGTAAATCGATTATACAAATTACGTATTTTGGATAAATTTTTGTAAATAGTGCCTTCGGGCCATGCATGAAAAAAGTAATAAAACTATGTGCGCATTACTTCTTAAAACACATACCTTATAAATCACCTCTACTCCACCTTGATTCTAGTCAAATGATGGATAACGCGAAACATTTGTGGCAATTATTTATATTAGGTTCATTGTTCAAACGCAAAAACTAATAAAGAAACTGTATGTATTTTTCCGATTGAAGATCAAATGATTTCCGTTTTATTTATTTTAATATTCATCCGTTAATTTCATTTTTAATTAAGTGCAATATTAAACAGAACACTTCTCGTGTACGACAGTAAAATTTCATATTAGCTTTTTTCTTTGTCTAAACCTTAATTGTAGAGATGAACTTGTATTTTTGTTTTGAAACCAAAAAATTGTTAGTTTTTGTACTCTTACTCTTTTGCATTCTTTTTATTGTTACAAAATATTTCAGGCATCCAAAATAATAATGATTTGTAACTTGAGTTTCATAAAAATTACAGAAATTTCAAAAAATATGAAAAAAATATTTTCGTAAAGCTTTGGTTTCCTAGAAGAGCGGTGCCGCAATATAACGTTCGCTATAAAGCGACCGCTATACTCACCGTCATTAGCGGCACCGCTTTTTTGTAAAGCTTGATGAGCGTTGCGGTCAATATTCCCGATTTTCTTTTAATTATTTGCAGACCTTTGTGTTGTTTTTTTAAATAGTAGCGATACGCACACAAGGTATATCAACTATATATATCAAATTTGGTATGCGAGTTCCTTGGCACTCATCTCCGAGCGCTATTTAAAATGGGCGAAATCGAATGATAGCCATGCCCACTTTTTATATGTAGAATATGTAGAAAACACATAAAAAGTGATTACTCAGTACATAATACACCTATAAGGATAACATTTGGTGACTACATTGATATTGAGGCATAAAAAAAATTTCTCAAAAAGTTTTTGAAAATGGGGATGGCACCGCCCACTTTTGATTAAGTCAAATTTAGAACAATTATTGATCATAAATCAAACATCGTTCAAGATATCGAAACGAAATTCAGCACGCAGGTTTCCAGGTGTGCAGGAAGTGTTCGCGGAAAAAATGGGCGGGATCGGTTAAGGTCTACGCCCACTTTTATATGAAAGATTTTGAAAAGGATCGTAGATATATTAAATAGGCAATAACTTTGCGTAAAATAGCTTTACATCATTTATATTTCAGTTTTAAAGTTTCCGTAAACAAAGAAATTCAAAAACTTAAAATCTTCGAAAATGGGCGTGTCCCCACCCTTTTTATAGTGGATAATGCCACAAAACTTTTTATGCCATAACTCCGTCAAAAATTGATTTGTCGAAACAAAATTTGGCGATGATGGTCAATATATAAAGGTAACTGCTTGTTGTAAAAATGGGCGAAACCGGTTCATTTCCACGCCCAGGTTTTTAACATAGTTCTGAAAATTTTCTTTGTAAAATTTAAAAAGCGATATTTCTACAACTAAGCAAGTTATATTAATTAGATTTTGCACACATAATAAGCTTTTTAAGAAAAACTCGACCGCAAAAAAATTTTCTAAATTTTACAAAAGTAGGCGTGGCGCCGCCCATAATGTTTCTGCTATTTTCAAAGGCAATCGCTTATAATTCAATCTTGATATTTTAATGAAAATATTTCAGCTGCTTCTCAGTAGTATGTATTATACTCCTGCCAAAAAGTAGCCAAATCGGAAAACACACAACCAAAATATTCGGGCACGTAGTTAATAGCCCACTGCAAAGGCGAAGTTGTATATCTTTTTTGATAATCATAACTTTCATGAGCATGAAATGTTTGTACGTATACTGAAATGGTCAGGAGGATGATCTGAGTCGATGTAGCCAGTCCACCTCTCGATACGTCTATCTGTCTGTCCGTCTGTCTATTTGAACGCAAAGACGAACTGAAACTATTAAAATAGACCTGCGTAAATCGCGCTGCCATAATAGATCACTACTAGGTATATAATGTCCGGTTCCCCCCGAACTTAGACTTCCTTACTTGTTTTGAAATATTTGATTGAATTCATACCGTTTTGAATATGACGGTGGAAAAAAACGTTGACGAAAGATTTGAAACCGTCATGACGGCCGTAATATCTTATGCTTGCCGCTATATTACGTTACGGTGAACTTCACCGACTTCTTAGTTTACGCGTAATTACTTTTAGGAAACTACACCTTAAGAATTATAACTGAGAAATATTTTTTTTTAAATCATCTGTAATTATTATTTTGATATTTTAATTTAAAAATTTCAAAATAATAATTATTAGCAATTTTTATTTTTTGAGTCTTCAAAGTGTTATTTTATGAATTTTAAAATAAAAATCTTTCAATAATTATTATAAACTATTTTTATTTTTTCTTTTGCAAAGTAATAATTTTACAAGACTCAAAGAAATATCTATTGAAATGAAATAATTATTTCTAATAATAGTTATGACTCTAAAATATTTAATAGTGTTAAAAATGTTTATGTAAATAATTAGAATAAAAACTGAAAATCGTCCACTAAGTAATTTTTTATAATATATTTTTACTAATACATTGAATAGACATTTTCCTTACAAAAGGTCAACTATTTTATTTAAAAATCGATTTTTCACAAATTAATTTATGTCTAACCAAAAATATTGATTACTGAATAATCGATTTTCCGTCTCAAGGTCACATCCCTATTACGTATTTATGTGATATAAATATGACTAACTGCAACCGATTTCAGTCTCTTATCAAAACCTCTTGAATTCCCTGTACAATGAGTCAGATGTGATTCAATTGTTTTGTTAAATCTCGGAAAGTTTTTTAAAAATATTTTTCAATATCTCTTTTGAATTTGTTCGCTCGTTCCAATAATTGTTCGGCAAATAATTTCATTTCGCACCGAATTTAGCTTTTTAAAGTTTAGATTACAGACTTCTATGACTCTTTCATGAGAGTAATATGAGATCAAGGAATGAAATCAATACACATTCAACTGCGATAAGACATTTCGAATCATATGTTGAGATAGGACGTTGCTGGAAAGCATTATGTTTTTCATACAAATTCCGAGAAATCGTTTATTTTAAAAAATGCTGAAGTTGACTTTCCAATCAGCTTTCGATTTATTTGAAATATTTAGATTAGTGTGCTTAATATCTTCATTTGGTAAGCTTACAGTGAATCCATTTGGATGACTGCCACGCATGAGTTAGAAGACTTTTCTTTTTCACTGGGTAGTCATATCATGAAAACAAACTACTTGCTCACGTTACTCATGTTGCTTCCATATTTATTCTTAATGAGCCGTGTGAAGGAATGCTGCACTGCTTTGTAACCACCTGCCTGACCAGAAGCTCCATCCCATTTTAGTTAAGTGCTCAAATATTTAGATTTAACATTTTTTAGCGACGTGAGCTCGCCCTTCTTTCGTTGAAGCCTAGCAAGCGTCAAATTTATCAATTTTCCATGACAATGTCGCACATAAAATCTCATTAAATTGTCAGTTATTACACAATCTGATAATAAAATTTTCCACTTTGCGTCCCACGTTCCCACCTCTTTTGTTACCATTTCGTGTGTTTTCGACGAAGTTCGAACATTCTATTTTTTCACTTGAACGATTTTTATAGCTTACGACGGCGACAGCTTCATAAAATACTGTTCCAATTGAAGACTTTGCGGTAGGGGAACGATACCCAATAGACAATGCAAACTTTCTGACATTATAAATCAAAAACTTTCAATTTTCAAGCGAGTTTTAAGAACCGAGTAATGCTGCATCACACACACACGCTTAAATATATGAGAAATTGCATAGTCTTTGGGTAGACGTTGTCATTCATCGATTGCCTCCATACATTCACGGCTAAGTATTGAAGCATACAAACCTCATATAAATGCGCTAGTGATTAGGTGGATTCGAAGCTGCAGGACATGCTGGGACACTGAGCAAATATCGCTTTGCAAAAAGTTTTTGTGGCACGAATATGCAACTTTTTTTGTTTTGGAAAAATGTGAGATCATTGCCATACAATTCTCTGCTCGAATGCGCGCACATTGCAGCAAGTTATGCTTTTCGAAAATTCTTGCGTTATTTCTTGCTGCGCTGGAAACAAAGAAGAACTGCAAAAATTTATATAACCAATTGTTTTATTGATCTAGAAAATTCAAGAAAGGTAAAACATTCGAGGAAGATAGTACAGTTTCTTAAGAGATTTCAGACCAATTACTCTTTCGTCTTTTCGACTTGAAAACCCCGCGAGGAGACTACCGAGATCATTTAGTAGAAGAATATGAAGAAATATACAGTTTTGATTAAATAAAATTAAATAAAAAAAGAGAGATGCCTCAGATGAGAAGTTCCCAAGACCAACTTAGGCCTGAATGGGCACTTCGATTCCAATTGCAAGGAAATACGTATCTTCACTTTGTATAGGACAAAAAACAAAGTCGAGGGGGCATAGATAGAGTCAAGAGCTTGTTAAGTTCATTACATAGTTCATAGCCAGAGATTTTCTCTTTTTAAAATGTCAATGGAGAATGCGTAATATGTGGAATTAAATTGTGAATGGTACAGTCTAGTGGCGTAGCCAGGATTTTGGCAAGGGGGGGGGGGGTGAAAAAAATTTTCATCGATAAATGAAATTTGAGATACACAATGGCTAGCGGTTTCAACTGTGCTTGAGTAATATTTAATTTTTCGTAATAAAACTCAAATTATCATATATCCCGAAGTATGCCGAATTTCGGCTTTAAAATTTGAACTAACCAACTTCTTACTCCGAAGTTCCTAATCCTATAGATAAATTATTGAAAATTCTACTTCAAATGGAGGAAAGGGGTACTTAATAGTGAAAGTGGTCATTTATGAAATGGAAATGAAGGCACTCATACTTTCATACCCATTTTCCACCATTTATGGTGGAATTTTTAATAAATTGCATTTGGGGTCATCCACCTCAGAGCAAGAGGAGTGTACGCCTAAATTTTTAAGGTGAAATATCGCATAGTTCAGGATATATGACGCTTTCAATTTTATTATGAAAAATAAAATAATACTCAAGAATGAGTAAAAAATAAAAGTAATCATTATTTGCGGTCCTTGCTATTTAAAGCAGAAGAAGAGTTAAAAAGGTGCGTACTGCTGTTGCAGTGGAAACGGGGAGAGTTGGAAAAATATTGCAGCCATTTGTATAAGTTATATTTTGGTTTTGAAAACTTGGTTTATAAAACTCAGCAAGCTTAACTAAATTTGTAGCATTTTCTTCACTGTGATTTGTTGCAAACTCGAAGCGAAACCTCTAAAGACCGTTTTATGTTGAGTGAATCGAGTATCTATTTCCATTATTATATAACCAATAAACAGATAGAGAACAGAAATATTGAAATAAACATCTGGGTCACATGCTTGCAGATTTTGAGTAGATTTGTATGGGTTTTTTTTGATTTCAACATCAATGTCGTCTGCATTTTTTCCCGAGTTCTGAACCATTTTTCAAAGTAATGCTCGTCGGACTGCCACTTAGTCTTTTGCGAAATCCACTAAAAGCGCAAAATCAATCTCTATTTCTTGGAGTTTATTACACAAAGGCAGAACCGTCTTTTAGTAAGAGATTTTTAGTTTTGTATTAACAAAATTGCCAAAAGACTGCTTTTATTATTTAAAAACAAAAATTGTTTTTAATATTAACCTAAGATTTTTATAATAGTTGATTTGGTTTTGTGTTTTTCCGACAGGGTGGATACTGGATTTATAATACTTATCAATAGAGAAAATGTTGAAATTTTAGAAGTTTTTCCTCTTTCCCATAACAAAAGTGCCACTATAAATTTATCAATAAATGCCCATGATTGGCGCTATTTTTTGCCAACTTCACCCTCGCATTTTATTTTGAATACTTAAATTTAATAGGTCATAAAACTGCATATCCAAATTTTTTATAAAAATTCGGATCAAAAAGTGTGGAATTTTGGTGAAATTTGATTAAATTTTCTAAGGTTTCGTACAAAGTTTGAAATTTGTTCTTGATTAGATAATGGGCTATACTTTTATAGAAAACGTTTAAAAAATGTCGTCGCCATATATTTTCCGCCCCTGTTTGTTCTGATTAATGAGCCTGTACACACTATCTATTTCAGACCTTCTTAATTCGGATTTTTATAGATGTGAGAGATAAGGGAGTAGAGGGATTTCAGACCGGGAAAATTACGGTATGACTTCGGTCTGTTATTTTGTTATTAACAGAACTAATGCGCACGCATACCTCGTCTTGAAAACCCAGTGAATTTTGTAAAAGGTCTGAAAGGAATGAATATAGGCATACTATTCTAACGCATATTCCACTAACTGATAATTTCATATATTCATAAAAATATACTTGGCCATTAGTCTAAAATAAGAAAATTATAAATCAGAAGTATAAACTGCTATTGTATTATTAAATCAAAAGTAAGACACTAGTAGTTTATTGCTGAAGGGGGAAGATCTTATGTTGGGGTGCCCATTAGAATGGGTCGATTTATTAACCGATATCGCGCCATCGATTTTTCGATAGGTTTTGGGCTCGGAAAAAAAAAGTTGCACTACGCAGACCCAAAAAAATAATTTTTGAGCCTGCGAAATGTAATTTTTTTTGACTTTTTTCGACTTTGTTTCTTAAGGTTTTTTTCATGACCTACTAACAAAATTTTCATTTGATTTTAAAATTTTCATGTATACCCTGTCCGACCCAAAAATGTCCGCTAAAAACGTTGGCGATAACAGGTTTTTGAAAAAAAAGTTTATTTTCGGGTTTTGAAAAAGTCGATTTTTCGACCAAAACAAGTTCCAAAACCCGAAAATAAAATTTTTTTCAAAAAACCGTTATCGCCAACGTTTTTAGCGCATAATTTTAAGTGGGACAGGAAATAAGAGACAAATTCGTTTTCATCGAAAACATTTTTGCATGTACGCTAAATGGCGAAAGGGTAAATTTTTTTAAGGGTTTTTTTCAGCATACGAGTACATGCAAAAATGTTTTCGGGTTTAGGACAGAAAATATGAGACAAACTCCTTTTCATCGAAACGTTTCTTTACCTTCCTCCAAGTGCTGCCGGCTAGTGACTTGAGGACCTTGCTGCGGCTCTGTACCTATGAGGCTATTGCGGTAGAATGATTAGCCAAGGTGAAGCCGTTGTCAAAATAGATGATAACCACATCATCGGATTTCTATCAGTCTTCTATATCAATCTTCCTTGGCCGGAAAGTGGCTTGTATACCAAAATTCACATAGCTAAATTTTCCCTCAAGTTGTCTTATTACATTTAATTCCATGTCTATTTCGATTTCTTTATACCGTTACAAAGTCCATTTGGAAGGCCCTGTGCACTACTACAGTCTGATTTAAATATTCCGATTGAATAATATGAGCGATTTTTAAGTAAGTTATCGGGGAACTAAACGCATTTAATTTGGAACACGGTTCAAAATCCGATGCCTTGCTATAACAAACAAAAATGTTCCGCCGGGATCAAGATAGTTACAAAACTCCGTTTTCCTTAGATAACTCATTGAAAAATGTGGAGAACAAAAAGGAATATACAAATGATGTAATAAGGCTGATGACATATCAAAATCCAAGGTAAAAAACGGACATTATCCCAAACAAAGCGACATATTAATAACTATTAGTAACGTGATCCTAAACCGGGTTCGCAATTCACGAGTTTTCTGCTTGATAGAAGCGGCTATCAATGAAATTACAATTCAGCTAGGCTACATCTTTGTTTAAAACAAAATTGTCTGCAACAGTTTTGGTTCATTTATATTAAGTTAGTCCTATATTGTAGTTTTTATTATTTTTGTTAACTTAACTTAACCTTTTTATCTTAAACCTTCCACAACGGGGTATATTATATTCGGTATCACCCAAACTTTTATTTCTTTTATTTATCTTTCTTATCGTTTTTCCGTCTTCCTTTACTATTTTCAACTCCTTTCTTTTTCTATTTTCGGCTACTGGTTTTGGCAACAATTGACTCCCTTGTGAATGTTATGCAACGACACAAAAGGACAAAGCACACGCGCTATAAGCATCAATGCAGTCGCTGCCACCAAACAACAGAGTGTAATCGGTGGTAATGATGAACTACGAGTAAGTTGCTTTTCCACACGGACAACATTGGGGACGACGATGAGGACAAGTGGCAACACAATGCATTGCAGCTATTTCAAAAAGAAGAACATTTCGGATGGCCAAACAAAAGAGCAACGGAAACAAAAGCTAGGAAAGTTGCTGAAGCATAATAAAGTGGTGGAGCAGGAAAGGTGAAACGTATTAGCTTTAGGCACTGCATGCTTGGTTGCGGTAATGCGTGCTGCGGCCGAACAAGTGGCCCTGGTGTGGTACAACAACAAGAACAACAACGATTTAGTTTGTTCTTCGAATCGATGCTTTTCTATGTTAGTTCCATTTGCCAGCAAGGTAAGAATGCACTAACTAACAATGGGGATGTAATATAATAGAGGGGAGGGGCTGGGGTTGGGCGGCTAGGGGTTTGGATATAGAAACTAATATGCGCCCATACGAGTATATTGTTTGTTTGTTGGTATGTATGTGTGTGTGTTATTAAGAACTTTTAGGAAAACACGAAGAGCTGTCGAAATATTTGAAGGATTTTCTTGTGTATATGAGCTGCGGTTGGTAATACTTAACGAAGGCCGACAAAAAATTGGAACTTGATTAAGGAATATAGATACTTTATACCTACTATTAAGCTGCCTTCTATAGTAGCATATTAGTCGAAGCAGGAAGAGGTGACTATTAAGGCTTGCAAAAGATTACATATTTCCACATCCAGAGAAAGAACTTTTTAGCAGGAAAAAGTAGACTCGATCTGCTAGTTTAAAATAAAAATCCTTGTGTCATCTTGATTAGATCCCATCCAGCTCGAATTTCCGAATGGTTCTAATACTTAACTGACTAAAAAGAAATTTTGGGTAGTGGTTGCCGTTAAAAGAGTAACTGTCAAATGGGTAAACAAAAGATCTGTAATCTATGGCAATAACGACTCAAATAACAGCCATTACACCTATTGATGACCACTCCGCTTGATGTCAAAGTTGAATCACTAAACAAAGTTTCAGAATGGTTACTGCTGGCCCTCAAAAATGAGCAGCAAAAAAAGTTTGAGTTAATCATCACCGTTTGTCCTTTTTATGCCGAAGTTTGATCGGTTACCACGGTAAGGGTCGTTTTGTGGACTTCTAAATCAGCCGAAAGGCCAGCCAGTGTTGGAAATAAAGTAAATCTGTTTCGGAAGCAAGTCGTAATCCGATCATCACAACTTTTATTTGAATGAATAGAGAATAACTCTATATCACTTCATCCTTTCATGGTTTTTTCATATATTGTTTACCTTTGATGCTGATTAGTGCCAGACCCTCAAGATTGCTCAACTGAACAAATTGATGCATTCCTATGAAAAGCTTCGTTAATCCTCTCCAAGTGTTCTCTAGAAGCTGCCCTATATACATTTCTCAATTTTTGTTGTAGGTCTAAAGAGAAGTTCCTCTAGTATCAGTCGTCTGTAGATACAAAAATATTTGGACTTTGTGGAAGTTGTTCAACTGGTGTCTAAACCCTCAGCTCTTAAGATAATTGTGTGTGGTTTCCAAATTTTTATTTTTTTTATTTCTTACCGGAATGAAATCGTGATCTGGAAACCCCTTAAGGACCAATGTTTTACTATATTTAATTGTGGGTTCTTGCATGACACCAAAAAGTCCAGTCTCTCTAGAGAAGTATGCAAAGACTATGACTGTCTAAATGAGCACTTCATGTAATACTTTTGGACCACTTGGAAAAATATATATAAAAGTTATTTTATTACTTAAGAGCCGGTGGGGTGGATAAATTTGCATCGTAAATTAGCTTAGCATCAGTGGCATTTAGGGTTTTTACAGCACCATGTAATATACAGGGCTGGGTGATTAAGGCCACGCATTTTTCAGTTTTCTACAAAGGACAGGTGGTGAAGATTCACCGTGGGCGCGTCTTGTTGTGCCCAGTTATAGGTTGAGGTGTCTTTCCTGCCATAAGCAGACAGCTTGTTATTCAGCCTTTAGACCCTCGCCCTTTATGCATGCTTCACTAGTCTTGGTTCTTATGTACAGCTGTTCTTACATGCTCATCCGTACTCCGCCGTTATATAAATGTGACATGAATTGCCAACCTTCGGGGGGCATGCCAACCTTACTAATATAAGGAAGTTGATGTCGCTAAAGCCTTTCCTACTAAATATGTGTCTAGTTTGTATCGTCCGAGAGCACTAAAATCAAGTTTTAGTGTGTCTACGTCTTTGAAGCGCTGCTGTACTGTGATATGTTTTTACGGGGTGCCAATTTTATAGATTTTTGCCATTCTGGTATTTTCCAGATTTGAAATCATAATACCGGCATTCCCATGTTTTGATTGCTCTTTTTTATCCAACATTTAGCTTGAAAAACGAGATGTTTTTGATAAAAACGTTATGTGCATAGTATAATACATTCTAAGATGTTATTACTGAGGATATTTTGACAAGGTTGCCACCTATTTGATTTTTTTTAAAGCTAAGTGATCATTTTCTGTCGTATTTAAATAAAATTATTTCTAGGTAGGATTACCATTTAGGGTTGTCATCTCATCCTATTTCATCTCTTTTTTCCTGCTCTTTTCAGGTGAATGTCTTTCAAATTAAATTTTCAGACAAGTTATTCGAATGTGTTAAAAAAGTTTTTTGAAATAAAAACATCCTTTAAAATGTGTCTATTTGTGGTTTCAAATACATATAAACACTGTTTTAGCAGTATTATATTTTATATTAAAATAAATTAATGGAAAACTATATTAAAGAGAGACCGGTAGCTCCACAGTCTCTAGCTAGGTTTCAAGATGGCTCATGCTACTTCTTACAATCAAGAAAGTAAATAAAAAATACTGCATTCAAACATATAAATTAAGACGACTTTCATTCATAAAACACACAGATTTTGTGTTTTGTAACATATTTCAAATACCGAAAATTCCAAAATTGTATGAAAAAATTTCGCTAAATTTCGGAACCTTAAAAGTACGGCATCCCTGTATTACCATCCCTAATATGTACGTTTGTAATCCCCTAGTACTGTTCGCATGTGTGCAAGTTTGATAGCATGTGTGGCATGCAACGCAATTTATTTGTTAACAAAGTTTGCTTCTTAGCTTTGCTTTCATTCCTAAGAAACTTTTAACTTTTTTTGTAGTTTGTGAGGTCGATTCGAGGGTTTTTAGTTCAGCTTCATTTGTTTGACTCTATTGCAAGATTTTGTGTTTGTAAACATAGCTGAACAAATTTGTTTGGGAATTTTTGTGGGTAGCAAGAACACAAAGAAGTACATAAGTATGTATGTAGATATGAATTTATGGGATTGTTCAATCACGAAAGCAAACAAACAACTATTTGAAATTATATTCGTAAAAATTTTGAAGTTAGACTTGAGATCTTTTCCATATTTTTTATTGTTACTAGCAAATGTGACGTGTGCATTGGTAGCTGTAAATAACTTAACTTTTATATTTAAATAGCATAATCTGACGAGTTCAAAGTCAATGGTGCGTAGGTTATACACACGTCAGATTAACCCTTAAATGCGCTATTTTTGCTTTTTTGTCGAAAAAAATCTGTATGATATTTAAAAACGTATTAAGAGGAATAATAATATAAAAAAAAAAAAACTAAAAACAGAATTTACAAAACGAAAACGGAAAATGATAAAACGCAGAATAGAAAATATTTGTAAAATGTTTCAAAAAATATGTGTTCCTTTTGAGTTATCTGTTAAATAATAATAGATTTTTTAATAACGTTAAAAAATGTAAGTTCATTAACACTTCTAACAACTGCGGTTAACATTTGTAACTAATATATTCAATATTAAAATTTTTATCCGCAAAATTTAGATTAAATTTCATTCCTCACTCTGGAATGGAGCTTCACGCTGAGGAAGGTAGCATAAAAATTTTGCGTAATGGGGTTTAGAGAGATGTTAATCCGTATCGATTTTGACGAGAATGAAGTTTAAAGTTTGTAACCCTATTGCATCGTCACATGTCACATACACATTTTAAGTTTATGTTTAGCTAGTTTTTTGATAGCTTTCCAAAGTACTTGTAATGATATAACTATCCCATGAAGTGGTGAAAACATTGTGTTAGTGTTGTTTGGCTCGTGTGTAGTAGGCGAATTTTTTTTTAAGTTTATGGAGATATATCTTGTCAGCTGTAACGGGTTTCCACCATCCCTTTCTAAATTTTTGCAATTAAAGCATTTTCGGCGTTTTGCCATATTCAGTGTCATTTCAGTTCCATAGAGAAAGTTGTACTGAAGATGGCACAGGCCTAAACAGTTTAACAAAAAAATTTTTTTTTTGCTTTCTTATACCAACAATTTTTGTTGATTTACGGCCTGCACATTTTCAAGTATATATGAAACGAGCTCAAGGCCAAGAATAATAATTTTTCACTTTTTGAATTTTTATGAAAATTATTATTGTTTCTATTTTTTAATAATCATTTTTAATTAGTTATTAAATTTTTTTTTTTAATTGAATAGTTTAGGAAAAATGTTTAGAGACAACCGCCATAGCTCTTCTTATAGATCCATTTCGGAATTATTTTTATTTTATTTAATTATTGAAAATAATTTATCAAAAAATATATAAAAACTGGTCTGAAATTTATAAAAAAAAATGAAATTTTTGAATTTTTTCAATTCGATTTTTAAATAAATAATTGTTTAAATTTGTTAACTCCAACGGAACTTTTTTTCAATGTCGTTTTGCAATATGTCGGGTGCCTTCTCGAAACATTTTTTTTTCTCACTTTTGTAATTTCAACAAGAATTAGGGAATGCATTTTTCCGTTTCTTATTCATGAAACCATCTACCTCAAAATGTTGAATAAATAAATTTTTTTTTTGATTTTCCATTTTCATGGTATCCTATGGTAAGCAAAAAAAAACGCATTTTCTCTGACTCCCTCTAATATTTTACTACCTTTATATTAAGTCGCTTTCTTGTTTGTCCGATCATTTCCATACGAAATTTTGTAATCTTGCAAAACATTTTTAAGTAACTTCCCGGTGAGCTATACACTTGAATCCGTTATGTAACTCACGAGGTACATGGAAAGTGGTTTTAAAATATAAAATATTGGGAGTATTTTTTAGGTAACTTTTTGGTGAGCTTTACCGTTGAAACTGGGTACACAGATTAGCAATTAAAGACAATGCATTATGCTGTACACAAAAAGAAATTCATTGAATAAGTTTGTAAACGTGACCCTATCTTTATATTTTCCATTCAAGTACCAAACGATCGGGATAAACCTTTAATTGTAATCGCTATGGTTGTGCCTAAGTCTATAAGTTATGATATTTAGCTTTGCGTCTGTTCATTTCATTTAACTTCGTTTTACCCAGGCCTGTTAAATTTGATAAGTAATTAGTATCAATTAATTAGACGGCTTTTTTTAATTGGTAATGATTATTTTAATTGGGTTTCAAGAAAAGGCAATTATTAATTGATTACGATTAGAAAAAATCCAAAAACAATCATACTTTTTTTTACGATTATTGAAAAAAAATTAAAAATAATGAAAAAAAGTGGTTTTGATTACTTTTGATTATTTTAAATTTTTTCCGTATGATTGATGTGCATATTAATGTGCTTCTAAGACAAAACTGAAAAAACCAAAAATAATTAAAAAACAAATTAAAAATAACCAAAAGTAATCAAAAAAACTTATTTTTGGATTAATTTCGATTATTTTTAGTTTTTTCAATAATCTTAAAAATCATGATTCGATTCGTTCATACCTTTCGATTGATAATGCCTAGCTGAGATCAAATCCACGTGCAAAAAAATATATGAATCAACATAAATTAATCTATATATGCTACTGATCTAATTCACCTCACCCTAACACTAAAACTCATATATGTATGCACATCGTACACACTTTTGTACTTGAAGAGAAAACTCGAATTTGTAATTTAGAAAATGCACTTCAAGCCATTGACCTATGCAATCTGAAAGTGTTGGGAAGAATGAACTAAAGGGCAGCCAGAAGTACATACAAAGTGAATGATATATTCATTGCACTTGAGAGTGTTAACTAAGAACTGATGTGCGTACATTAATATGTGCATACATATGTATGTATGCATGTATGTGTGCTGCTATAGCAATGATTTCGAACTTATGTAAAGTGATGGAATGAATTAGGTAGCAAATGCAAGTAATTGTGCTACTTTTCTAAGAATTTGATAAATTATACTCAAGTCGAGAGTTGCAAATGTTTTGCTATCCTGCAGGATGTGGATTACGGTTGACTATGTGAGTGCATTAAAGTAAGACTTGAGTGCATGTGTGCTAATCGCAATATTGGTAATTACTGTATTTAGCATTAGCACGTATGTATGTAGGTAGTTTCATATACATACTTATGTAGGTATGTACCCCCTTGGCTTTTGGTCAAGCTTTGGAAATATCAAACAACTCAGGGAAAATACTAGTTTAATAATTTTCTAATTTATCCAAAACTAGTCCCAAAAAGAACACATTTTTACTAATAAAAATTTTGCCAGACCTGTTAAATTTCCATTAGAATTGAGTAATCAATTTTTGAATCATTAATGATTATTTTGATTGTTTTCAGAAATTTTCTATTACTAATTGATTAGAATTGGAGAAAAAAAAGAAAAAAAAGTTATTGAAAATGACTTCCAACTGAAGTCGAAATATCGACAGTATTTTTAAAAGCAGAATATATTGTATAATATAATAAAACATATTCCTTTGAATTTTTATTATACATATACATATTTGGGTGGCCTATAACAGTACATTTGGGAGTATTTTAAGATGTAGTCGTGAAACGTGGCAATCTCCGTGATATGGTGGTTGTTTGAAGCCTACCACACCGAATATCCTCTTTCAAATACCGGGACAGGGAACATCCAAATGTTTGGAAAAAGTGGTTTTAAAGCAGGGTCACCCTGGGCATTGGTCGGCAACCCTCCGATTGATTTCTTCCATTAAAAAGCTTCAGATCCAGCACACTACAAAATTGGAAAAGAAGATCGGTTTAATCTCCTCGGAGGTATGCTACGCCAAATTGTTATTGTTATTATTAGTAGTAATGAACCATGGCGATGCAAAAACCGTTGGATCCTGCTATTTTTTTGCTATGTTGTTGTGCACGCATAGTACTCCATTGCAATGCAGCTTTTTACAACATTGCGAATGCTAATGGGCTGAGTTGTCAAGATATATAAAACTAATAATAAAAATAATGAAATCGCGCAAGTGGATCTATGTAGAATAGATAGCAGTTTAGTACTTTCCTGTAGATACTCCATGGAGTAACAACTTTCGAAGTACTCTACCGGTGTACATTAGAGTTGTGTAGTTCGCGCACGAACTAGTTCAATTGAACGACTCAGTTCACTAGACGAACGAACTATGTCGTTCAAATGCTTTCAACCTCGTTCAGTGACTGGCAATGTATGTAGCACACTCTTTGTGTATGACGCTAACGTAAGTATGTCGTTAAAATGCTCCTGTGGCAGCGAGCAACCAACTTAATATTGGTTTGGAAAAATAGTTTAAGTTAGTCGACATTGCCTCTTACGACCAAAACAATTTCTATTTACCGAACGGTTAACTCCTACCCGAGTTCCATACCATCGTTTTGTGTCCACACTTATTCTTTTGTTTCCTGTGCTCATGAATATACACACTGATTGAAAAACAAGTAAGGAAAGGGCTGTCTTCGACTGTGAAGACTTTATACCTTTCATGAATACGAGTACGCATCACGGTTCTCAGTGTCCGATCCCTACTAACAATTAGTACAAACTCTGCAAAAATGTTAATTTAAAGATACATATCCCAAACCCCATTTATCGGAAAAATCTTTACATGGCAGGTATATGTTATGTTGGTCCGATTTAGCTGATTTTCACTAGTCACATTGCGTATGTAATATGAACTAAACCCCCCAAACTAAAAGTTCCTTGCTCTTAAATTTCAAACTCCGTTAATCGGAATAATCGATCGTATGGGAGCTATGCGTTTTATTGCTCCGATCTTGCTGATTCCGACGAATGATTAATCTCATGCCGGCTCCATACCAAATTTCATCAAGATATCTCAAAAACTGAGGGACTAGTTTGCATACAAACAGACAGACGGACATGGCTAAATCGACTCAGCTCATCACCCTGGTCATTTCGGTATGCTTATTGGTGGGTCTATCTCTTCTTCTTCTCATACTTCTAAACAGCGGACCAAAGTTATAATACAATTTCATGTTCATGAAAGGCTTAAAAAATAATAATTTTGTACGGCTGAACGACTGAACGAAGTGAACCCCCTAGTTCACTTTTGAAAAAAGTACTTGTTCGTTCGATCTTCAAATTGAACGAAATCGCCTAACTCTAGTGTCTTTCTTCTTTAAATGGTCATCTAACCGCCTGGGCGACTTTGACCGTCCAACATAGCTCGCCAGTCGTTTCTTCGTTGCGCCAACTGGCGCCAATTGGAAACACCGCGCGATCGCAAATCGGTCTCCACTTGGTCCTTCCATCGGAGTGGTGGTCTCCCTCTTCCTCTGCCTCCACCGGCGGGTGCCGATAAGAATACCTTCTGGGCTGGAGCATCTTCGCTCATTCGCACTACGCTAACTCTAGTGTGCATGCTTTATAATAAAACACTTAAGAAATGTTAGTGTTAAATATTTACTTTCGATTTGGTTCGCCAAAAAATGGTCAACTATGGTTTATTTCTAATACCGAAAGGCTTTCAGTATGTAGCCTGGAATTGTAAGGAGTTCAATCATAAGCAACATTCTTTAGTTTAAACCTTTTGCTTTAATTATTTTATCGGATTTGAGGTTATATTCACCATAAGAGACCACCTTACGAAAAGATGGCTATGCTTTTTGATAAACGACTTTACCATAGAACATTTAACTGAATATATTGCCATTTACCTGTACTAAAACCATCGGGGCAAGCAACGTAGCCGCCGCTTCCTTTATTTCCTACAATCGACTACACGATTTTTTGCCGGACTCTGGCTCACCGTCCACGTGCTACTATCACTGGGTCGATTTATTAACCGATATCGCGCCATAGATTTTTCGATAGGTTTTGGGCTCAGGAAGAAACAGTTCCACTACACATACCCAAAAAAATAATTATCATCCTAGTTATAACTACTTTACAACTAGTATATGCACCAAGCCCAACTAGTCAGCCAACTGTCATATTTCCATATAAGCAACTGATATTGTTAACATGGCGGTGTCCAACGAGATGTCAATTGTCAGATTTCGACCACAACATACCAGTCATCTACTACTCATAAAATACTAGTTTTTATATAGTGGAAATATACTAGTATCATGCTGGTCGTAAAATACCAGTTTCATAGTAGTTCAAAATGGAAGGAAATGTAGTAGTAAAAATGCAGTCTAATCAGCTGCTATTAGCTATTGATTCATGCTCTAACAAGTTATTCGACCAGTTGGCAGCAGCTGGCCTCTGTATTGGTAATAAAACGGCTCCAAGAAGGTATGGCGGCAAATCTTCACCAAATCTACTTGATTACTTTCTCACCTGTGATCCCATGCATGTCCTTAAGTTTGACCAAGTCAACTTTATTTCTGACCACGACTTAATATTTTGTACCTTAGATGTTGTGATGAATAGACTAGATGTGGATGATACTATTGTGCACCGTGATTTTAAATCTTTGAACACTAGATATTTATACTCAGACATGAATAAAATAAAGTGGAATTTTTGTTGGTATCTTGACACTGTTGATAAAAAGCTAGACTATCTTAGTCAAAACTTGACCATGTTGTATAATTTGCATGTGCCTTTTCGTTCATTTAATGTTGTAAACAGCTCGTGTCCCTGGTACAATGCTAAAGTTTGTTCTGCCATTAAGAAGCGCAATATATTTTACTCAAAATGGAAAAAAAACTTAACGGACTCTTCTTGACGCCGATATAAAAAGGTTCGCAATGACACAAATAAAATAATTAGATAAGCAAAACGGCTATACAGTTGCTCAAAACTTAATCCCTCACTTCCTTCCAAAGTACTATGGGACAACTTGAACAAATTTAAAATACATGGGAAAGAAAGAAATGAATGTGAAATTGACTTAGATGAGCTTAATGATTTCTTTGCTAGTACCAACAACAATACTTGCAGTAATGTCGTTTTTAATGATCTCCCATCTTTTGTTGGTCCAAAAGAGGAGTTTCAGTTTAAGTCAGTTCCGTGGATGAGGTTCTGAAGTCTCTTCTAAACGTTAAGTCAAAGGGTATGACAGGATATCGCTGAAATTCTGTAAAATTGTGTTAGACCTTAACTCATATCATAAACCACGGTTTTACGAGTTCGTGTTTCCCTGCAGCGTAGAAAAGTGCAATTATTGCCCCAGTTGCTAAGAAGTCAAACCCAATCTGCTGTGGTGACTATAGGCAAATAAGCAGATTGCCTGGATTTTCTAAAGCTTGTGAGAGTTTGATGGCGATGGAAATTACAATCTTTATGCAAAAAAAAAATTTTAATATCTCCACTTCAATCCGGCTTTAGAGAAACTCACAGTTGCTCCACTGCAATGCTAAAACTACTGGACGATATAAGAATTGACTTTGACAAAGGCTACTTAACTCTTCTCTGCCTGTTAGATTTCTCTAAGGCATTTGACACAGTTGATAATCAGCTTTTGTGCATGAAGCTTAAGCATTACTCTAGTTTCTCAGACAGATCCGTTAAGCTAATGGCTAGTTATCTTGATGGCAGAACACAAAAGGTTAACGCCAAAAAATGTACATCCCAGTCTAAAGCTGTAAATTCTGGTGTCCCGCAAGGATCTGTCCTTGGCCGTCTTCTGTTTAGTCTTTTTGTTAATGATGTTTTTTCTGTGTGTCAGTATGTGAATGTTCATGCGTATGCTGATGACATACAATTGTACTTATCTAATCGTATTGGTTTAGTTAAGGATTTATATTTTAAGATAAATTGTGACTTGACTGCTATATCTGTCTGGGCTACTGAAAAGCGTTTATGTTTTGACAATTTATAATAATGTGGTATCTGTTAATAGCATTCCTTAATTGTGGAGAGGTTCTTGTTCTCTTAATTTTGTGGAAAAGTAAAAAATTTAGGTTTCATGCTTAACTCCAAACTAACTTGCTCTGTCCACATTAACATCGTTGTTAGCAAAGTGTATGGTATACTTCGGAAACGTAGAGTATCTGAACCGTTTACGCCAGTGGAAACCAAGAAAAAACTTGTACTACAACTAATTATGCCCCTCATCTCCTACTTTGAGGTAGTCTACAGCAAGTTGGATTTCAGGTCTTGTCACAAGCTAAATGTTGATACCCGATATGTGTACGGTAGGTATGAGCACGTTTCGGCCTCTCAAACCAGGATTCTGGGCTACGCTCTTGAGAAATACCTGCTTGCGAGGAGTTGTATATTCCTATACAGACTTACTTAGTACCCTGAAAATGTCAGCCTATTTATATGAGAGGCTGATACCAGTGAGGTCACGAAGACACCATAGTTCCAAATTATAAATATTTAACATCCTCTAGACTGTTTTTATCAACGCGGTAAGAGCTCGGAATTCAATACCCGAGACTCTAAAGGCTTAACTGAGCAAATTTAACTATAAGACAAAAATTTACAAATATTTCTCCACATTGTAAGCTTACGTTATCAGGGCATTAAATCTATCTTAAATTCTAATTTCTTTCTATAATATTCTCACAAAATCTCTTGCTATTCTAAGAAAAACTGCATTGATATAGTTTTTAAGTATCTAATAAAAAAAATTAATAAATGTTAAATTTATCAAACATTGAAGTACTATGAAAAGACTTACTTATGTCTTACTTTGTTAGATAAATAAATCATACCAGTATCATACTAGTTCGAAAGAGATAAAAAAACACTGATCCAAATGTGTACCAAAACCTCTAGCAGGGATTAAAATAAGAAAATGGACTCATCAATACATCATTTTTATTTCTCATCATTTTCGCTGTGAAAAACCCTGATTTAAGATTGCATAACATAAACTATATCTGTGGAATATTTCATAAGCTGGGTGCGAATTACAATAGCATGCAATGCAAATGAAATAAGCAAAAGAAATAATTACAGGTTATGTCGCTTAAACAAATACTATGAAAATTGTAGTCGTATACTAGTATGGATTGAACTTTTTCTGACTATTACGACTTCAACCAAAAAATTATAGTTGGATCCTAGTATGTTTACTGACTAGTTTGATATTTCTCTCATGCTATGTGTATTGGTGTAGTTGAGTTATATATGTGTATATGTGTAATTTTACTTTAAAGAAAACCAAATAAAACAGAAATAGCATTACAAGATTAAAGCAGCGCATGCACTCATTGAACTGAGCTTCCGAGAACAGCACCTCCTTCGCCTTCTCAACGACACAAAGAATATCGCATGAATTTTGTAACGAACTTGCGAGGTTTTCGACACTTTTGAATGTGTTTTTGCTTCTCTTCTCTTTACAAAGATATTTCTTATTACGTACACAATTTGTAGAGCATCAGCACTGCATGTTACACTTCTTAATCCGCTCTAGTTCTTTTTCATGTGAATACGATTTATCTTTATTCCTTTGGAAACATCAATTGCTACATAGGTTTGACGGTTTCGACGAATTTCTTTTCGGGTCGTTGCATCGTTATCACCAGTCTACTTTTCGGGTTTGCCATCTATCAATTTTATTCTGCCAGCATTGTTGGTACCTTGCTTATGGAGAAACCAAAAACTATACGTACATTGCGTGATTTGATACATAGTTCGTTGGAGGTTGGCATAGAGGATATACCATATAATCGTGATTACTTTTTGGTGAGTATGTACATAAAAGATGAGGGGAAGAGATGAATCCGCAGCACAAGAACAAAGCTTTATTACTACTTTAATTATTAATATTTTACGGATTGTACCATATAGAATGAGCTGAAAACTATGGTGGTCATAGGTTGTGTGATCAAAACTACAGAACGTCCCAGAATTTAGCCCATTAGTTTTCACATACTAGAAAAATTATTTATTTACTTCTGTATCCAACAGCGCACTAAAGATCCAGTTGCTATAGAACTATACGCGAAAAAGGTAACTAGCGTGCCATCTAGTAGTGCTATACCATCAGAGACAACCGGTGAGAATACCACCGTACAACAAACAACTGAAATGCCAGCGGCAGAAAAAGCTAAAATGTACAGAGACATACTGCATAGTCATGAAATGGGCGCGCATGCCAAGACGAATCAAGCATCGAATTGGTATGATGCCGAATATGGTGTGAACAAAGTACGTCGTGGAAGTGAGTAGTGATTTGATATATACCAATAGTTATGCATCTACACTAGTTGTATGCTAATATATATATTATAGCATTTATATTTAACTTTGGGTGTGTAATATTTTCGAAGAGCACACTTTCTTACTCTTTGCGGCCACACAAAGAACCCCACGAATAATTTTTTTTTGGATTTTGGCAGCCGCAAACTATGAATAGTCGGACACTCATTTGCTGTATTTGTTGTTCTGTTTCTCTTCCTTTATTATTTATTTATCACAAATGTGTAACAGCAGGATATCTATTTACCCTTTCAGAATTTGACTGCAGGGCTTTTAAACTACAATTACAATAAACCAACAAATTGGCTTCAAAAGGAAGTGCGATGTTGTCATGAGCATCATATTTTGTTGCTGTTGCTCGTATTTTTATTGTTGTCTTTTGTTGTTGCTATTATGCTTGTCGACTGTGGTAACCGAGACGGGAAACCGAAAACCACAAACCGAAAAATGTGAGAATAATTTCTAACGCTTTGGCGCTTTTTCTATTCATTTTTATACTCAGCGGGGAATAGCTTACAGATTATTTAATGAATTTCAAAACCGAGCCCGACCACTTAACTTTATTATAAAAACGCTTGGCCTTTGAAGTGTTTTCTCAGTTTAAAGTTTTATTTTTATCAAAAAAATTTTTTCAGTGTAATATGTATAATGTACATATATGTAAATTATAGTATATATTGTTGAAATCTGGCGTAAATACCTTTCCAACGGTACAAAGATCTTTGAAATCGGTTAAGCCGTTCCATAGTAATCACAGCTTCAAAGTACCTATTACTAGTTTAAACTACCTATTTTCAGATATTTCGATACCTCGCCACGACCAAAATTTTTATACCTAGTAGTGCTTCGCACACAAGGTATATTAACTTTAGTGGCGTAACGGCAGTGCGTAACGGCATTAACGGATCGAGATAGATATTGACTTATATACATATATCAAAATGTTCAGGACGAAAAGAGAAATTGATTAAGCCATGTCCTTCCGTCCGTCTGTGAACACGATAACTTGAGTAAATTTTGAGATATTTTAATAAAATTTGGTATGCGGGTTCCTTGGCACTCATCTCCGAGCGCTATTTAAAATGGGCGAAATCGGATGTTAGCCACGTCCACTTTTTATATATATAATATTTTCGAAAACACAAAAAAAGTGATTACTCAGTACATAATACACATATAAGGATAAAATTTGGTGAATACATTGAGATTGAGGCATAAAATAAAATTCTAAAGAAATTTTTGAAAATGGGCGTGGCAACGCCCACTTTTGATTAAGTCAAATTTAGAAATAATATTAATCATAAATCAGAAACCGTTCAAGATATCGAAACGAAATTCAGCACGCAGGTTTTCAGGTATGCAAGGAATATTCTAGGAAAAAATGGGCGGGATCGGTTAAGGTCTACGCCCACTTTTATATGAAAGATTTTGAAAAGGATCGTAGATATAATAAATAGGCAATAACTTTGCGTAAAATAGCTTTACATCATTTATATTTTAGTTTTAAAGTTTCCGTAAACAAAGAAATCCAGAAACTTAAAATTTTCGAAAATGGGCGTGGCCCCGCCTTTTTTATAGTGTACTATTCCACAAAACTTTTATGCCATAACTCCGCCAAAAATTGATTTGTGGAAACGAAATTTGGTGATAATGTTCTATACAGGGTGGATGATGAAAGCCGCTACCAAAAAAAATATTAAATAACTTTTTTCTATTTAATGAATCTGGTTAATTTTTTTTTTATTTTGCAGATTGACTTTTACATTTAACAAAAATGGATAACTGGGACACTGAAACAAGAATTTGGATTGTCCGCCGCTATCACGCACTGGAGTCTGTAGTTTCGGTTCAAAGAGAGTATAGGCGCACGTTTGGCGGCAATCCTCCGAGCAGATGGACCATAATAAGACTTGTAAACAATTTTGCCGAGCATGGGACAGTCAACAGAAGACCTTACCATCGAAACCCTTCAGTTCGAACGGAGGAAACAATCGCTGCTGTAGCTGCTGCCATACAAAACAATCCACGTGTTTCGACAAGAAGCTTATCTGCTCAAATGGGTGTAAGCAGACAGTCATTACAGTCAATTATGCACAAAGATTTGGACTTATTCCCATATAAAATTCAAATGGCCAACAAACTGAACGCTGCAGACTTGCCGATTCGCTTGGAATTTTGCCAGAAGATGCTTCAAATGGTGGAAGAGGATGGAAACATGTTGAACTGTCTTTTCATGTCTGGCGAGGCCCATTTCGATTTAAACGGCAACATAAACAAACAAAATTGTCGAATATGGAGTGCTTCCAACCCACAGATACTCCATGAGACGGAATTGCATCCACTTCGTGTCACAGTGTGGTGTGCAGTTTCATCACGCTGCATTGTCGGGCCCTACTTCTTTGAAGAAAACGGTCACACCGTTACGGTTACTGGAGACCGTTACTTGAGCATGTTGAGAGAGTTTTTCTATCCAGAATTACGCCGAATGAGAATTTCTTTCAACTCTGTGTGGTTTCAGCAAGATGGTGCAGCTCCTCATATAGCCCAACCTGTTATGACAGAGTTGCGACGAAAATTTCCCAATAAGCTGATATCCAGAAACTCGACATTCCGTTGGCCACCCAGGTGACCTGACCTTACTGCACCTGACTTTTTCTTGTGGGGTTATTGCAAACAGGAAGTCTTCAAAGCAAAACCAACAAATTTGAATGAACTAAGGCAATCCATTCGAGAAACAATTGTGGCTATTCCTGTCTCAACTCTCCAAGCAGTAATGAACAACTTTTTGGTAAGATGCCGCACATGCATCGACGAGCAGGGGGGGCATTTAAATTCCATTATTTTTAAAACTAATTAAGCTATATTTAATAAAATTTAATGAGCTTTAACATGAATAAAAGAAAAATGAATTCCATACACTGAAAAAAAAATTATTTGAGTTTCTTAATGTAGCAAAATTCATCAGCCACCCTGTATATAAAGGTAACTGTTTTCTATAAAATTGGGCGAAATCGGTTGATGTCCACGCCCAGTTTTTTAACATAGTTCTGAAATTTTTTTTTGAAAAATTTAAAGAGCTATATTTCGATAACTAAGCAAGTTATATCAATTAGATTTTGCACACATAATAAGCTTTTTAAGAAAAAGTCGGCCGCAAAAAAATTTTTTCAATTTCTAAGAAGTAGGCGTGGCGTCACCCACTTTTCAACATAAAATTTCTGCTATTTTCAAAGGCAATCGCTTATAATTCAATATTGATATTTCATCAAAATTGGTCAGCTGCTTCTCAGTGGTATGTATTATACTCCTTTATTATATTTATATTTATATTATACTCCTGCCAAAAATTAGCCAAATCGGGAAACGCACAAGCGAAATATTCGGGCACGTAGTTAATAGCCCACTGCAATAGCGAAGTTATATATCTTTTTTGATTTTCATACCTTTTATAAACATTAAATGTATGTAAGTATGAGAACAAGAAGAGAAAAGTTCACTAAAATGATCAGCACGATGAGCGGAGTCGATTTAGCCATGCCCGTCTCTCCTTCCGTCTGTCTGTCTCTCCGTCTGTCTATTTGAACGCAAACTAGTCTCTCAGTTTTACAAAAGAATGCTGAAATTCGTGGTTTGCTTTGGCCGTTTTATAATATACTAGCAAACCCGACGTTGTTTTGACGTTTTGATAAATAGAACACATCTATGTATAAAATTTCATTCACTTGAACCAAATAAACTCCTATCTATACCGAACTGCAGCTTTATATGACCTGGGGGATTTTCCAAAAGCTATATATAGACTGTATCGTGGCCAGCGAATTCCTGAACCTATCGTGAAAGCTTAAGATCAAAACAAAACACAAAATATGTGGGCGTGGCACCGCCCACTTTTGAAAAATGATGTAGATATTGACTAAGTGACACATATATCCAAATTTCATTAATTTAGACCAAAAAAGTTCGGAGTTATGACGAATTGAAACTTTATATAGCCTGGGGGCGTGGCTCCGCCTACTTTTCCAATACTCTATACTGTCTATGCTGTACTTAGTGAACCCAAGTATATATTGTGAAAATTTCGTAACGATCGGTTGAGTTCTTTGGCGCCTATAAAAGACACCCTTTTTTATATCTATTTTTGTTACGCACACGAGGTATAAATATTACTTTATTCGGCATAAACGAATCGAGATATATATTTATTAATGTATGTCTAAACGTTCAGGATGAAAAGTAAAATATGCGTGCAAGTAGTTAATACCCCACTGCAAAAGCGAAATTTTATATCTTTTTTGATATTCATTCCTTTCATGAACATGAAATGTTTGTACGTATACTGAAATGATCAGGAGGATGAGCTGAGTCGATGTAGCCATCCGTATTTCGATACGTCTGTCTGTCTGTTCGTGTCTATTTGAACGCAAATACGAAGTGAAAGTATTAAAATAGCCCTGCGTAAATTGGGATGACATAATAGATCACTACTAGGTATATAATGTTCGGTTCCACCCGAACTTAGACTTTCTTACTTGTTTAAAATGAGGTTGTATTTGTATTGGTAAAATGTAGCTGCATGCAAAATTTCCTCTCAATCTGAGGGAGGGTAGGGTTGGTTACACAATGTGCCTCGTTTTATAGGTTTTGATATGAATTCATCATATATAAATATTAGACTGATCTAAATAAAAATAGTTTTTTTTTGGAAATTATATTGGTAGTTTTTTTTTTAGAATAGAAGAAAAGATACAGGAAATGTTACAGATCTTCATATTTATTTTATTTTATTATTAATTTCTAGCTTAGGTTTTGTATTTGTAGGACGGATCTCATGTTTGCTTTAAAACTCTCAAGCCATTTTGATCTCAATGAACCGTTACAAAAATTTTTATTCTTGGCCTTAAGTTTATTTATAGCCATGGATACTTTACAAAGGAATGTAAAATGTCTTTCGTTTGATACCCATATTTTCATATCCTGCTTCATTAAAAAAAATATATACAGCTGCCAACCCTTTAAAAACCTCCTAGTGGCAACGGTTAGCTAGGAGAGCAGGAAATATTGCATCTTACCTATATCCAAATACGTGAAGTCGTTTCAAAATGATAATGAATATGCCAAAAAAATAATTATATTGGGATTAGGTGGCAACCTTAGATATTAAATCTACCTAGAAATATTTTTGTTGAAACAGCTGTTTTTGATACCCATTTTAGCATATCTCATAACATTACAAAAAATCAGATAGGTGGCAACACCATTAAATCACCGTGAATGGCAACACCTAAGAAAACATTTTTAGTGTACAGTATACTATCTACATACCAAATTGCATACAATCGGTTATGCCTTTTCCGAGCTAGTGTAGATAATATAAAACAAAAACCGTTTAAGGTATCATAGTGCGGATTATCCTTATTGTACGTAATATGTCGTTGGGCGTCAATCATTTAAATTTTTAATTGATTTATTAATTGATTAAGAAAGTAATTGCAATTAAATCAACTGTAATTAAATAAATTGATGTAAAATTAATTGCAACTAAAATTTGAATTGCTTGTTGCAATTAAATTATTTAAAATTAAATAAATTGCAATTGAAAAAATTCTAGTTAATTTTTTGAATTGTATTATGCAGCAATTAAAAATAATTAACCATTTTTACAATTACCCGGGTAATTCTTGATTGATTTAATCCAAATTTTCAATACACTTTATCAGGGGAACAGAATTTTCACGAAAGTGATATTTGAAAGAAATCAAGCAATTTTTTACCATATATATAATCTACATGTTCTTGCAGTAGAAGCTTGCCACAATAAAACACCACGGTACCCGGCCAATAATACACTAGATAGCATCCGGGATCGTGTTTATTGTTAAATTCATAAAACAATTGTAATTAACAAATTGTTAATTATAGGGAAACACAATTAATAATTAATTAATTGTTAATTGCGAGCATTGCAATTGATTAATTGTTAATTGTGCACTCATGCAATTACAATTATAAATTGTTAATTGTAAAAGTTGTAATTACCAATTAAAAATTGCTAGTTATAGAATTTGCAATTAACAATTAATTAATTGTTAATTATTAACTGTTTTAACAATTATAATTTGCCCAGCACTTGTCGGGGGACCACGCCCATTTTTTTTTAAAGGACGAAGCTAAAAAAAAATTGTATAACAAGTCTATTTTACTTCCAAGTTTCGCTGTGGGACGAAAGGTGACAAACCTAAAATGGGGAAATGGGCGTGGTATTGCCATATTTTTGACCAGCCCTATATTCCCCCATTGCGATAGCCATAACTGGAATATTAATTACCGTATCATAACAAAATTTGTTGTCAGAAGAATTTTTGGTAGAAATAATCAAATTCGGTTGGTAACCGCGTTCAGCAGTTCCAATATTGTTGCTGGGGATCACAGCTGAGTATATATTCCTTAGTTGTACCCTAACTCAGACTCACTTACTAGTTTTCTTTCCTTTTGCTAAATTTTGTACCCATCTTTGCTGTTGTCCTTGTTGAGTTTTTTTTTAACATTTCTACTGCACCCAACGCTGGATATGGAAATTACTTGTGCATTTGTGATCTCCACGCATACAACCGCATATGGCTCACATAACATATGAGTACGTCTTCTTTTGGTTCACACTTGGGCAAAACTGAATGTTTCCTGGCAGCAGTGCCACATAGGAAATAGTTCAAACCTTATTAGGTTAGAACCAGTTCAATTCAATTACTTTTAAGAAGAATAGTTTTTAGTTGTAGATTTATGAAATTTCCTATCGATTCCAATACCTCACATGTCTAAGAAGATATTGGCACTAATATTTTAATGATGAAAATTTGGAAGTCTAGAGGTTTGCCTTTGTTACTCAATCACATGAGAACTTATTTTGATGAAATATGGTATGCGTGTCCTAGTACACAGGGTATTATAGTTTTGTCCGTATAAAGGTGGTTTGTAACGGTACGAAATAATGGATATAGATATGGATTTCCATATATCCAAGTTCTTAGAATGAACAGAGAAATCCATTAAGAGATCCGTTCGTCCGTGGACAAGATAACTTGAGTAAAAAATGAGATATTTGAATAAAATTTGTCACACAAGTTTCTTTATGCCCAAGGTAGGTTTATATTTAAAATGGGCGAAATCGAACCATAACCACGCCCCTTTTAAAATTCGATAATTCAATAATAAAAGCAGTTACAATTATCACTTTTGGTAGATTTTTTAAACTGGATGTTCTGTTGACGATTTTACCAAAGTTTTGGAAAGGGGGCTTGGCACCGCCCACATATGACTGAACACATTTTCAAATTTCGGCTGTTAATAAATACAGATTTGTTTATGAAATCAGGTAGGAGTTATACTATGGTTGTGGTTAATACACCCATGCAAAATAAGCGACATCTAGAAATACTGAACTGCCTATATACAAGGTGGCGCAAAAGTAATCCTCCTATCAGAAAATGCTATAAATTTTGCGATTGGCCCCTAAAGTCAGTTCTGTTTTGACATTTGTGTAGTAAACACATGCGAAATACACGTTAATAAACAATGTTACGCTACACTGCTCCAGAACGCGGAGTATTGCTGACTATTTATTTGACCAATAATCGGTCGGTGACTTTGGCACAACGTGAATTTCTTCGCAGATTTCCTGGCCGTCCAACGCCTACTGGTGAAACACTGCGACGTTTAGCCGCTCGCCTCGAAGAGACTGGCACAACACGAGATTCTGCCAGGCGTGGCAGACCCCGGAGTAGCCGTTCTGCAGAGAATATTGCTGCTGTAGCCGAGAATGTCATGGAAGCGCCGTCGACATCGACCAGACGACGTGCCACGCAAATGGGTATCAGTCGACGGTCTTTACAGCGAATTTTGGTACAAGATTTGAAGATGTTTCCGTACAAAGTCCAGACGGTGCATCAGCTGTTAGCTGCGCTCAAGCCATCCTTAATCACCACCAAGAGGAAGATGATTTTTCATCAAAAATAATCATGAGTGATGAGGCCCATTTCCATCTTAGCGGGTACGTAAAGAAGCAAAATTTTCGCTTCTGGGGCACTGAAAATCCGCGTGTAACCCAAGAAGAGCCATTACACCCGCTCAAAGTCACTGTATGGTGTGCTTTTTTCGCTGAAGGAGTCATCCGACCTTTTTTCTTCGAAGACGTCGCGGGCCAAACGGTTACTGTGAATGGTGAGTGCTACAGAGTTCTTTTTGCCGCAACTTGATGAATTGGGATTGGAAAACATGTGGTTCCAACAAGACGGTGCAACAGCACACACTGCGCTTGCCACAACCGATGTGCTGAAGGATGCATTTCCCGGCCGCCTAATCTCCCGTTTTGGCGATTTGCACTGGCCAGCAAGATGGCCTGATTTGACCGCTCCAGACTTCTTTTTGTGGGGCTTTTTGAAGTCGCGGTTTTATGTCAACAAGCCTCAGACTCTTGCAGCTCTTAAAGACAATATCCGTCAAGAATGTGAGGACCTATCGCCGGAAGTTTTGGCCAAAATGATGGAAAATGCCATAAAAAGGGCTCAAATGACAATCAACTGTGGCGGCGGCCATTTACATGACATCATATTCTCGACTTGATGTAAAAAAAATTTAAAGACCAAATAAAAATAATCCACAAGAAGAATTAAAGTTTTTCATTTTTTTTTTTAATTACAGCCAAAAAACATCGGAAGCTTACTTTTGCGCCACCTTGTATATCTTATTGACTGATACAGGTAGAATGATATAATTTGGCAGTCACATTAACTTTCATTATGCGATTTTTGCAAAATTTTGAAAAATGGGCGTGGCACCGCCCTGTTTTTGAACTCGCAAAAAGCCAGTTACTGTCTAACAAGTCTCACTGGCAACAAGGTTTCCTGTAGGGAGAGTGTTGGGATGTGTCTGTGTTGGTGCCTTGACGTATGTGGTGCATGCATGCGTGACCATAAGTTTGCGGTTTTGTATTTCATTTCGTTGCAGTTATATTCTGGTTACAAGATATCTAGTAGTTTTACGTAATTACCAACCAGAGCGAGGGGCGATGAGCTCTAATGTGTTAAACACCTTTATTGTGAGCTCAGAGGTAACCAGCAAGACTACTGTTGAGCGCAGCGCCTTAATAGCCATTAAAGTATATGTCCAATACAACGAAGCCTTATTAGATGCAGTTATATATCTGATATTATCATCATCACTACATTCTTATCTGAAATGAAAATAGTTGTAAATATGCCCTGCATCATATTATTCCAAATTTTAAAATTTCTTCCAGCTTTGTATGTCGGAATGCCATAGGGGGATTGAGAAAATTTTTTGTTTAATTTTTCCTCTTGCTAATACGTTTTCAAGCCAAGGCAAGAGCATCCACAGGCAAAGTAAATATTTGAATATACATTTGAGCTAATATTTAGTTGCCTGTGAAAATAGTTGTGCCACAAGCTAAAAATTAACTAGAAAATACTCGCACACATATTAAAGTACATTAGACTACACCAAAAACAAAAAAAAGTTTCAGGTGTCTATCATTGCTAGTTTCCATTAGGACTGATCTCATATTTGTTTTTTTTCTGACAAACCATTGAAGTAAAGTGGTTGAATATAGTCGAAAATGTCGTAAAAACTGCTTATTGCAATCAAAAAAAGTTTCCAGTACAATGAACAAACTCAATTGAATGAAAAGTAATCTTTGCCTTCAAAATTTCAAAATGTATACAAAATTTATGGCCGAATGTAGGACCGTTATTAATTTTTGGTAAAAGATTCGGATTCAGCAATTAATATAGTGATTTTTGTATCTTTGACAAATTTCCATACTAAAAATGTTAAATCAAACAAAAAGATGATACAAAATTTTAAGATTACATTTCCGTCACTGTCGGCAAAAAGAAGCGGCAAAATTGTCTTTCAACAAAAACCGAATTTTGTTTATAAAATTTTAACCATAGAAATTGTACTAAATTTATGAGATTTGAAAATACAACAACTCGTTCGATCGCTAATTTCCGCTGTTTTTTTTAGGGATTTTTAATTATCTCAACCAGCGCGCCACCTTGCGGATTTCGTGGCAAATATATTGAATTGCCATCTAATATTCAGCTGCCTAAGTCACGGTGGAAGTAAGTTAAAATCGATCACTATTTTCTATATAGTTTCATCCGTACGCCACCTAGTGGATTTTTTCCCTTGATTGCATTGTTACCAGTTTCGGCACTGTGGGCAGAGTTTCAAGTCCCTGGCTCAACGGGAGGTTACTCAAAAATATCGTATATCACAAGTTTTTTAAGACTTTAGTTCTCTCGATCATTTTCTTAACAGTGTGACCCTCCGCTTGTCAGGAATTTTAAGTTATATCGACAAGTGCACCTTCTAGCGGAAAGAACGAAAACACTGAAGATGGCGGATCGCCGAAACGGGTTTGTAACAAAACAAAAATTTACAAGGGATGACGAAAAATCGTTCCAATATACACCTTCTAGCGGAACTTTGTGTCTTTACTTGTTGATCTGTGTAAAAAGTTTCAATGCTCCAGCTTAAATGAATTTTCCATATATCACGATCCGTTAGCCACCTAGCGGACTTGCATTGCATTGCCGCCGGGTACTGAACCATGTACCAAATTCCAAGTGTCTAGTTTGACGGAAATTTGCCTAAAAACCATACAAATGGGTGAAGATGAACGATCTTGACGAAGATGTTTCACTCAAAACTTTTGTGGGTAATTTAATGAAAAAAAATTTGGCTCAGTCTAAAGCATATGTACTACAATCAAAGATGTTAAAGCAGCGGAAAGCGGCGCTTAGCAGAAGAGTGTATGGTGTAGTATTTTTCTATTATCTGCTAGGAACGTAAGCTCCTAGAGTACACACATACATATATCTTCTTTTATTAGCTCATTTGCATGTGTTCATATGTACACACTTTTGTTTTGATCCATGTTCTTTCACCACTCTTATTTCGTTCATTGAAACCGCATACTTGCACCACAATGTAAATGCATTTAAATTTGAATTAGGTTTTCCCCCTGGGTTGCTGGTGTATTTTTGCTTTTACTCTGCTATTTGTTAAGCATTTTTCTTTTTGGTGTATACTACTTTAAAGTAGGCACACATACCTACATTTGGATTTGCTCCATTTATTGTGTGAGCTGTTCGTTTGTAGACTGTGAGCTTTGCGTTTTGCTACGACGCTTATGAATGTTCCTGAATCTAATATTCCCTTTGCAGTTATTGTTACATAAACGTATTGCGGTTGGCTAGATAATTGCTAATGTAAATATCCTGTTCACTTGCACACACACACACACGCTCACTGTTTCACTCGTACAGCTTATCACTCACACGCATTCATTATGTTGCTTATACGCCCCGTACTCACTTACACAACTCATTTTCTACATTTCAACATTTTTGCCGGCGTCAGGGACATGTGAAATTTGAATTAAGATTTATTATTATTTTATTCAAATAAGCATGCTTTTTGCAATTAATATTCATATTTAACGTTAGATTTGCTTTCAACATTTTTTGTTTTTTTTTCTTTTTTACATACATATACATATCTTGTTTCAGATTTCTGCTCATTCTCTCTACTTACTCTGCGTTCTTATGATAGATTTTGGTTTTGTTTTTGTTTTTTTCGTTACAGAATTTGCATTTCATGTTGATGTAGCGACTGCATATAAAATAATTGCAGACACATTCACTGAAAAGGAAATTTGCGATCTCACAGAAATTCAATTATTTCCGCCACAAAAAATGGTCAACATAGTGCAGAAAGGTTCACCGCTACGCAAAATGATTACATATGGGTAAGTACGGGGTGGAGATTTTTTTTATTAATTTTTGAATGAACATGTTTGTGCATGTGTGCTTGTTTTTATTCTTATAAGCTGCAGTGAAACGGAGGACTATTATGAAATAAGACCAGTTTTGAACTAGAACTAACTTAGCTCAAACCAGTTCCAAAAAGCCAAGATGTTTGGAAATTACTTCTGTATGCGGAGAGTTGGAAATAATCCAGTAAATGAAATTATTTTAAGACTTTATGTGACTACCACTGACGCTATAGCTTGTTATCTCTACCATGTGGACCGATTACTTATGGACCATAACAAATCAGAAATTGCATTTTGTTATAAATATAATTCACTCAACTACCACAAATAGTCGCTGAAATGAATCTGTGACCATTGTAGTGGCTTTAACTTGCTTTTCATTGACGCTATGATTTCGTAGCAATCAAATATGTACCACCTGGTGACTGCGACTTTCAGGGAACTTTAAAAATACACATCTCTATCTTTAATTTTTTGCTTGCTTTATCTTGCAGCTTGTTGAGATATAGAGAAGTGTGGCTGGGTGTGCTAGTAACAAACATAAATAAATAATCCACAAGCTACAATGACCATAAGACAAAAATTTTTAGTAGTGTTTAGTGGAATTTATTAGCCTCCTTTGAGAAACACTGATTTGAATAACAGCTTCTAACTCCCTTTAATAAGAGTAGAGAATAACATATCCAAGAATGTCTTTTTGGGCAGGTAACACTTGCTTTATTGTCGCTATAAAGTATCACTTATATCTTCCATTACTTAAAAGGGACAGCAGAGAACACGAAAACTTAAGGGACACTTAGGGCCTCTTAATATTAGCTGCAACATTAAAGTTGCATTCAGGTAAAATGAGTTAGCCGCCGCTATCAACATTGGACACTTTTAAGTTTTGAACACTTCAAGGTAACCACGATATTCTTAATACCGGCAAAGCTACTTAAATCCTAAATAATTTCAAAGCAACCATTAGTGGTCGAAACTACCACGCAACGACTACGACTTTCTCACATAAATTTACTTGTTCAACAAATTCATAAATTTTTTGGCAGTTACGTAATCTTCGCGCGGTAAAAGTCCCCGACTCTGTTACTAAAACTTTGCTGCTAGTGTCGTGCTCAAATGAAGAAAATACAGTTAGCCGAATAATCGTGTTTGGTGTTCATATTAGTTTTAAAGTAGTTTACAACTAATTGGTTTCACTGCAGGGTAATCATAGGTTAAGATTCATTATTTTCAAAGCACATTATGGCAAAAGTTATTACTTGTCAAAAATAAACAAATCTTCAGCATAGATTCATCACTGGACGCAGTGCTATAGCAATCTTTTATTAACGAATAGTAAAAGAAAGACGGGCATATACTTTATTTTGACTTCTCAAATTGTAGCAGAAAAGCTTTGATATATAAAGCTTTGATGCATTTAGTATTCGAAATTTCGGAGAAGTTGTGTTGTTAGTGCCGTGAAATGGTAGGGATAGTGAATATTTAGGCTACACTTAGACCCAACCTATGTTCATGTGTCTCATATGTAGCCTGTCGTTTATCGACAGCAAAAAGTGTTAATCTTAACCCTTTTGCCACCAAATCGTCAAGAGGTGACGCTTTAGAATGTTTCCGTATTTCTGGTATAAGACAGTAATTGTATAACAGTCGGACCAAGAGTTCTAGGTGCAAGGATTTTATGACCTAGAATTCGACTTTTTAACATGCTTTTTACAACTCCGTATTTGAACAACTCGGATATTATTATATTTGAGCAGGGATTTTGAAATTCGTGCTTGTATTTCCATCGGAGGGGATTGGGGCTCAGGACGGAGAATTTCTGGATTGAATTATCCGTCATTATTCCTACCAGAAAGCATTCCATAGTCCCCAGCACACAACTCTCAGTTTCAGGTCGGTCCGCAATGTGGCTCAGTAGCCACATTGTTTAAAGATGGCGGAGACAGGGCTCACATGTATTTTACGGTTTATCAGAATCAAGGTCTTTATCACCGTCGTTATTCTCCTATTTCTTTTTTTTCTTTATTTCTAGCCACTGTATGGGATCTTGATATGCAAATTTTTCTTCTGTTTAGAATTCCCTCCAAAGCGAATACTCCGCCCTACGTTTATGTCCTACCTAAATGCATGCTCTTCAGCCAGGGAATTTAAAACGTTTGTCATCATCAGAAAGGAGTTTTCACAGAAGAATTTTCTATTATTTTCACTGCAGGTGTTGCTTATATGGGTGCTGGACAGACCCGAGTCTAGTTGAAAACCAGTGTTGATACCGAGAACAATGACATGAACATGAGATATCCTTTCGAGTATTCGAGCGAAAATTTCGCCTGATGATTTATGGTCCTTCCCATAAAGTCAAGATAGAGTATCAAATGATGAGCTTTATGGAGATATGACCATAAACCATCGAATTAAAGCCCAAAGGTTCCACTGAAGCCCCGGCAAAGAAGGATTTCGTATCGGCAATATATATATAGAAATAGTCAGCACAGTAAGGGAAGATTTCTACTGAGAAAAACTTAGCCTCAGTATTGCTGAAAGGGGTGAATCTTCGTGCTTTGATACGTAATGACCAAATCCATAAATTTTGATGATGAATTTAAGGTGAAGATCTTTGGAAACCTGCTATTCTTTCGCCCCTAAGCGGTTCTGTACTACATAAATAGTAATTTTCTAATCCGTACAAATTCCCTACACATTTAACAAACTATTCCCCTTTTTGTAGTCAAAACCATTTACTTGCGTACTTTTTGTACTCTCTTATAAATTCTGCGACGTTATCAAATATGAAAATGGAAATATCCAAAGCAACAATAAAATTGAGTTAAAAGTTAAAAGTGCTGCGGTTATGGAGTAAGCTCCTGCAAAACGCTAAGAATTTTCCCTAAGCACAGACAGACCACAGATAGCAATAAACAAGAAACGGAAAAGGTTGCCAGCAATGCAAAATATGCAACTTGTTGTGGCGCTACAGCACAGAAATATAATTGAGAAAATTATGAGGAGACAATATTGTTGTGAGTTAGAAATGCTTTTTATGGATGCTGCTTTCAAATAAGCTAAGTAAAAATGGAAATATGAAATGCCTGGGTAATAAATATAAAAGATGCTGACTAAGCAAGAAAGTTGAAAGGATGACCTAGCAAGTAGGGAAGTGAACTGCACATGTTTGAGTGCGTTTATATATGTATGTATGCTGGAGTTTTGGTGTGGAAGCAAGCAAAACTCAACTCACTAAATTTTTATATAAATTTCAATGGTTTTTGTATGCTGAAAATCAATCTCAATATTGGTAATTTTAAAGTGAGATTTTATTTTACATAGTTAAAATAGAATTATAATAAAAAAAAAAGGAAAAAAAAAACAAGTAAGTGATTAACATTTTGGGTATAATCGAGCACTTTTACTTAGCTCTTAATGAAATTTGGTATACAGGTTCCTTGGCACTCATTTCCTTGCGATATTTAAAATGAGCGAAATCGAATGATACCCACGCTCACTCTTTATATATAGACTACTTTCGAAAATACAAAAAAAGTGATTATTCAGTACATAATACACTTACAAGGATACAATTTGGTGTGTACATTAACTTTAAGGCAAACAATAAATTTCTCAAGAAATTTTTGAAAATGGACATGGCACCGCCCACTTTTGATTAAGTCAGATTTAGAAATATTTTTAATCATAAATAAAAAACCGTTCAAGATATCGAAACGAAATTCAGCACACATATTTACAATAATACAAGGAATGTTAAGGAACAAAATGGTCGACATCGGTTAGGGTCCACGCCCACTTTTATAAGAAAGATTTTCAAAAGGATCATAGATAAATTAAGTAGGCAATAACTTTGCGTATAAAAGCGTTATATCATTTCTATTTCACTTTAAAAGTGTCAAAAATATAAATTTTTGAAAATGGGTGTAGCCCCGCCCCCTTTATACTGAATTATTCCACAAAACTTTATATACCATAACTGCGGAAAAAAATTGATTTATCGAAATAATATTTGGCGAAAGTGTTGGATATATTAAAGATAAATGTTTGTTGTAAAAATGGGCGAAATCGGTTAACGGCCATGCCCAGGTTTTTTACATAGTTCTGAAGAATTTTTGTAAAATGTAAAACGCGATATTTCTTTAATCATATATTAAGAAAAACTCAACCGCAAAAAATTTTGTGAATTTTTGGAAGTAGGCGTGGCGCTGCCCACTTTTCAATATAGAACATCTGCTATTTTCACAGGCAATTGCTTATAGTTTCAGCAAAATATTTCAATCAATATTGGTCAGCTGCTTATTAATAGTATGTAGTATACTCCTGCCAAAAATTAAGCAAATCGGATAACACACACGTAAAATATCCGGGAAGTTGTAATACCACACTTTATAGGGAATTTGTGTCTCTGCCCGTTTCTCTATTTGAACGCAAAATCTTTTAAACATAAAATGTGCATGTATGGCTATTTTGTAAAGATGTTGTTAGCAGTATTAAAATAGACCTGCGTAAATTGGTATGCTATAATAGATCACTACTAATGTTCGGTTCCACCCGAACTTAGATCTCCTTACTTGTTTTATAAAACTTCAATCGCGTTACTATTTTGATTACAGAGATATCTCTTCTCCTGCTTTACTGATCCACTTCTTTCCCACTATTTTAAAAAGTGGGCGTGGTTTTCAATGGACTTTGCTCATTGTGATCAAAATTTTTTCGTTATATAAAATAGGTGCACTCAATTTAGTTATGCTACCTCAACTCTTTTCCTAGTTAAGGTTACTAAAACGTTAGAATATGCTTGTACAAAAAAAGGTGCCCTGCCACGCCCATTGTGAACAATTTATATGTTTTTGCCTTTTAGCTTACAACGGAATTTGTTTTTTATATTTAATAGATTTAAAGTTATTTTTCTCTTAGTTATTGCATTTTGTGTTTGCTTTGGATCCTTTTGAAAAACTTTTATATTCAAGCAATCGTGATCCTAAATTGATCTCGCCCATTTTTAAACTCCTAGAAACCTGCATATCTGAATTCAATAAAATACCTCAAAGCTCCCGCCTTGGTGTAACGGTAGTATTACCGGCCTACCACACTGAAGGTCCAAGGTTCGAGTCCTGGGACAGGCAACATGAAATATGGTTTGAAAAAGTTTATTTAAACGGTGTCACCTCTCGGCAGTGGTTTGTCAAACTCTCCGAGTGTATTTCTGCCATGGAAGGCTTCTCAGCAAAAATTTATCGCCTTTGTAGTTGTAGTTCGGAGTCGTCAAAAAAACAGTAGATCTCGCCAATTTGTAGGAAAAAATTCGAAGCGGCAAACCACAAATTGGAAGAGAAGCTCGGCGCAGAAAGTCTCTCCTGAGGTTTATGATGATATACCTGTTCTTTATCGCGTCATATATTTATTTTACCTCAAAATATGTACAGGTTGTCATATTTATGAATAGGAGGATTGTTTTCGTTTTTTCCTCCAGAACACTTATATACATATACAGAGTGGCTGATGAATTTTGCTACGTTAAGAAACTCAAATAATTTTTTTTTTCAGTGTATGGAATTCATTTTTCTTTTATTCATGTTAAAGCTCATTAAATTTTATTAAGTATAGCTTAATTAGTTTTAAAAATAATGGAATTTAAATGCCCCCCCTGCTCGTCGATGCATGTGCGGCATCTTACCAAAAAGTTGTTCATTACTGCTTGGAGAGTTGAGACAGGAATAGCCGCAATTGTTTCTCGAATGGATTGCCTTAGTTCATTCAAATTTGTTGGTTTTGCTTTGAAGACTTCCTGTTTGCAATAACCCCACAAGAAAAAGTCAGGTGCAGTAAGGTCAGGCGACCTGGGTGGCCAACGGAATGTGGAGTTTCTGGATATCAGCTTATTGGGAAATTTTCGTCGCAATTCTGTCATAACAGGTTGGGCTATATGAGGAGCTGCACCATCTTGCTGAAACCACACAGAGTTGAAAGAAATTCTCATTCGGCGTAATTCTGGATAGAAAAACTCTCTCCACATGCTCAAGTAACGGTCTCCAGTAACCGTAACGGTGTGACCGTTTTCTTCGAAGAAGTAGGGCCCGACAATGCAGCGTGATGAAACTGAACACCACACTGTGACACGAAGTGGATTCAATTCCGTCTCATGGAGTATCTGTGGGTTGGAAGCACTCCATATTCGACAATTTTGTTTGTTTATGTTGCCGTTTAAATCGAAATGGGCCTCGTCAGACATGAAAAGACAGTTCAACATGTTTCCATCCTCTTCCACCATTTGAAGCATCTTCTGGCAAAATTCCAAGCGAATCGGCAAGTCTGCAGCGTTCAGTTTGTTGGCCATTTGAATTTTATATGGGAATAAGTCCAAATCTTTGTGCATAATTGACTGTAATGACTGTCTGCTTACACCCATTTGAGCAGATAAGCTTCTTGTCGAAACACGTGGATTGTTTTGTATGGCAGCAGCTACAGCAGCGATTGTTTCCTCCGTTCGAACTGAAGGCTTTCGATGGTAAGGTCTTCTGTTGACTGTCCCATGCTCGGCAAAATTGTTTACAACTCTTATTATGGTCCATCTGCTCGGAGGATTGCCGCCAAACGTGCGCCTATACTCTCTTTGAACCGAAACTACGGACTCCAGTGCGTGATAGTGGCGGACAATCCAAATTCTTGTTTCAGTGTCCCAGTTATCCATTTTTGTTAAATGTAAAAGTCAATCTGCAAAATAAAAAAAAAATTAACCAGATTCATTAAATAGAAAAAAAGTTATTTAATTTTTTTTTGGTAGCGGCTTTCATTAGCCACCCTGTATATACTATATAAGGCAATATCAATCTGAATTCGCGTATTCCGACCTACCTTCACATAGTAAGTATACTCTGTGCTTTATGCATAGCTCAGTATAAAACTAAAAAACTAAATGTTGATTGATGAATCTACGTTGAAAGTTTGGCCTCAACTCAATTTTGCTGGTTGATTCTTTTGCTTTTGTATATTTTACCTTTTTTGATAAAAGTTAAGTTTTGTTTTTGGAAGTTCGTACTGTGATGTGAATAACTGATTCATGCCTAAATGCTTCGTTGAGTTGAGACTTTTGCTTGCTATGCTAACATTTTAGTTGAATTAAAAATTTTGTTATTCTTAAATTTTAAAATAAAAAATTTGAATTTTTTCACGCAGTCTACTTAAGGGTGATTCCACATTTAATTCAGAACTTTAAATTTTAAGAAATTTTAACATAAATTAATTTTGTATGTGATGAAGTTGAGCCAAACAATTGAATAAATATTTTTGAAAAATAATGAAAGATTGGAATTTTTAGTTTTTGTACAGAAACAAAAGCGTGTGGGGTTATACATCCATAAATATTACAACAATCGATTTATTTGATGATTTTCCGACAGGGTGGAAAGTTGATGTATATACCAACGATTCTCCGTCATCCCTTGTCAAAATTGGTTTTGTAACAAACCGTTTTCGGGACAAGGGATGACGGAAAATCATTCCAATATACATCAACATTACAACAATCCTATAAAGTCAGCGTACAAATGAACATCTGCTGCAGGTTTTTCTAACTTGCTTGAATGAACCTTCAAAAAATACTCATAAACTTTAGACATAGTAACGTGAATCCTTCCATTCCTTCTGTAAGTAAATATTTAAAGGTAGACAATAATTCGAAAAATAATTGGCTAATGAATCTCCGACGTTGTATTAAAAAAATGTAAGAGATTTTTTATTTTTTAAAAATAATTTTAGATTAAGGGTACTATTTTCGAAACTGTATAAAAGTTATTTCTAGATTTTTGGATTTTCTCAATATTTCGGGATTTTCGGGATTGTTTGAAGTTTATTTCATGATTTCCGGGATTATTATCGGTATTTACATATTTGCAAAATTTTTTCGCGATTTCCGGGATTTCATAAATATTGTTTGGGATTTTGTATTAAGATTATTTCGGTATTTTATCCGAAGTATTTCGATATTTTGCTTATCATTTTCAGGATTGTATAAAGACTGTTTCGGGATTTGAATGTACTTTATTTTAGATTTTCGTTATTATTTGTACGATTACTGCATTATTCACATATCGACGGCTGAGTGGAAGATCACCCCATTTCACGATATTTTTCAAAATTTGGTTTAGGAACATCCTACTTTAGAAAGCGTTTCAAAAATGTTTCGTCTGAAGAAAAATTCAATACATTTTTTCCGGAGATAGGGCGTTTTTGAATCAAATCCTGAAATAGAGTGTTATGTAAGCAAATTTTGATATAGGCAGTTTTTGAGAAATATTTTCAAATAGGGTGACTTTAGCTCAGCCGGCGATTTATGACTATTAAGATATTTTTGCCTGTATTCGTAATTGTATCTTCAATAATCCGGAACTTTCGTGGTTATATAAAGATTACTGCGGGTTATGCATAATTTTACAGAACTACTTCGTTAATCTTTTTTTGAAACAGTGTAGGACTAATTTTCAATTAAATGAGCCTTTCCGATGTTTGTGTGATAATTATAACACTCACTCCAGCACATTTGATATTTCCGACTCGCTTTTTAGCATTAAAAAATCGATACTGTCCTCGCTTAACCCATAGAAACTTTATGAATTTACTCTTTACAATCGAACTGATTACTTCTTCGCTTGATAAATTATTTATAAGTTTTAATTTCTTGTGTTACTTAGCTGAAGAGTTTTCCTCTGTAGCTGAGCAGTTTTAGATATCGACACTTAACAAACCTCTGCCTTTCAACGACTCGGAAATATATATATACTAAAAAAAAAAGAAAAAAGCCGTGCGTTATACGGATGCGCCCTTCGTGTCGGTTGGGTGGGATGGTGGGTTATCCGTTGTGAATTATTATTATTATTATTATTACAGGGTGGCTGATGAATTTTGCTACATTAAGAAACTTAAACAATTTTTTTTCAGTGTATGGAATTCATTTTTCTTTTATTCATGTTAAAGCTCATTAAATTTTATTAAATATAGCTTAATTATTTTTAAAAATAATGGAATTTAAATGCCCCCCCTGCTCGGCGATGCATGTGCGGCATCTTACCAACAAAGGTGTTCATTACTGCTTGGAGAGTTGAGACAGGAATAGCCGCAATTGTTTCTCGAATGGATTGCCTTAGTTCATTCAAATTTATTGGTTTTGCTTTGAAGACTTCTTGTTTGCAATAACCCCACAAGAAAATGTCAGGTGCAGTAAGGTCAGGCGACCTGGGTGGCCAACGGAATGTGGAGTTTCTGGATATCAGCTTATTGGGAAATTTTCGTCGCAATTCTGTCATAACAGGTTGGGCTATATGAGGAGCTGCACCATCTTGCTGAAACCACACAGAGTTGAAAGAAATTCTCATTCGGCGTAATTCTGGATAGAAAAACTCTCTCAACATGCTCAAGTAACGGTCTCCAGTAACCATAACGGTGTGACCGTTTTCTTCGAAGAAGTAGGGCCCGACAATGCAGCGTGATGAAACTGAACACCACACTGTGACACGAAGTGGATTCAATTCCGTCTCATGGAGTATCTGTGGGTTGGAAGCACTCCATATTCGACAATTTTGTTTGTTTATGTTGCCGTTTAAATCGAAATGGGCCTCGTCAGACATGAAAAGACAGTTCAACATGTTTCCATCCTCTTCCACCATTTGAAGCATCTTCTGGCAAAATTCCAAGCGAATCGGCAAGTCTGCAGCGTTCAGTTTGTTGGCCATTTGAATTTTATATGGGAATAAGTCCAAATCTTTGTGCATAATTGACTGTAATGACTGTCTGCTTACACCCATTTGAGCAGATAAGCTTCTTGTCGAAACACGTGGATTGTTTTGTATGGGAGCAGCTACAGCAGCGATTGTTTCCTCCGTTCGAACTGAAGGGTTTCGATGGTAAGGTCTTCTGTTGACTGTCCCATGCTCGGCAAAATTGTTTACAAGTCTTATTATGGTCCATCTGCTCAGAGGATTGCCGCCAAACGTGCGCCTATACTCTCTTTGAACCGAAACTACGGACTCCAGTGCGTGATAGCGGCGGATAATCCAAATTCTTGTTTCAGTGTCCCAGTTATCTATTTTTGTTAAATGTAAAAGTCAATCTGCAAAATAAATAAAAAATTAACCAGATTCATTAAATAGAAAAAAAGTTATTTAATTTTTTTTTGGTAGCGGCTTTCATTAGCCACCCTGTATATTTGAGTAAATGAGAGACTAGCAAGGGGCCACCTCGACAGTTTATGCTTACATCTTTCACACACATACACACACACATACACACACAAATATCATTGTGAACAATTTATATGTTTTTGCCTTTTAGCTTACAACGGAATTTGTTTTTTATATTTAATAGATTTAAAGTTATTTTTCTCTTAGTTATTGCATTTTGTGTTTGCTTTGGATCCTTTTGAAAAACTTTTATATTCAAGCAATCGTGATCCTAAATTGATCTCGCCCATTTTTAAACTCCTAGAAACCTGCATATCTGAATTCAATAAAATACCTCAAAGCTCGCGCCTTGGTGTAACGGTAGTATTACCGGCCTACCACACTGAAGGTCCAAGGTTCGAGTCCTGGGACAGGCAACATGAAATATGGTTTGAAAAAGTTTATTTAAACGGTGTCACCTCTTGGCAGTGGTTTGTCAAACTCTCCGAGTGTATTTCTGCCATGGAAGGCTTCTCAGCAAAAATTTATCGCCTTTGTAGTTGTAGTTCGGAGTCGTCAAAAAAACAGTAGATCTCGCCAATTTGTAGGAAAAAATTCGAAGCGGCAAACCACAAATTGGAAGAGAAGCTCGGCGCAGAAAGTCTCTCCTGAGGTTTATGATGATATACCTGTTCTTTATCGCGTCATATATTTATTTTACCTCAAAATATGTACAGGTTGTCATATTTATGAATAGGAGGATTGTTTTCGTTTTTTCCTCCAGAACACTTATATACATATACAGAGTGGCTGATGAATTTTGCTACGTTAAGAAACTCAAATAATTTTTTTTTTCAGTGTATGGAATTCATTTTTCTTTTATTCATGTTAAAGCTCATTAAATTTTATTAAGTATAGCTTAATTAGTTTTAAAAATAATGGAATTTAAATGCCCCCCCTGCTCGTCGATGCATGCGCGGCATCTTACCAAAAAGTTGTTCATTACTGCTTGGAGAGTTGAGACAGGAATAGCCGCAATTGTTTCTCGAATGGATTGCCTTAGTTCATTCAAATTTGTTGGTTTTGCTTTGAAGACTTCCTGTTTGCAATAACCCCACAAGAAAAAGTCAGGTGCAGTAAGGTCAGGCGACCTGGGTGGCCAACGGAATGTGGAGTTTCTGGATATCAGCTTATTGGGAAATTTTCGTCGCAATTCTGTCATAACAGGTTGGGCTATATGAGGAGCTGCACCATCTTGCTGAAACCACACAGAGTTGAAAGAAATTCTCATTCGGCGTAATTCTGGATAGAAAAACTCTCTCCACATGCTCAAGTAACGGTCTCCAGTAACCGTAACGGTGTGACCGTTTTCTTCGAAGAAGTAGGGCCCGACAATGCAGCGTGATGAAACTGAACACCACACTGTGACACGAAGTGGATTCAATTCCGTCTCATGGAGTATCTGTGGGTTGGAAGCACTCCATATTCGACAATTTTGTTTGTTTATGTTGCCGTTTAAATCGAAATGGGCCTCGTCAGACATGAAAAGACAGTTCAACATGTTTCCATCCTCTTCCACCATTTGAAGCATCTTCTGGCAAAATTCCAAGCGAATCGGCAAGTCTGCAGCGTTCAGTTTGTTGGCCATTTGAATTTTATATGGGAATAAGTCCAAATCTTTGTGCATAATTGACTGTAATGACTGTCTGCTTACACCCATTTGAGCAGATAAGCTTCTTGTCGAAACACGTGGATTGTTTTGTATGGGAGCAGCTACAGCAGCGATTGTTTCCTCCGTTCGAACTGAAGGGTTTCGATGGCAAGTCTTCTGTTGACTGTCCCATGCTCGGCAAAATTGTTTACAAGTCTTATTATGGTCCATCTGCTCGGAGGATTGCCGCCAAACGTGCGCCTATACTCTCTTTGAACCGAAACTGCGGACTCCAGTGCGTGATAGCGGCGGACAATCCAAATTCTTGTTTCAGTGTCCCAGTAATCCATTTTTGTTAAATGTAAAAGTCAATCTGCAAAATAAAAAAAAATTAACCAGATTCATTAAATAGAAAAAAAGTTATTTAATTTTTTTTTGGTAGCGGCTTTCATCAGCCACCCTGTATGTGCCAAACTAAACAAACCATAACTTTTTCCAACCATAACTCTTTCAAAATCGCAGAAGCCACATTTCAACCCGTAGTTAATTTGATATGGAATGCCTCAAAACTTACATCTAAATATACCATGTCCGTAATTCATATAAGATTATTATACTCACCTCTCACACACGTAATTCTCCATCTCCAATTGTTAGTAATTTCTGACATATGCATTTGGGAATATGTTTGTGCTTATAAGATAAGATTTATTACGTTTGCTTATTGAAGAACTGGGCAATTGTTGCTCCATACATACAAGTCTATGTATATGAAATGTGAAATGTGTCTGTTGGAAACTATCATATTGCTATTATACTATAAGATTGTATGTGTCCACATGTGCAGATTAATTTTGTTGGGCATGAGTGAGGTGTGGTGTGTGTGAAAGGCATGTCATGTTCATGACAAGGGAACATAAAAGACCAAAACAGGCCGTATGTGACTATCGCAGTCAGTTTACTCACTTATATGTGTGCATATATACAAACAAACATGTATACACTAACAAATTTTAGTATTAAAATGTTTGGCCAACTTAAATGTGAGTTTACTAGTCAAGAATGCTAACAGTTGCGATAATTGTTGGTGCCAGGGAAAAGCAACGCCTTTCTAAATTCTCACTTTTCTAGAACGAATTAATTTTTTGAGATTTCTGTCCCATATGGTACACGTTTCGTATGCTTGTGCCAGAGGAGCGAATGTCAAAGTAGCATTTTGTGCCTTTGCTACGTATAGCTATATTGCAATTTATTACACCATTTGCTGCCTGTCGTGGTTTAGTGGGTATATGATAACTGAGTTAGGATTTTAAAGACCTAAAAACCTGTAAAAAAGGCAAAACAAAGTGACGAAATAAGCAGGAAATAGCATCAAAAGATACAAATAAGGCAATCAAAAAAAAAAAGAAAAAGCTGAAAAATTCATTTATTTTCATAAAGGCACTCATTTTTGAACTTATAACAACACGATAAAATAGAAATGATAGAGTAGATTTATTGTAATTTTGGTTTAACTTTGATTCCAAACGAGCTTTTAAGCTCTAAGTTGTTGTAACATTGTACCACAAGATGCATCTCAAAAGTTTGAAATATCACTTTCAAGAAAGGCTTTAAGTGGTGGCTAGTGGTGCCCACTTGAAATATTAAATATTGGCAGTTTTGAAATTATCAGGGATAAGGGCATTCTCGTAGCCATGTACTATTTTACCAACATCCTTTTTTGTATGGCATGTTAGCAAGGTAGCAGTAAAACAAGCAGTCTAGAAAATTATTTTGAATTAAACTGCAGTGCTGTAAGCACTTAAGCAAAAGCAATGCGATTTAAAATTACCAGTTCTTACACTTTTCATGAACATGAAATGGTATTATAACTTTGGTCCAATGTTTGTAAGTATTGGTAAAAGAAGGCATGGACCCACCAATAAGCATACCGAAATGATCAGGGCGATGAGCTGAGTTGATTAAGCCATGACCGTCTGTCCGTCCGTCTGTCTGTCTGTTTGAACGCAAACTAGTCCCTCAGTTTTAGAGATATCTCTATGAAATTTGGTATGGGGCCGCCATTTTGTAAAGCACTAATAATTTGTCGGAACAACCATAATTGGGTCCATACAACGCATAGCTCCCATGCAATCGATTGTATTTTTCGTGGTAATTTTCAATCAAAATCACCATATCTCTTACCAGAAAAACATTAAATTTCCATTAAATCCGATCTCTGGTGATGACACACTGACTGCTCGAGATTCAAGTCCGGGCACAAGCAGCATCAAAAACATTTTATAAAAATAATATTCGAAAACGAGGTCCCTTCGGTGGCCGTCCGCGAACGCTCTCAAAGCATTTATGCAATGATAAGTCTCTGCAATGAAAAGCTTCGCAAATAAAATTAGACGGCCTTAGAAGTTGTTACCTGCATAAAACATGTAAGCGATTAAAAGCAGCAACCCAAAAATTCAAAGAAAATGCTATTATCGGATCGAGTGTTCCTGGAAGCAGCGATTGCATACTAATCATCATTCAGAACCCTGGTATAAAATGCATAAAGTTACTTATGAGCAGATTTTTAAAAAATCAATTTCAATGTTAAGCTACCTGGAGTTGTACAATAGAAGTTGACTGAAAAATATGTCTTAAAAATATAAATTTTTTAGATGGATCTATTATAGCGCACTAGGACAGGCCACATTGAGAATATTATTGCAGTTTAGAAAACTAAATTGAAGCTTTTTGTTCAAAGCTCCACTAACTTTAACGATTCGGTAGCCAGAAATTTAGTTTTATAGGATGGCTTCCTGTTATGAGGGGTATTCAATTTGGGTTTGACCTTTTGAAAAGTATGATCTTATATATTACTGATGATTATTGTTTATGTGTTCTCTTTTCATTTTCTGCTCACGAATCAATATTATTAGGTAGGTAAAAAATTGAGAGGGTAGCTCTATTATATCGTATTTTATAAAAATTAATTGTTAAAAAGAAACGATTGTGAACTAACATAAAAATCCATTTGCACTACTAAGCCATTGCGAACATAAATAGCCAGTTTGGCGCCTAAAAGTATGCAACTACCTAATATTGCGACACTATCGGCTTCCTTTAGAACATCAATTGAAATCTCTGCCCGATCTTTAACGACAGCCAAAGATTCATCAACGAGTTGGGAAGTGTCTCCGTAAGACTGCAAGAACAATCTCTATAGAACACTTTTATTGGATATTCGACTGAAAACAGTGAATGGATTGCCTCTTTCCTAATTACTCGGTTTCCTTTGATTAAAGCTCAGTGACAAGAACTCATAATCTACAAATTTTTCTAAAATGTTCATGTCCCCTCAAGGTTCAAAACATTTCTATCAGAATAAACAGAAGATAGGTAGGGACACTTTTAAATTGCACCTGTAATAACGAAGCATACCAATAGAAAAAGTAATTAAATGTACGATTCTATTTAAAGAAGCTCAACAAAGCTTTATTGGCTGATAACTAGGAACGCTAAAAGAATTGAAAATGTTCCTTAATTTTAATTAGACTAGCCTCAGGATTTTCAATATAATTCCGTATTAATTTCTATTGATTCCACAGCTAAAACTTGTGTGATGAAAATTCCATCAAAATTTTATTTTTGAGCAGCAATAGGTAGGCGTTTCGAATCAGATCTCTTAAATAATGATTACTAATCGTATTGAGTACCGGTTTGATTAGTTATTTTCTTGAGGAAACATTAATGATTGATTAAAAATTACTTTAAATTTTTAATAATTATTTTCCAATTAATTAAAAAAATGTCTTGATTTATTGAAAAAAAAAATTGTCAAAAAATTTCTTTTTATTACTTTTGATTATTTTTGATTATTCTCTATTTAAAACTGTTTTTTTTCATTATTTTTTTATTTTTTCAGTATTGTTGTAGAATCACATAAATATACATATTAACAATACTGAAAAAAAAACAAAAATAATAAAAAAAATCAAAAGTAATCAAAACAAATTTTTTGATTATTTTTGGTTTTTTTTTACCTTTTTTGATTATGTTCGATGTTTTTTTTTACATTTTTTCCATCGTAATCAATTAATAATGGCCTTTTTTTGAGAAACAGTTAAAATAATCATTGATATAATTAATTACTAATCACTAACAAATTTTAACTTTTTGGAAAAAACAATATTTCTTATAATGTCCTTTTACGAAATAAATTTCTTACTTCAACTTAAGTTTTATTTTTTGATTTAAAATTTTATATAAACATTTTTAAGGATAAACGCTCAAAATGGCTACCACATAATTAATGATTATTACTCGTAATGATTCCCAATGTATATTGATTTTATCCTTGAAAAGTAATTTTATGTTTATGATTACATTAAAATAGATTGATATGAAATGTGATTTTTTAGCACTTTAAAAGTCAAAAGTAATGATTTTCTTGAGTTAACGATGCTGTGAAATAATAAAAATAAATCAAATGCAGTTATTACTTTTGAGCAAATTTCCATTAGAATCTAATAAGCAATTGATTGGATGGCTCTTTCGATTTTATCATTTTAAGTGCTTAGAAAAATCCGTAATTACTAATTGATTATCATTAAAAAAAAAAAAAAAAATATAAAAAGAATCAAAAACAATTAAAAATAAGCCAAAGTAATAAAATTATCAAAAATAATGAACAGTAATCATACAACATATTTGGAGTGTTTATGATTATTTTTGATTTTTTCAATAATTATCAAAGCATGATTTTTTTATGGTTGCTTTTTTTTAAATAACCATTCAAATAAACAATAATGAGTAGAGTTCTCCAAAAGATAATCAATCAAATCGGTAATCATTACGATTAGTAATCATTACTTGCAGGTCTGCTTTTGATTATACTTGACTAGTTTTTATTTTCCTTTATTTTTTATTATGATAATCAATTATTATTTGCTAGTTTCGGAAAACAATCGAAGTAATCAGGGTAAATTAAACGGATCATTTAATCAAAGACTAGTGTTTGTAATTCTCATCTCGCCCGAAAAAGTGAAATGAAAATAAAAAGTTAAATGCTATGCTACATAAAATAATAATACCTTCTTTAAAAAATAAATAAGTAGCTTAAAACAAGTACTATGTGTAAAACGCAAAATTTATAGAAGTGTGTGGTGGTTCGAAATTATCGAATAAGGAAACCTTAAGTGTTGAAACCGAACTGGAATCAAATTGTAAAATTTGGTTTGGGTCGCAACTCACGAAGTATTATTAATGTACGACCGATATCTAAATAGTAGAATATTTTATGACTTCGAAACTATAGAAAAGTTAACGCAGCTGGGATCGTCTCCACCCTCTGCCCCTAAGTACTTTCCCTACAGGGATCTTCGGAAGTAATCCAATAAGTTTTACAATTTAGCAGTAGCGTAGGTGCCACATATGGCATTTGGCAAATATGAAACTAGAATGAGTAATGCTTATGTTCCTAGAATACCTGCTGTGAATTCCCCAATGAAATATGAAAACAAACGAAATTTAATGCAACTTTGATAGTCGAACATACTTTTCTATGTAAAAGCTTGTATGTGCCCATGTCTCAAGGCAGAAATTCGAGCAGATGTGTAACAAAATATTTGAAATTTAGGTGTATACAAATGTATGTGTGCAGTGGAGCTAAGAGTGTATGTTTGTGTGTTTGCTTGCAAAACAATTTTTTCAAATATATATTTTTTTTTGCTACCAGGTAATTATTTCAACATTACACGAAATAAAACGTAATTTTTGCGTTGAAAATTATTAATAATCAGTTTATTTTGTTCAAATAATTTCTTTGTTGAAAAGTACCAAAAAATAAATGTTTCCGTTTGGAAATGGATTTTGGACTTATTAATTTTATTTTAATGAATCAAAAAGTTAGGCAAAATTTTTCTCTAAAAAAAAGTTTCATACATTTTTAATTTTGTAAAAAATCCATTTATCAATCTAAACTTCTTTACTACACTTTTGATTATAGTTTACGGCGCATCACAGAAACAGGCCTCACCGATTACCAACGAAAAGTTTGGCACTCTCCAAAGCCTCGTTGTGTCAAACAAATACGTACTGAAGATTTGAGGGTAAGTGTGATTGGATAGGAAATGATGTTCGCATGCAAAAATGTTGAGAAATTTAACGCAGCGGAAAGCTTAAATGAAGAAAGCTCTGGACTGATTATAAAATAATTAAAAATTAGTTATTTGTATTAGAGTTTATTAAAGTCTCCAGATGCGTTTGGTATAATTTGAAGCTTCGGTCACGAATTTTCCAAAATTAGGTGAAGTTATCAAGCTAAATTCAGATTTCTGTCTTATCGCCGAGTGGTTTTAAAAACTATCTCTCTTACTGCGCTTCTTAAAAATGCTATATTTTCAAAAACATTCTCGAGATTCGTTTGCTAGTTCCTATTTTGTGAACGAAGGAAGTTGCTCTTGCTCAGGAGGTGCTTATATCGACGTGCAAAATTTATCAGCAGAGGCAGGGGAAGGCTCTTAGTGATTTAGAAAGAAAAAACCTCTTGAAGTTGACTTGGTCTCTAATTGCTTTTTCCAATTTTACATGACTTTTTATGCTGCAGGCAAAATCGGGCTAAGCAACAAATAATTAATTAAGTTAAAAGTCTGGTATTAGCAACGAAAGATCAGCAATAAATGTCGGAAATTAAGTATTTCTTTATCGCCTGGTTACGATCAAGATAATACCAATTATCGTCATACGTTTCTTCTTTTGTCCTTTTTATTTTTACTTTTTCATAATGGGTATGTAGTAGGGATGATAATCCCGAGATCCCGCGTTTTTTTGTATCCCTAAGATCCAGCGACTGTGGGAAAGAATTATGTTAGCAAAGATAAATTATGTGTGTATCCGGGATTATACAATAAAACTATGTTACTAATGCCTTAATATGTTGTTGTATAATATTTCTGAATATTTTAATTTTCAAATTAGTCATGACTATAAATGAGCTCAAGGCCAAGAATAAATTTTTTTAATCGAAATCATTTAAGTTTTTTTTTTAGTAATTTTATTATTATGTTTTATTTATTATTTAAAGTTTTTATTAGAATAGAGAAGGAAAATTTAGAGACAACCACCATAGCTTTTCTTATAGATCCATTTCAGAAGCTGCTAAAGGATCATCCTAAAAATGCATTCATTGTTTAAAATAAAAGTTAGACTGTTTTTTGTTTTGAAACTAAATTCTTAAAAACTAACGAAAATCCAAATAACGGGATCCCGGAATTGCAATAACCAAAAAAAATTTGCGTCCCTTGGCCGTACACATGCATCTCCAAATTATTAGTATACTCATACTTTCTTACATAAAAATGTCACGTAGGGTAGCCTAGACTATAAACATTTAATATGTATGTATGAAAATTTTACCACCGTATAATTTTTATATTTCGGAGCTATAATAATCCTACAACTCTTTATCTTTCACATACGCACCCACGTCTACACCAGGTCGACTTACAAACCTTTGCATCAGCGCTTTTCATTATTTTCTTTGGCATAGCAGCTAGTTTACTCGCACTCAGCATCGAGATTGTACAACATAAATTATGGCGGCGCTATCATGGAGAGGAGGACGCAAATGAGCATGCTGCGGAGGAGTATCAAAAATAAGGCGAAAGAATCAAATTGTTAGGCAAAGGGGTGTATTTGGTAGTTGTTCTCATAGCCACAACAATGTGGACCCACAACAGTGGCACCTTGTGGAGCCGCATCATATTCATACTGCTGCTTCATATATACCTGGAACAATGACACTTAGACGTGGTACTAAAGGCTACTACATACGCTGCTAGCGCAGTCACAGCCAAAACATTTTAGACACTCATGCATACAGTTAGATTTACTCGTATATTAGGGATGTTATAGAGCTTCGATTTTATTTCGAATTTCTTTGAATTTCTATTTGATTTAGACTTCTAATTCAGATTTTTTTTTCGACTGATTGCAATTGGAACTATAACAAAAGTCGGCCAGTTGAAATAGCCGTATAAAACGGCAGAAACCTAATTTAAATAAGATTTTTAACCCTTATAAAGTCAGCATAATTTAACCTTCTCGAATATTAATGTTGAACATTTTTTTCACCATAGCAAATCATAACTCACCATTATACTTTATTATGGAAGTCTGAGGTTAATATGAACAAAGGAAAATATATTTTGGTATAGTTCTTTGCCACGGAAACCTTTGACAGTTATGAGGTGAATATGATTTTACGTTCTTGCAACTAACTTTAAAAAATTGTAGGAGTGTGCTTTCAAAATGTTTACATTTAAAGATTGAATATAATTAGTGATAAAAAAATTGCACTACACCGACAGTTTTTAGGTCAGTTCACTTTCTTCTGAAAATATATCACACCATAGTAATCTGCTATCGAAATTTTTGACAGTTATGAGGTGGATATAATTGTTCACCTTTGTACTTTGCTATCTTTAACGGATGTCCTTTAAGCCGAAAGATGATAGATATATCGATTGAATATAATTAATGATAAATAAATTTTTCACCACCAGCAATTTCCGACTGTATTAGGTCCACTAACTTTCTTGATCTCCCGAATAAGACTTAACATTTTTTTCATCTAACGAAAATATATCTCACCATAGTAATCTGCTACCGAAATTTTTGACACTTATGATGTGAACATAATTTTTCCACCTTGGTACTTTATTATCTTCAAGAGAGGTCTTTTAAGTCGAAAGTAGGTTGATATATCGATCAATGTAATTTCATTTACGACTCTAAAAATTCAAAATTGAAAGAATATCGGTATCCTTTCCGTCAACTTAACTTCCGTTACATCTTTATTCATACCTGTTGTAAACACACATCTATAGGTATATACAAGATAATGTGTTTTCATTCAGTTAATGCGCATTAGAGCTTATGTTATGCCTGTATGTGTTACACTATCTGCGCAGTATTTTGTAACTCTGCAACCTGTCAGTGTTTTAGCTTGTCACTGCTGTAACTTTGATAGCTTCTGTATAAACGTATGTACTCGGATATATGTACAGGGTGGCTGATAAATTTTGCTACATTAAGAAACTCAAATAATTTTTTTTTCAGTGTATGGAATTCATTTTTCTTTTATTCATGTTAAAGCTCATTAAATTTTATTAAATATAGCTTAATTAGTTTTAAAAATAATGGAATTTAAATGCCCCCCCTGCTCGTCGATGCATGTGCGGCATCTTACCAAAAAGTTGTTCATTACTGCTTAGAGAGTTGAGACAGGAATAGCCGCAATTGTTTCTCGAATGGATTGCCTTAGTTCATTCAACTTTGTTGGGTTTGCTTTGAAGACTTCCTGTTTGCAATAACCCCACAAGAAAAAGTCAGGTGCAGTAAGGTCAGGCGACCTGGGTGGCCAACGGAATGTGGAGTTTCTGGATATCAGCTTATTGGGAAATTTTCGTCGCAATTCTGTCATAACAGGTTGGGCTATATGAGGAGCTGCACCATCTTGCTGAAACCACATAGAGTTGAAAGAAATTCTCATTCGGCGTAATTCTGGATAGAAAAACTCTCTCAACATGCTCAAGTAACGGTCTCCAGTAACCGTAACGGTGTGACCGTTTTCTTCGAAGAAGTAGGGCCCGACAATGCAGCGTGATGAAACTGCACACCACACTGTGACACGAAGTGGATGCAATTCCGTCTCATGGAGTATCTGTGGGTTGGAAGCACTCCATATTCGACAATTTTGTTTGTTTATGTTGCCGTTTAAATCGAAATGGGCCTCGTCAGACATGAAAAGACAGTTCAACATGTTTCCATTCTGGCAAAATTCCAAGCGAATCGGCAAGTCTGCAGCATTCAGTTTGTTGGCCATTTGAATTTTATATGGGAATAAGTCCAAATCTTTGTGCATAATTGACTGTAATGACTGTCTGCTTACACCCATTTGAGCAGATAAGCTTCTTGTCGAAACACGTGGATTGTTTTGTATGGGAGCAGCTACAGCAGCGATTGTTTCCTCCGTTCGAACTGAAGGGTTTCGATGGTAAGGTCTTCTGTTGACTGTCCCATGCTCGGCAAAATTGTTTACAAGTCTTATTATGGTCCATCTGCTCAGAGGATTGCCGCCAAACGTGCGCCTATACTCTCTTTGAACCGAAACTACGGACTCCAGTGCGTGATAGCGGCGGATAATCCAAATTCTTGTTTCAGTGTCCCAGTTATCTATTTTTGTTAAATGTAAAAGTCAATCTGCAAAATAAATAAAAAATTAACCAGATTCATTAAATAGAAAAAAAGTTATTTAATTTTTTTTTGGTAGCGGCTTTCATTAGCCACCCTGTATATTTGAGTAAATGAGAGACTAGCAAGGGGCCACCTCGACAGTTTATGCTTACATCTTTCACACACATACACACACAAATATCTAATCACACTGGCACTTTATAATGCTTACATTAACACTGGTTTTGGCTGCTGCAACGGTAACAGTAGCTAAATATATACGACGCAGACTTTGACTGAGTGAGTTACCGTTACGGGCAGTGACTTTGACGTGTTGGACGCTCAGACAATATGGTTAATTGCATAATTTTAGCTGAACTGCAGGCACACGACAGCACAACAGCTGGTGATAATTCAACTTGCTTTGCGTATTAAATTTTGGAAGACGATAATAGCCAAGCTTCAGGGAGTTCTTTAAAGTATGGCATGGATTTGAGATTGTTTGAAAAAAACAAAAAATTGCTTGACTATGTTTAAATGCACAATTTCACATGTTAAAAACTATTAGAATAAAAGTTTACTTGAGTCAATGTTGTTAAAGAATGCTTTTTTTTAATGGTTTCTAAGAACAATAAATGTTGGTGTGGTGCAGTTTTACTTCAACCATCTGCTATTATCCACCATTATCTAGTGTTTAAATGCCTAGACGTTTTGGGCTTAGCCTTACGCAACAGGACGTCATTGCTTCTCCTAACTCCAATGCTAAAACACCAACAAATTTCCAATAATTCTGTGCAACATAGTCGGTTGTTTGAAAGCCTTGCTGGGAAGAAAATAATCTAGGAACATCTATACTTTACAAAGAAACTGGCTAGATTTTCCCTACAAGAGACAACAGTGCCTAAGGCCTAGTAAGGCTATGGCATGGATAGCGTATTTCTTCCAATTTATGGGCAATTTGTAGTGTTTTTCTCCCCAGGTTAGGCCCTTATTGGAAAATCTACCAGGGGGCTATAAGGGATCTGAAAAGTTTTTTCTAGATTGCGTTTGATTAGATTCTTCAATCCAGAAGATGCCTAGTTTTTACTGGATTATTCAATTTATATGCATTTAATTCAAGTTATTTAATTGACGAAAGATTTCATGGCTTGTAATAGCTCAATGGATAGAGAAGACGACTATGAGGTGGAGGTGCCCGGGCTCGATGCCGCCTCAGAGGCAATAACATTTTTTTTTTTTAAATTTCATTGCTTTGGAAAAACTTGTCGGGCCAAGATGGACGTCACTTCTTTGGCCCTGGCTTCAACAGGATTGCCCAGAACGAAATTTTTGTTTGAAGAGCATTTTCTATTGAACTCTGGAAGAGATTTTTGGTGTCAGCAGAGGACATACCACATTCAGGACATGTATTTGGTATGTTGGGGTTGAGAAGTGAGAAGTTGCGATCTTAACCTGTTACAATATCCAGATCGAAGTTGAGTTAGAGTGGCTCCAGTAACCCCGCGAAGAACGCTCTGCTTTTTAACTAGTACATGTGTTCATATCAATAACGGGGTACACAGGTTTATGGCAAGTTAGCCTAAGACGCCATAAGGAGACACTCCAGCTCAGTTGTTATCCCGCTGCAGTTGCTATAGCGATATTTTGTTAGACCTGTAACTTCGTCCAGTTGGTGACGTTAAGGCTTGGTGACCTTATCGCTGGCGTGGAATGGATAGGCGGCTTTTTCCAGGTGCTTCCGTCTAGCGACCTGAGTCTATTTTTGGTTCAGTCGGCTAATCCATTTAATTTATATCCCTCTTACTAAGTCTTAATCTGAGTAAAGTTTATACAGCTCTACATTAAACATGAATCAATATTCCCAAACGATATTGGGAATATAAAAGTGGTGGTCTCATTTGATGTTTTTCTGAGAGAAGCTTCCATATTGAGATCGTTTTCCGTGTCAAACGTGTTTTGTAATTTTTTCAAACAAGCAGCTGACACTTTTTTCGATGACATCAATCACTTGGTCTTGTCCTCGTTCAAAGTAAGGAGTAATTTGACATACATGCAGCTCTTTTGGTATCATCAAAAGGTGCTTTCAAATCGAAAAATGTCATTTCACGTACAGCGCAGATCTGTCCGATAGCTGCATAAGCTTTGTCTTACCGATGAGACCTATAATTAATTTTAAGTCCGCGCCGGGTTATAAACTGTCGAAACATCTAAAAACGATTTTAAAGGACACTGTGAAACTAGGGCACGAATACACAATAAGCAATACGATAGAACTACTACAAAGACCTGAGACCGTTAAACTCACAAGGAGCAGTAAACTCGTATCCTTTGACATAAAGGACTTATACCCGTCAATACCATTAACAGATACAATGGATATAGTCAACAAAACACTACTGGACAAAACTGAAGATTGCCACGGACACCATTATACACTCTACATCAAACTATCCGCAACAGCACAAAAATGCAGCATTGAGGCACTTAGTGGATAGGCTTCAGAGAACGCCGCTCACACAGGAAGCATACTGGAGAGAGCTTAATACAATATATAACATAGCGGTAAATAATGGATACAAGAAAGCACTTGTGGATAAACTCAGAAGTAGCCATGGAACACAAAAAAGAGTAAACGTAGAGGAAAATCCAATGGTTTGGACGGCAATGACATACACTGGAAAAGCGACGTACAAATTAGCAAAGTTCTTTAAAAGATATAACATCAACACAGCATTCAGAACATCTAACAACGTCGGACAAAAACTAAGAATCGACACTAATTCTGATGATCCATTCAACAGACACGGAGTGTATAGGCTTATTTGTGAATGTCAATACAGCTACATAGGACAAACAGGAAGAAAAATAAGCACAAGATTCCGAGAGCATATCAGGGACTACAACAAAAAAACACGAAAACCCACCATAATACCAGAATCTAATTTCGCGAACCACATGTTTGAGAACAACTGCACCCCAGCTAACATAAAAACAACGGCTCGAATACTTCACGTACAAGGAAAAGGCCGGCGGCTTAATGTACTTGAGAACATGGAGATATACAAGTTAAAAACATTTGACGGCAGGATCATAAACGAACAAACCAACACTATCTCTGACGAAATATTTGAACCCTTAAAACTAGTTTACAAAAAACAGCACAAGCCAGCAGGTACAGCAACCAAACACGTAACAATGAACAAGCAAAAACGAAATATGAACCAAACTGCAAAAATCACCGATTTCTACCTACCTCAACCTACCGCTTAGCTAACAAGCGGTATGTCTACATACCTACAAAAACAACCCTTGGGACAGATAACAATTCGGACGTATCAATACCGCGCACACACACACGCATATTAACGTTACCTACCACGACCACATAGATTGACATTACCTGCCACAGCACCCACGGACTATAAAAACAACGCAGCGGATAGACACAGACCAGAACGAAACTAGGCATTGAAAATGGCAGAACGCCGAAACCGGTTTGTCACAAAACCAAACTTGACAAGGGATGACGGAAAATCGTTCCAACAAAAATCAGCTTTGTCTTACCGTTCCGCAAAAGTTTTCTTGTGAAGTCTAAATTTTCCAACCCGACGTTAGAGTCTCAAATCAAGATTTTTGCATTGCGGCGGAGGCTGTGCTCATATGCTTTAACGAGTTGTCATGGAAGCGGTCCCTATAATTGCTGAACTTCTTAGGAACGACATTTTAATTTCGATCTTGGCGAAGTCCCCTACATGGGCGGCGCAGCTGTTTTTCAAATTCAACACCACCGTTGAAGTAGATGGGAAAGTCTTCGGAAATGAAAACCTTTGCTGTCCTTGAAGGCATCAATTAGCTAAACAAGAACATATTTCCTACTAAAGTTTCAGACATTAGCACCTCTAGAAACTAGCCCCACTACAGTTTTGTAAGTAAACTTTGTAATCTGAATATTTTGAAAGGGTCCCACTGATGATTTTCTGACATCAGCTGTGAGAGAGTGCTACATAACATGAACAGAATGAGCGAACTAGCGGCAAGAACTTGCAACTGGTTGTACATCCTATAAACTTATAAGCAGATCAGGGTTAAAAAACGATCACACACAGTTTGTATACACAATTTCTGTGGCATTTCTATTAATATATCTGACAAACAAGTTGGCCTTGTCAAGCCAAAGCTTAATCGTGTTGTGACATAAATTTCGAGAGCAGGAAATTTGCATGCAACAATGAGTAGACTTGGTAAGTGTATACAACTGGAGTGGAGTGGCATTTGTACGTTGTGTTGACAATTTAAAATATGAATTAAATTTAAATATTTAAAAATGCAATTACCACATACAAATTAATATATTAGCACTGTTGCCTGCCACATGCTGTTGCAACAAATGAACAAAATGATGCAAGGAGCAGAAGTAGACACACAAAGGCACAGAGATTTTTACACACAATTACTTGACAGCGAGTTTAAGGCCGAACTTTGCAAAAAAAAAAATAAAAAAATTTCGTTCAAAATTAATTTTATTTTAAAAATCCCACTGTGCATGAGAAATTTTGAGACTGGACAATTATTTCGTGAAACAAGAATTTTTATTAGAAGACGTTATCGTCTTCCTACAATTGAACCGACAATCTTTTGCAAGTGAGCTAGTGATGCTTCTGGCCTGCCTGCATCTCTATATCTTTGCATGAAAGGTAAAGGCTTATATTCAACTGTTGCTGAGTGGACACAGTGGTTTGTTTAATAAGTACCCTGTAGGAAACATTTGGAGGGTAAAATACGCTTGTGTCTACTGCATTTTGAAACTATACTAGTTTGAAGTAAATATTCTTTCAGTCGTGAGATCTACGAAGTTCATGCAGTATAAGAAGAAGTTTTAAATAACTTACCAGCAAGCTGGTTGTTAATTCGACAATTTGCTCACAAGTTAGTAATCTGTCGTCAGGGTATATACAGCTGTGTTCAATATAAAAGTAGTGAAATTAAAATGGATATCGTTCGAAAAAATAAGAAAAAGCTGTGATTTTCATAACTTTCGGACCAGAAACCACATGAAAAGAAATTTCAAAGTTTACACAAAGTTCAGGGAAGTTAATTAAACTTAAAAAAATGGGAATAAAGTTATAAAATTTTTGCCAGAATTTAAAAAAAAATTTAAATACGCAATTTTGTAGACCAATCTATTTTAGTATAACACCGTACAAGTCAGAACTCGCTTAAAAATTTACCTGAATTTTCAGAGTTTTTTTCGTCAAGGCTGCTGAGTAATTTCCTCTATACAACGCATGAAGGAAAATTAATTTTGTATGGGAAAAATACCCAACCTCCTTGACCAAAATAATTCTAAACAATCAGGGAAAGTTTTTAGGTGCTTCTAACTTTCGCATGATGCTGGTAGAATTGAATGAGCTATAAAACTGCGTACCAGAAATATTGAAGTTTTGATGAAAATTTTATAAAAGTTTAATTCACTTTCCTGAACTCTGTGTAAACTTTGAAATTTCTTTTTATGTAGTTTCTGTTATGGAATTTGCTATGTTTGAAATGAAAATTATTAAACACACAGCTTCCTTTAATTTCACTACTATTATTTTGAACACAACTGTAAGTGTTGCCACACACATACATACACACATTTTTGTTTATACTGCCTTTCTTTATTCTCATTTCTGTTTTTTCCAGCTCTTGACAGAGCAGATTGTTTAGTATGCTATTTTAATTTTCAGTGCATTCATTGCTGTCACAAAAGCTGGTACTGGATGGTATCTGTTGGTTGACTTTGCATTGGACACACTCGAATATGAGTTGCAAGTCAAACGAGTTGCTAAGAGAAGCAAAGAAATGTGGAATAAATTTAAACGTTAAATGAAACTCTGCACTCTATGCTCAAGTGTGTATGTGTGAAATTGTTGTTTGTATAAGAAAACTTAACTTGGTTTTGTGATTTGATTTACGGGGAAGCTCAGTTTTTTTGAAGGTAACACAACAGAAATGGTGACTCCTAATTCTGCAATTTTAATTAATACTAAATTTGAATGTCGAATTAACATCCCAACTAAGACCGGCTCACGTCATTTGATGTGAGTCTCAATTGACATCAGCCTTCTAATTGATCTAATTCTTAGAATTTCAGCTGCAAAACAAGCTAACCACTATTCATACTAATCAACTTAAACTGCATTTCAGATCTCATTTGGTGTGAGAACATTAATGACGGAATACACATATCATGCTGAAGTTAGATTCTTAGTTGAGCTTTGGAAACTATTTAAACACTCAAACGAAGTTCCAGTGGGATTACGATCTAAGTGCTATTTTTGAATCTGGTCATAGAAATTAGAATACTTCTTATATACTTAAGTACAACTTGCAAAACACCAGCAAAGGACCGACCTGCGGCTAATATCAAATGGTAAACCCGAATTGGTCTAGAATGTTGAGCTGCAGTACTCGAGAGCGAGCTTTCACTTTCTCTTGCTCTAGTTCTGCGAAACACCTTGTCCAAATAGAGGACTGACGAGACAGATGATTATAGTCTCTAAATGAAAGTTTTGGGCCTCTTAATGGGAAAATATGTATGCCGTCTTTGACCTACACTGAGAAAAACTGTTATACGTGACACGGGATCTGTCCTTGATTCCTCTGAGTCATTTCGTATCCTCAAACTTTATTCATTCTGTTGTATATGAAGCGTAAATAGCTCCATTGCAAGTATTAAGACAATATCCAACAACAACAATTTCTATATGTATATATATTCTTTATATTTCCTTACTTATAAAGTAAATCGTCACTCAAGTATGAGGAAAGTAGGTGTGAACATGAAATCGTAAGATAAGCAAGAAATTACTGGTTTTGTGAACGAAAAGCATCCCTTTCGTGAAATTGCAAACAAGTGCTACGTTATAAAAAAACTTTTGGAGATCGATTCCAAGCCGTCACATGACTTAATCCCAAGTGGCTTAGTTACAAGCAAAAAAAGTAAGCAAGTCTAAGTTCGGGTGCAACCGAACATTAAATACCCAGCTGTGTAAAAGTGGTTGTGGTAAATTGATAAATTGCTGTGGAGTTATGACCTATAGAGTTTTTAAACCATGGGCAATCTTAAAAATAAAAACATGAATGTGTGTCTATGTGTACGCCGTCCAAAGCACTAAACCATTCTTTATGAAATTTTCACAGTACATTCTTGGGTTCACTGGTTACAGTATAGGCTATATATAATTTCAGAAAAAGGGGCGGTGACACCCCCCCATTCTATATAAAATTTTAATGTCCTATAGGCGTCCCAGGTACTCAACCGAACTTCATGAAATTTTCACGGTCGATTTTTGGATTCACTGGTTCCAGCATAGGCTATATATTTATAAGTTTGAAAAGCGTAGATAGTATAATTCGAATCAGGTTTCCTAATTTTATTTAACACGGCTCTGAAATTAATAATAGCTGAAATTTGACATTTTGTTTATTTATATGTAGACGGTACCACGACCATTTTCCAAAATTAAAAGAAAAAATCATTAACAAGATCTTCAGGCAATTGTAACTATGAAATTCTAGCATTCTCTCTGCATCAGTGAAGGAAATATGGCATGTACCGGTTTTTTACCTCTGTTTTAGAAAACTTTGGTCCAAAAGTGGGTCGTAGTTCGATTTTCTTATTTCCCGCAGGCGTACTCTACATGCCTATAGTATACCTCATACTAAGTTTCGTAATTCTATCTTACACCATTCTGAAATTATTAACAGTCGAATTTGAAATTTGCTTGACTCATAAGTGGGTGGTGCCACGCCCACTTTAAACAAATTTTCAAAAATCATATAAAGAATAAGAAAATAGATTTAGGTACCAAATTATATTAAAATACGTGTATCAGTTAATTAGATATGAGCAGTTTAATGTTTCCACCTATTTTCGATATAAATTTTATGAAAAAGTAGGCGTGGTGTAAAAGCGATTTCGCTTATTTTCTATGGGTGCATTTATCACAACAAGAGTATGCCTCCTACAAAATTTCGTAGTGTAAACCGTTCTGGAGCTATTTACAGTCAAAATTTGAAAATTTGTTCCCTCATATGTGGGCGGTGTCATGCCCCTTTTTCAAAAATTTGATAAGATCGTCAATGGGACTACCAAGTAAATAAATCTAGCAAATTTCATCATTGTAGCTGCTTTTATTATTGAATTAACCCATTTGTTTAAGCGACATAAGCTATAACGATTTATTTCGTCTATTTCATTTGCGCTGCATTCTCTTGTAATTCGCAAGCAGCTTATGAAATATCCCAAAGATATAGTTTATGTTTTGTAATCCCAAAGCGGGGGTTTTTCAGAACGAAAATGAGGAAGCCAATCCCGTGCAATGCCTCAGAGCCAACAGTGCTCGCCCCCAATTAATAAATACAAGGTGTAACAGGTGCACCGCACCCCGTTCTATATAGAAGAAATAATTTAAATAAATAAAATAATAATAAATAAATATTAGAAAAGGGCTCCCTATACTAAACATGTGCTCCGCACACCCACTTTTCTTCTCTAAACTAATAATATAATATAAATAATAAAATAAAATAAAAAGTAACTCAAAAAAACTACTCGCCCTCCATAGAGCTTAGACACCATTTTATACGTTTTTCGTAATTTTCGATTTCGAAAAAAAGAGCGTGGTTATAGTTCAATTTCGCCCATTTCAAACAGCAAACTACCTTGACCGGAAAGCAACTCAAGTTATCGTGTCCACGGACGGACGGACGGACATGTTAATGAATTCCTCTGTTCATTCTAAGAACTTTGTTACAAACCACCGTTATATGACCAAAACTATAACACCCTGTGTACTAGAACATGCTGGGTATAAGAATTGCGGTTGTGAGACTGCAGGTGGAGTGTCACTTGAGACCATGTCACCTCGGTTTATGTCATGGCAGCTTTCCAAATAGAAACTCGGTCGTCCAAGAATCATTTAGTGGACAGCTTGCGTATAGCCAGTTACTTGGTTCGCTTCATTTATTTCGAAGGCAAAAGGTGAGATGAGACAAAAATTAAATGTTTTCAGTCAGAGAAAAGGTCATGGCACTACACACTAAACCCTAATATCATAACAGCGCAACAGGTAATCCAAACCGTAAAGCACGGTGAGCCTCCATATTGATTTGTGGTTGCGTTACCAAAAGGGTGTTGGTTCTTTGGTACGTATCGAGGTAATTATTTGTCGTTAGCACTACTTTATCATTTCACATATAAACTTGACCCACATTGTAACAGATGCACAAATTGCCCGTACTCAAGTGGCCCACACAATATTTAGATATGAATTGAATAGGAAATTTGTGAAGTCCTATCAAGGCGCAACTCGCTCAGTATCCAACTCCACCGAAATTAGTGAATGAGTTGTGGGAACGAGCGCAGGAAGTTTGGGAAACGATACACAACGATTGTATTTCCAACTCCAATTAGAGTAAACCTGCTAGCTTGAAGGCATTTAAAGAAGCAAAGGGGTGCTTGAACATAATGCTAGTTTTTACGTTTTTTTGTTGTTGGTTTTGTTTAAAGTAAGAAAGGTTTTTATTATTGCTTTAACGCTTTTGTATGTTAATAAAATTAGAAAATAAAAACCAAATAAAAATCTTAAAAATTGTTGTTTGTTATTATTTACGCAGTAACCTCTTTGTTACAGCTTTGTGCGTCAGTGTAGTTATAAAAACACACACAACTATCAAAACCAAAATTTAAGGAATAACAACACTTAACAGTAAGCCTTCATCCAACTTTGACAGCTAAGATAAAAGGTCAAACATTGAGGAAGAACGTATGATTGCCTAGGCATTCGACTAAAATCCAAGAAGTAAAGATTCAAGCGGTCAACAAAGATATTTATTCCTTCTCCCGGACTCCCCATTTGAGTAACAATAGCCAAACTTAAATATTTTGTGATTTCAAAAACAACTGACCCGAATACCCTAAAGTGAACAGTTTTCCGCGTTACCTGAGTATGTGGATCTGTCTTATAAATAAAAATAAACGTGTGCCTTTATAGGTGGCCAAAGTACTTAACGGTGCTTCACAGTATACTTTTGGGTTCACTGGCTACATCATAGGCTATATATAGTTTTGGAAAAGTGGGCGGTGCCACGCCCCCAGGCTATATAAAATTTCAATTTGCTATAACTCTGAACGTATTCGGGCTAAATTAAAATAAAATAGTCAAGGTTGACATAATATTCCAAAAGTGTGCGTGGCCATGCCCACATATTTTGTGTTGTGTTTTTGCTTCATTATTGTTCTTAGTTCATTGTCGATAGGTTCAACAGCTCGCTGTGCAACACACATGCTCTATATAATTTTTTGAGAAGCCTCAGCTTATATAAAACTGCAGTTCGGCATAGCTAATAATTTATTTGGTTCAAGTAAATGATATTTTATATATACATATGTGTTCTATATATCAAAAAAGACAAAAAAAAAAGTTATGCCACTAAATCTTCGAAATTGTGTACATATCAGTATCCGAAGAGGAAAAGGAAAAAGAAAGGGTGTTGGAATAGAAAGTGTGAGATGTAGGGGTGGTGTTAGAGGAAAATTAAGAAGGTAAAAAGAAACTTACGGGATATAGGAGTGTGGGAAAGCAAAAGTAGAAAAAAAGAAATATATTGGAAAAAATTACGAGAAAGCGCTGAGTGCGGAGGGAAGAGAGTACAACTTGTTAAATAAAGGCAAGTCAAATTTTAGACAGCAAAAAGTCTGCCTGGTATGCTAGTTACATATATGTCAAAAACTAGTATCTGGGTTAGCCACGCTCTTGCTATAAATCAAATGCAAAGACATTGGCCCTTATCTAATCCTCGCAGCAAAGCCATATCTATAGCAACTATCTATCTTAAAAGAAGTCCATTAATTACTTATTTATTATTTGCATTTTCTTGATCCTTTTGATAAAATTCAAGTTTATCTGTATGCAAGTTTATTACTCCAACCTCGGGCTCCAGTTCGAGCTTTAACGGAGTTACGAAAATTTGTTTCTTCACAAATTATTGATGCGTGATTTGCTCAAATTTGGAAGCTTGAGCTGCGCTTGCTCTCGCTGCTTAGGTGTATATATTTAATTTTGCACATACAACATTTATTTTATTCCTGAAACATGAGAAGCAATAATGCACGTAAAGCATACCACTATTCCAATTATTAATGCATCTTAGTTAGAAGTTGATTTGGTACTTGAATGGGAATGATTTATTAACAAGCAAATGTTACTCATACGACACGTACTCACATACCAGTTAACCTTGTAACCTTAACACAAATAACATATTAAGTAGAGCACACAACACAATGTAAACGATCTTGTCTAAACATTTTCTGGATGACCTTTTGACTAAGCGATTGTATGAAAATGTAGTAATTTTTTATACAAACAGAAGGTCATCACAATCTCGACCACAAAAAAAATGAGGGAAACATGAACTTTCGTAAGCATACAAGTGGTAGTTAGCCACATACATTCGTACCCAGCAATACAAATAGCAAATTGTTATTGTATAAATGTGCATACGTGCTTGCTACTCTATCTACGCTGTGGCAACCAAACTTTACTTTGGCTACTCAGCATTCAAATGATAAATCCGATAGTTAAATAAATTTATTGCTCGTGATTTTCTCATTAATTTGATTTATCATGTTAACTGTGCTATGCATTCATTTTTAACACAAACAACAACATTTCTTTTATATAGCTTTATTCCTTTTTGTATTGCGAATTTTGCATGAAAGAGATTTTATCTTTTGTATATGTATGTATGTGTTAAGTTTTGGGCACACAACTCAATTCCCACATCGAATGAATGTACTCAAATTTGTAACAATGAAGAATGACTTGTACCCGTTCCGTATGAGGGACAATGCGTTTAGTGTTGTGGACAAGTTAAAAGTACATGGGGCAAAGCTTACAGGGACCGTAAACTTAATTTTTTGCGTTTTGTTATGAGGAACACTTTGAGTTTATGGAAAAATACACAATCCTATGAGCAGCACATTTAATTAGGTAAGTAAAAATGCGTCATATGATTGCACTAACACGTCCGAGACTATTGACATTTTTAAAGAAAATACCCACAACTCCTACATGACACTGTTATTGATATAATGCTAAGCTGCTCCGAATAAAAGAGCGAAAGCAGACCTGTACAATTTTATTAGTAATTAGTAATCAATTAATTAGACTGTTTTATTTTATTGGTAATGATTATTTTAATAGCTTTTGAAAAAAAGCTATTATTAACTAATTACGATTACAACAAAAAAAAAAAAAAAAATTTATTTAAATTAAAAAATTATAAATAATAAAAAATAATTAAAAAAAAAGTTGTTTTGATTACTTTTTTTTGATATTTTTAATTTTTTTCAGTATTGTTGATGTGTATATTTATGTGCTTTTACAACAACACTGAAAAAAGAAATTATAATCAAAAGTTATCAAAACAACTTTTTTGATTATTTTTGATTTTTTTCAATAATTGATTAGTAATTGATTATTCTCACAATTAACTAAAAAATAATCATTAAAGTTGAGAAGTAATGGTAATCAATCATTAAATAGATTCTCAAGAAAATAATTAATTAAACCGGTAATCATTATTTAACGGGTCTGGTTAAAGATACCTTGAAGTAGTTCCGTGCGCAGGAATTGTCTTTGGAGTGGGTTTTGAACTTTTCGAAGAATATTATGATTTTTGATGCCTAAGGATGATTGTCATTTGCAGCAAGCATTACTTACCGACAAGTCATGTTTTGTGTATTTGTCGATAATAATTAAAATAGGAACGGGAACACTCAAATATTGAAAGATTTTAGTAGTAAACAATTATATATCTATTCATTATTGGGTCAAACCAAAAAAACCTAAAAGTGTTATAGTTATTGGCTAAGGGGCCCCAAATTCATTCATTCATCCCATCATTAACAAAAACAAAATGGCAGCAAACAAAATGTTGCAAACAACGGCTACTTCGGGCTGAGTAGTCAGTTGAAAAGTTAAGTTCCTTTCGACGGACGAAAATACGATTCTATAAGTCACTTATACCACCCGTCCTGCTATACAGTGCAGAAGTGTGGACACTATATAAATTTGAGGAAGCGGCTCTGGGAGCATTCGAAAGAAAGATTCGTGAGCCGAAGAAGATTTAATGATGAGCTGTATGAGCTTTACCCAGACGTCGACATATTTCAGCAAAGTACAACCCAGCGGTTGGCTAGGTCACGTTGTGCGAATGAACGAAGCTGGTTTGGCTCGGAAAGTTTTCTTATCGGCACCCGCCAATGAAAGTAGAGGAAGAGGGATGCCACCAATCCGATGAAAGGCACAAGTGTAGACCGATTTGCGCGATCCCGCGTTGTCTCCAACGAAGAAACTATTGGCGCGCATTGTCGGACGGTTAAAATCGACCAGGCGGTTAGATGACTATTTGAAAAACGAAGAAGAAGTTGAAATGTCGATCTTTATTTCTTAAATATTTCTTGACTTCAAACATAATTTTAAAATCCGATGACCAGTTCTTGAAAGTGTCGTATTTCGATAATCACTCAATTATAACGAGGAGTATACATTAACTTTTGTAATGAAAACCGGTTGAGAACAAGCAATGCAATAAACGAAAATTGAAAGCAAAGCAAAAGTCTCATTGCTGATGTATTGTACCAGAACCTGAGTTCTGAGCTAGTCGAATTGTCTTCACAATATGACTAAGAAAGAGAAAATCAAAAAACTAAAACGGCAACAAAACCAAACTCAAAAAAAAAAAATCGAAACAAACAAAAAAAGCCATTAGCTTACAAGACTTGCCTTAGAATTGAAATTTCGAAAATTATTTGGTCCCTGATATATACTATTACGTAATGTTGTTAATTTATATGTTTTTTATTGGTTACTCATTGCGTTTAACCAACCGCAACACCACTAAAGGCAGTTTTCCAGCCATTTAACATATTTCAAATACTTAAATGCATACGAGTACATATTATATGGTGTCTCTGTATGACTCGACGTTGGTATCTATTTACCCCAACTCAACTTTATTGGATTTGCTTGACCAGTTCGCCTATTTGAATTAAAATGTGTATTGTGGTTCATAAAAACGGTTAAACAATAAATTTTCGGAACTCGGGCGAAATAAAAATGAATTGGTGCTGTTAAGGCAAAACCATAGGGCTGTTAAATAATCGTTGAAGTAAGGGTTTTTTGTGTTTCAGATGTATTTCGATTATGATGGTTGAAAAATAATCTATTTGCATGAATTTTATGGTAATAAAAAATAATTTTTATGACTTCCAATTATAAATGAATGGGGTGCAGTAATATGAGCTTTAAATTTTTTGAGAGACAATATTCTTTATTCAGTGTATGACCACAATAATAAAAAGGGAAATAAATGGGCAAATTAAAATGTGTAGGGAAAAGGATGAAAAGCTAATAATAATGCCGATGATGATTAACTTAAGTCGAAAACGAATAATATATCTACCGAATTTGCAGCCGAAGATGACTTTTGTGGGGAAAGGTGAATCGACAAAAAGATTCAAGTACGGCATAATTTCTTTAAAAATGTTAGAGGAAAATCATGGGCTAATTTTATGCGAATGCTTTAGTAAATTTGTAAATAATTTTTATCGCGATTCCCCTTGCGAATTTAAGACAACGAGAGTTCCCTTTTGTATTTTTTTGTCAAATGAATACTTTTGCTTCAGAACTCGAATTTTCTGCTTTCACACTGAAAAGAAACCGACGAATTCGAAGGCCCCAACTAAACTCAATTAAATTTCAATATCCTTCTTTTTGCTGATATATGAAAGACTAGACTGTTAGTTCAAAACCTTGGTATTTACATACGTAGTCATATGAAAACCGGATTACTTTTTGTAGTTTAATAAGAGCACTTTTTACTTAGTCGAGTCATTGATGTACATACGTTTTAAAGATCCGTATAATTAGGTATTAAAGTTGCCTTCAAATGATCTTTAATAAATTTAATACTTAAATTTATTTTTAGCAAAACCCTTACCTACCAACAAGTGGAAGAAAAAATATTTTAAAACAAACATAATTTTAACAAATTGTCTATCTTACTGTCATACTTTACTCAGAAACACATACTACGAGAGAGAAAAAATTCAAATCAAAGTCAAAAGCAGCTGCAGTATGTTGCACAACTAGCTGGCAAACGAAGAAAAAAGTAGACAAATTCAAAGAAAGGCTGTCGGCGCTGTTGAGCAGAGCTGAAGCACTAAACAGTTAAGCAGCCGAAAAGAGAGTCCGCCTGATAAAGACAGCTGTTGCAAATCATAAAATGACTGCAACAGCAACAAACAGCTGAGCTGCTTCATGCTGAGAACTAGCTGCACCATGTTGCTGCATACTCGACAAGCTGAAGAAGCGCCTTAAATTGTATTAAAATAATAGAATTATTTCCGCTTCAAAAAATTTTGCTGCTGTCGAAAGGGTAAAAATATATCATGAAATTTCACTTGGAGAACAAAAAAACAGCTAAAATATGTATTTGAAGCTAACAGCGAAGAAAATCTGAATTGGTATTAAAATAGATGCACATATACAGAGTATATATAGTACGTAGCTACATTAGAAAAAAAATTTCCCACAACTAATTATTGATCAAATGGGCTAGTTCCAAAGAAATATATGTTCTAGGGAAAGTGGGAAATTATTTGTTAAAAAATTAAAAAAACCGAAGCGGATTCAAAAATCTAGTTCCACAACATTTGTTTATTTATTTAAAAATCGAGTGGGTCTCTCCAAATGTAGAGAAGAAACGTATTTTTTTAATTATATTCTCTTATTTTTGTATCATCATATTAAAAGATTTTCAGATGATTTTTGACATTTTTGATCGAAAATTTTTCCGTTTCATCTATGATCTAATTATTTAAAAATTGATTGGGTCACCTGAAAATGTTGAGTAAGATTAAAAAAATTGTTTTTCCAAAATTAAATGTACTTGTATTATAAGGAGGGGAGACTAATAATAAATCATATGCGAAAATTTTGGGAGGGTTTTTGTTATCTTGGATCAATAGAATCTTTCCCTGGAAACTACTGTTTATTTAAAAAAATTGAGTGGGTAACCACAAAATATTGAGTCAAATTTTGTTTAAATTAATTTTTATAACGAAAGAGCATTAAAAATAAATCATATTCGAAAAATTTCATTGGGTTTTGATATTTGTGACCAAAAAACTTTAACATTGTAACTTCTTTATATATATTTAAAAATCAAGTTGGTAAACTCAAAATGTTGGCTTACAAAAATTTGCATGTAATTTTCTTTTGAAAAAAAAAAATCACTTTCTTTTTTATTATAATGAAATCAATCATATAAGTGTATTTTAAAACTGAGTGTTTACCCCAAAAGATTGAGTCAAACTGATATATTTTTATATAGTCTAAAATTTTTGGATAGTTTTTAAAATATTGGACAAAAAAAGTTCTTCCGTTTGAACTGTTATTTATTTATTCAAGAATCAACTGTTATTTATCACTTCAAAAAAATAATAAATATAATAATAAATATAAAAAAATTTTTTTTTAATAATTTAAAAAAAAGTTATAAATAAATTTAAATAAAATTTATTATTCGTTTTTAAACAAAAAAAGTACACTTTCTTTTTTAGAGGATTAAAATAAATCACACTTGTAAAAAATTCTGGGATGGTTTGTGATATTTTAATTATTTGTTAAATTTTTTTTTTTTTTTAATTTTTCTTAAAAGACATTCATTCCATTTTCTTTTGCGTTGTAATGAAAGATTATTAAAAATCAATCATATTCGAAAGTTCCCTTTTGTATTTGATGTTTAAGATTGCAAAGCAAAAACAATTTTTCCGTTTGAACTATTATTTATTTACTTATTTGAGTAAACATATATTTGTTTAAAATTTTTTTTTAAATTATTTTCTTTTCAAACAATATATATATTTTTTAAACTAACTGCATATACTTTTACCGCTTAAACTATTATTTATTTATTTAGACATAGAGTGGGTCACCTTAGAATGTTGAGTAATTTTTTTTTCCTCTTTTTTTTCAAAAATTGAATGAACTGTCTTTGGTATTATAATCCAATAATATTTACCATCCTTCGCCAAATTCTTTTTTTAAGAATTTATTTATTTATTTAAAAATCGTCTGCGCCACCTCAAAATATTAAAAGATTATTTCTTGTTTTCAATTTTATTTTCTTATAAAAAATTTTTTTTTCTTCATCCACAAAAGGAATTAAACCACCCTTATGTGCAGATACATATTAATATATGAAAATGAGAAAAAGTTTCCAAAGTGCCCTCCAAAGTCAACGTGCATAAATGTTGCATTTTGTATGTTGCACATAAGAGATTTGATATGATGCAGCGTCAGAGTGGTGGCGGGTAATCAAAGTGTGGCAAATAAATCGATAACAAATTGCAATATTAAAAGTAAGTAGAAGCTGATGATGCAAATTGCCCTTCTTGGGCTAAATAGTTTTTTAAAAATATGTTCGCAAAGTAAAAAGTGAAATAAAAAAGTGCTCAGAACGACTTGCACTGACGCATGGTACAGGACACATATGTAAATACCAACACACATACATGCATAGTTACCGTGTCAGCTCTGATATACTTTATGCACCACTTACCTCAAATGAATGATAACATACCTTGCTAACTAAATATCGCCAATGAATATGCAACGCGATGCTTCTATGTTGACTTAAGTGAACTTTGACTTTATTACTGCGCACACATACAAACAGACATATCCATACGTGTGTTAGAAAGGCACTTAGAGTAATGAAATTTTTTAGCCACTCAGCTTTCAACTCATAAGTAAGTATGTACGTATATTTAGATGTGTTCAAGTGTTGCATAGAACAAGGATCTTAGCTGCTTACTTAAGACTTTATAAAACGACGGTACACCCCCCACATTAACATAGTTATATATGTATGTAAGTGTGAAAATGACGAAGACGCGCGTATGCTGTTTTATGAAAATATCTCGTTGGAATAGGGGAGTAACCACATAAAATAAGATGCTACATAGAAAAACAAAAGAATGTGCGCTTAACATTTTTCACTTAAGTACTTTGGTAAGTTAAGAATTTATGAAAGAATGCTTTTATGCATGGCGTATTAGCACACATCTTTGGTGAGGCATTTGCCGTGAGCAAAATTCGAAATATGAATGGTGAAATTCTATTGATTGATATTTTTTTTAATATTGTTGATGTGTATATTTATGTGCTTCCATAACAATACTGTTAGAAATAAAAAAATAAAGTAATCAAAACAACTTTTTTTGATTATTTTTTGAATTTTCTTTATCAATCGTAAAAAATCATGATTTTTTTTTATTCTTTTTTAATTAAATGGAAAGTAATGGTAATCAATCATTAAGTTGATTCCCAAGAAAATAATTAATCAATCCTTACGATTAGTAATGTATATTTATGTGCTTATAAAACAGTACTGAAAAAAATTTTAAATAATTAAAAAAAAAGTGATCAAAATAACTTTTTTTTTGATTATTTTCGATTATTTAAAATTTTTTTTTTTCAATTTTTTTTAATAATCGTAAAAAATCATAACTTTTTTTGAGTATTTTTTTTGAATTACTTGGAAACTAATGGCAATCAGCCATTAAATGGATTCTCATGAAAATAATTAATCAAACCGGTAATCCTTACGATTATTAATCAAAATTTAACAGGTCTTAATTTTATAAATATTAAGCTTAAGTATATTTCAACCGCCATATTCATAAAAAATAAAATTGGTTTATAAGGCATTTTAAAATGACATTTCCCTACGAATTTTAAATTATAAGAGCTTTATAACCCTTTTTTATTTTTTATGAATATGAAGGCAAGCATATAAAGTTAAAGATAATACGAAGTAAGTTGAGAACCAAAACATGATCTTAGGAGTACGAAGTCAGGTCAAGTCTACAAAAATTTTTATTAAATTTTGAGAGAGCACTCGCGATATGGTCATAATTATACCTTGACATGAAATGGATATTGCGCATGGTGAGTTCTGCACCTGAAGCTTATTCTGTAATTGAAACTTATTTGTGTTAAAAGTTCCGGACAGTCTACCAAACGATAAACTAAATCGTATATAAACATCAAAATGTGAATAGAGCGCATGCACGCCAGCGATTTTATGCTTATGAGGGCACAACGGGCACTGTAAGATGGTAATGGATCAGCGAAGTTATGTCTCTGAAGGGCAAATCGAACCAAACTTGTATGTACTCTTTCAACTCTTTGAGAATAAACATCATAGATCTGATTCGAAATAATATATGCAAATTCTAGTTTTGAACGAACTAAACTATTAGGTATAAAAACATTTTCTAGTGTACGAATCCTTAAAATCTCTGGCATATTTGGTTTTTCAACGGCTTCACAAAAAATCATTTTTAGAACTAAGGTGTAAATAATTCATAAAGCTCCAATTAGTTAATAATTAACTTCATCCTGCAGTAAAGCTACATCTGTCATACTTGCGATGGTTTCGAAAACTTTCAGGTCAACTGCATAGAGCAGATACTTAGAGTTCCTAAAACAAGGTCCTGTATCGTTGAAGTAATTGACTAGGACCCAAATTGTAAGATATTAATGAAATAATCGAAATGTTCGATTGTTTATATTTTTATAGCAAAATGGTGAAATTTCTTATTTTTAAATGTTTTATTCACTCCAGGGGGTCAATTCTGGATTTGCTTTATTGTGAAGTGAAAAGAAAATACTACAATTTACCACGATTTTTGATTCTCATTTTACTTTAAACTTTCGATTTGAAGTGAAGTGAAAAAAGTTAACGCCAATATAAATTTGGTGTTAACGTAAAATTTTCAAAAAATTCAAACACTTAATTGTTTACAAATTTTGGGGGTTTTAGTGGTGTAAATATTAGTTTTATTCTTACAATTCTATAATAAACTATCATTTAGCAAGAACAACTTGTATCAACGACATTCGAAAAGTTCTTCAACAAACAGTTTTCACCGCATATATCGGAATCGCATTTTAGAGCGCAGTGAAGTGAAGAAAGGAAAATGTCAAGCGATAACTAAAGTGAAAACATTTTTTTCACTTCACGATAACATAAAACCAGAGTTGACCCCCAGTGAAAATAATATTTATCGTATTAAGAAATGAAAAATATTCCAGAAAATGAGGAAAACCAAATAAAGTACTGAAGATGGGGATACGAGCTGTCTTATAGAACTGCATGGGCGACAGATGCTTGCTAGAAATTTTTGAAGGTATGCCTATTATTTAGTTCGTTGTAGAAAAATACTGTAGATAAAGTAAAGATATATTGGTCATGTTTGTATATAATTTAACTTACCAAGTGTGTATCAATTGATTTGTTCAATTAGGTTTCGAGATAATGGCGGATATTGAAAAGATATATGTATATGAGTTATACTAGGTGGTAGCTCTAACTGGAAATATTTTTTGTTTATGTACGAAGTAAACACCTTTCGCTTAGTACCGACATGATTTGTGATGTTTTAATTCAATTTCAGGTAGTTGGTAACTCGCTTGAAACCTCCTTAGGGTCAATATTTGTATAGGAACGCCTATGAAAAACTATTTTGTTTAAATGATAAAAAATCCATATGCTGACATGTTATGTCTTATTCAATCATTGACAATAACATCGAGCGTGGAAGGTAAGGGCGACCTTATTATCACTATTCAACATTACTTACAACCCCAATGACCTTAAAGGGAAAACTAGGCATCCCAAAATGCCAGGAAAACAAGTAGCTGTAACTATAAAGTTGCATTTGAGTGGCATTATTGTCATTTGTCACTTTCAAGTTTTAGAAATTTAATGGTTGGCTTAGTAGTTACCACGACGTTCTCAATAACAGTAATGCCACTTAAAATCCCTTTCTAAGCTTAGATATTATGCGGGGCGAGTAGCTTATTTATTGGCCTCCTCATTTTCGCTGTGACAAGTCCCCCCTTTTTGTAAATGCAGACATACATTTTATCTCTGGAATATTTCATAAGCTGACTGCAAATTACAATAGCATGCCATGCAAATGAAACAAATAATTTCAACTACCTATGAATAAAGTTGTTTATCTATCAAATTCATACATTATTATTACTTAGATGCTAGTTGGGATAGCTATGAAACTCACTTCTTATAAATTTATGATATTGCGGGTATCTTTATAATTTATCTCACTCTTTCGCATTCAGTAAATACATATACATATGTGTTGTAATCAGTTTCCCATACAGACAGTTCTACAGTATCCCTCGCTAAGATTTATGTTGCTACATTTTTAATGCTCTTTTTCTCCAAGCTATTAACAGCTCATATTATTTGACATGAATTAATACAAATTTTAAAGTCTTTTACTTAATTTCGCAACTCAAGGAATTTTTAAACTGCAATACGTTATCAAACCAGCTATTTTAAGCTTTATAAGCTTTAGAAGGTTTCAAGACAGCAGAGAGTAAAGATGATATCAACAGTATGATTCTATTACATGTATGGCGCTTTTTGCAGTTTTTAATTTTGTGCTATTGCTAGATTGGATTAGATTTAGGGAACATACTCTGACAGAGGAAGTGTTGGCGCAACTGCTGTTGTTGTTTTTTGTTGTTAGTACTTGTATCATTTTCGCTTGCTCTTAACTTGCAAGCGTTTATCCATTTTCTAAAGTTCGAGAAAAAGGCTTAAATGTTTTCATCTAGGCTATTAACTGAACGTTGAGAAAATTCTGACCTACATTGTGCGCAATTACTCAACCGCACTTTAGTTAGCACAAAGCAGCTGCCCACAAACCTCATGTCTGTACTCTGCTCACCTTTGCACAACATTTAACACCTCATTTCTTGAACACTTGAAATCACTTCAAATCCTTTAAATCACAGCAATCACTTAAGAACTCACGCCTTGACCTTAACAACTAATACTGACAAGCTTTTCAAAAACTTTTGCTCTCAACTTTGCTGCCTCACAACCGACGGCAAGTACAAGTACCCACACATACACACTTACTGCGGGTAGGTGTTGGTTTTGTTTAAATCAAAACTGATCTCTGCAATGCCACTTACTTGTTTTACAAGTGCTAATGAAAGAAAATTTCAAGCTACCTGTGTTTAAACATAGTTTTATATACATACATACATACGAAGATATCTGGTATTTAGGTGGCTATCTTGAGTAAATTTTCACACCTGTCTTTATAACAAAAACAAAACTTTCACAAACAGAGAAAACTGCATGTGATGGCAGTTATGGGTTGCATCTTTGCCAACTTTGTGTTCACTCAACACACTCACAAATACATACGCACTTTGACATTTTAAATATGTTGCAGCCTTTAGCATTTTGTAGGTGTGTTTTGAAAAGATTCCCAACTTTTTAGAACTATTCTTTGACTTTTGCCGGCTGTGCTTGTTGTCTTGTTTCACCTTTGTTCTTTCGTTGATGGCAAAACTTTTTCACTTAACGTGGCTCATAAATTGATTTCTCCTCTTTAACCAACTTTAAAATTCTTCAGATGAAATTATGGTGTCAGGTAAGTTATGGCATAATCACAGGTAAATACTTGCATATGTATATGTGCGCACAGTGCGCTGTCGAAAAGCTGCTTACGCGATAGACAGTGGATGGAACTCGCATGTGGATTTCACTTTGGAACTCTAAGATATATGTCCGATGGAAAAATGTAGCCGAGAAATCGGAGCATATTTTCTACAACCTCCGTACCATACTGAGGAAACTACAAGGTTTTAAAGAATAGTACCACTTCCAGAAAGAAGCAGGAAGCATATGGTCTCGTGCCATTTTCATCCGATATCTGTGATAATAGTCATATTTATCGCGACGCGAGTACGAAGAAGTCTCATCGTGTATGAAAAAAGATCAGGAAGAAGAATGACAAAAAGTGTTACAATAAAATATTTCGAATAGCAAACAAATCCAAGGTCGCGGTAAAAATTTATTTACCGACCGGTGTCTTGAGTGTACTTAAATAATGAAAAGTTTTACCCCAATCGATGAAATGATGGCTCCCTTCAATCTACCTGATGAAGTGTGAAAGGCATTTAACTGGCTTGGAACCAATAAATAGTGAAGAAAAATGATGGATGGAGTACATGGCCTCCTTTCACTAAAGAAGTGACCTTTGCACAATCCACAAGAAAGGCGACCCTGCAAACCGTAAAAAGACAGAAGCACACAATTAACGAGCTGATTGGGCTGTATCAGTACGGCATCAGATATGCTTAGTCCATACTTGAATATGTGCACAATATATGCCACCTTTAGATATTGCTATTCGCATTTCGTCATAGTCGGGTTGCGGAACATAAATTCGGTATACTCTCTGGGTTCTTCTTCACTTTCTCCATTTAATAGGGCGGATAATGTTCACTCAATAATCTTAGTACTTTCTCAACATCGGTTACCAAAGTCGCCTTTATCATTTACGACGGAGTTCGCTCCGGTTTTAAAACCTACCGTATTATTATTTCCTCGCACTCGAGCTCTTCTGCCACTCTTTTTTTTTCTCCAAGAAAGCCTCCGTACATACTCTAATCATTGCATTCGCTCTCACGGTGGTCGTCTTAATCGTACCTGCTACCTGCTAAGCGTCCAGTTTTCTTGCTGTCCCTTTTGTAGTACAAAGATGGGTGTAAATCTTCGCCGGTACTAGCAAGTGATCCTAGTAGATGTTAGAGAGAATGACCCTTTTTCGGGTTCCGGCGAAGTCGTATTTTTCGACTTTATGACCAGAGACAACCTCTTCACAGACCGTCCCCTTTAAAGTCGCCCAGCAGAACGTTAATCGTGGGAGGGGTTTAGCCAGCCGGTCGTATATTCCCTCCAAGCGCTCGTAAGCACATTCTAATTACTCGTAAAATGCAACCATAGGTGCGTGTGCGCAGGTCAACGAGATGTTGCTGAATCTTGCTTGTACTTGTCGATGAAGTCCTCTTTATACATAACCGACCCCAAATCTATGATTTTCTTCATGACCACTCCAGTAGACAGCGCAGGGTGAAATGCTTCTTTTCTTGTTCCGTCCATTGAATCGCTAACATTTACCTTTACGAGGACATCAGCCATCCGGACAGTGGAATCTACTAAATTAAGGGAACCTGACGTTTAACGTGCATGCCCTCAAAACATTTGTCCTCAAAGTTTTGCAGTGATCATCATTTAAAAAAGGATTTCTCATATCTGAGGCAGTGTTTGTTTTCATTCGTTGGTTTTTTATGTGAAACAGACAGATGCCAAAAGTTGCGGCATTCTAAATATTCAAAAAACTGGTAGTAAACATTTTAGTTCATTAACTAGAATTTCGTAAGCTTATTCATACCAGTTCGAGCGACTCCAACGTTTCCGCTATCATAAGCAGCAAAAACCCTTTAAAATTGTCGATACATGCATACACGAGCGAAAAAGAAAACAATTCAGTATTCGGGCCGCAATCGTTCAGTTAACAACGCCGTCTTAGATTTTAATTTTCTATTCAACTAATATTCTGAGTATTTAAATATTCATTTAATTAAATTAAATTAAGAACTTTCTTGTAAACAATATTTCTTATAGTAAAATCATAATCCTTTTAAGAATTTCGTGCTTCAATTAGTACAAGGTGGCGCAAAAGTAATCCTCCTATCAGAAAATGCTATACATTTTGCGATTGGCCCCTAAAGTCAGTTCTGTTTTGACATTTGTGTAGTAAACACATGCGAAATACACGTTAATAAACAATGCTACGCTACACTGCTCCAGAACGCGGAATATTGCTGACTATTTATTTGACCAATAATCGGTCGGGGCCAAACGGTTTCTGTGAATGGTGAGCGCTACAGAGCAATGATCAACGAGTTCTTTTTGCCGCAACTTGATGAATTGGGATTGGAAAACATGTGGTTCCAACAAGACGGTGCAACAGCACACACTGCACGTGCCACAATCGATATGCTGAACATCGGAAGCTTACTTTTGCGCCACCTTGTACATTTGGTTTGCAGATCATGTACGTACGTGCATGTCAACAAAATCATTCTTATTTTTTGCGACGTTGCCACTGCATAGCGGCGTACTAGCGACCCAAAAACGAGTAAGCAGTGCTTAAGTAAAACCACGAAAAAAAGTGAAAACGAAACGATCACTTGTCAAAGCAAAATTTCAAAAGTGTTCCATTTTCCATAAAATGTTTCAAGAAAATTTAAATATTTCTACCTGTGAAATCAATTATAAAATTCATTGAAAAAAGGATGATTTAAAAAAGAAGAAAATTACTTCTTGTAAATGTTTTCCAAGACCAAAATTGCTATGAATAGCGACTATATTTTTATTGAAATCTGTTCAATGTAATGAAGTTATATTTATTTTGATAGACACATAGAAGCGGACGATTGTTATCTTGTAGGACATCGTCTTGTTAAAAATATCAGTTGCTAATATAAAAAAATTACACAACTCCAACTAGTTGAGCCGGTTTCGCAAACTAGTATTTGACTAGTATAAAACTTGTAGAATTGACTGCAGGGTGCTTATTACTCTGATTTTCGACAGATTGTTGTTTCTCCTGTATAACTGGTCCTATCTATTCGACATACTTTCTGAAGCAACATCATCCAGATTATCTAATTTTAGCTCTAAAAAAGGTAGAGAGTTATTGAAAGTCGATCGGAGAGTATGTTAGGAATTAGTATATACTTTAGATAGATTAGACTTTTACCAATACAATTATGGACATCAAATCTTTTTGAAAAAAGCCTTGCATTCTGCTTTCTGCCGCTAAAGAAACTAAAGATTTTGTCCTGTAAATGTTCGCTCCACAAACTTGTGAATAAAACTGCAATGAAGCTTTAAGTGAAGAAAATACTTAAGCAAATTATCGAAATCAGTTTTACCTTCGCCCTGCCTGCAATTTGGTTTCTATTTGTAATTCATTTTTTAAATTTGTTTTCTACTCCCTTCATGCGTTACTCTGCAGTCAATCAAGCATATACAAAAACCCTTGAAACTTGTAAAAATACATTTGAGAATATTTAACTAAATCCCTTTTGCACTCGATTCTTTAAAAGGAAGTAAATATGCATAAATTTGAATTAAATAAATTATTTATGAAAAATAAGATAGTAACCAAAAATACGTATTCTATATGCTGCGCATACTTTTATCTATTTGTAGCTGAGTATGTATGTATGTATTTGTTATGCCACAACAACTCAGTTTGCTAGCAGAAACAAAAACCGAAAATAAAAAAAAGGAAATTTGAAGCAAAAGTATATATAACCACCAATTGGCAAAAGTTCGAGAGGCAGCTGTGTGTAAAAATTTGTTTGAAAAATATAAATAAGCCATTTTTGTATGATGTTGAAATTGCGATCCTTTTTGAATGCAGTCAAGTGCGGCAAAAGCATCAATTCATAAATATTAAACGGCGCTCATCAATAATATCGGTCTGAGAAGGCAGGCAGGCTTCGTGCTGAGTGAGTGGTAAAATATAAAGTAAAAAGAAACAAATGGGTATGCCCAAGTTCGTGTGAAACCGTTTGTTATATACTTAGTTGTGAGTCAATGAACTGAATAAAGATTTGCTAGTATTCGCAAAGTGATTAACTGATTTGAAGGAAATTTAGTATATAGAGAGTGTACCGCATTATTACCCCCGTTTTTATAAAAAAATAAGAAGTAAGGATGTCTAATTTCGGGTAGGACCGAACATTATATACCCAGTAGTGATCTATTATGGCATACCAATTTACGCAGGTCTATTTTAATACTTTTCAGTTCCTATTATAAAGCCAGCTGTTTTTTTTTCAATTAAAAAATGTCTGTTATGAGTTTTGAGGGGTAAATTAATAAAGAAAATATAAATGTATACCGCGAATTTCAACAAGTATATCATCATAAACCTCCTAAGAGATTTTTGCGCCGAGCTTCCCTTCCAATCTATGGTGTGCCGTTGTGAATTTTTTTTCTACAAATTGGCGGGACCTACAGATTTTTGCCGACTTCCAATAGCATCTACAAAGGAGATGCATTTTTGCTGAGAAGTCTTCCATAGCAGAAAGACACTCGGAGAGCTCGCCAAACCAATGCCGAGGGGCGATCCGGGTTTGAAAAACTTTCTCAAACCACTTCTGATGTTACCAGTCCCAGGACTCGAACCTTGGACCTTCGGTGTGGTAGGCCGACAACGCTACCACCACACCACGGCGGCCGCCACTAATTTATTTGCAGATAAATATCTTTTCTACCAACAACTGCTACTAACCCCATTTTTTCAAAATACCAATACATGCACATTTTATGTTTGAAAATTTTGCGTATAGACAGACAAACAGACAGACAGACGGACGGAGAGACGGATATTGCTAAATCGACTCAGCTCATCCTCCTTGTTATTTCAGTTTTGTTATTGATATGCCAATCTCTTATTCTTTTCATACTTACAAACATTTCATGTTCTTTAAAGGTATGAAAATCAAAAAAGGTATATAACTTCCCTATTGCAGTTTGGTATTAACAACTTGCTCGGATATTTTACTTGTGTGTTATCCGATTTGCTTAGTTTTTGGCAGGAGTATACTACATACTATTCAGAAGCAGCTGATGAATTTTGGTTGAAATATCTAGTTAAAACTCCAAGCACTCGCCTTCGAAAATAGCAGAATTTTTATGCTGAAAAGTAAGCGACGGCACGCCTACTACCCCAAAATCCACAAAATTTTTTTACGGTCAAGTTTTTCTTAAAAAGCTTATTATGTGTGCAAGATATCATTGATATAGCTTGCATGATTATATAAATATTGCGTTTTACATTTCACAGACAAATTTTTCAGAACTATGTTAAAAACCTGGGCGTGACCGTTGACCGATTTCGCCCATTTTTAGAACAAACATTTAACTTTATATGTCCAAAATTTTCGCCAAATATCGTTTCGATGAATCAAGTTTTGCCAGAGGTTTGGCATAAAAAGTTTTGGTGGAATAATTCACTATAAAGGGGCGGGGCAACGCCCATTTTAAAAAATTTATATTTTTCGACTTGCTTCGTTCACGGACACTTTGAAAGTGTAATATAACTGATAAAAAGCTTTTGCACGCATAGTTATTGCCTATTAAATATATCTATGATCCTTTTCAAAATCTTTGATATAAAGGTGGGCGTGGTTCTTAACCGAATTAGCCCATTTTTTCCGGAACATACCTTGTATTAATATAAATATGTGTGCTAAATTTCGTTTCGATATCTTAAACAGTTTTTGATTTATGATTTATATTATTTCTAAGTTTGACTTACTCAAAAGTGAGCGGCGCCACTCCCATTTCCAACATTTTCTTTAAAAATTGATTTTTTGCCTAAACATTAATGTACACACCAAATTTTATCCTTATAAGTTTATTATGTACTGAATAATCATTTCTTTTGTATTTTCGAAAATATTCTATATTTAAAGAGTGGGCGTGGCTATCATCCGATTCTACCCATTTTAAATAGCGCGCGGAGATGAGTACCAAGGAACCTGCATACCAAAATTTCATTAAGATATCTGAAAATTTACTCAAGTTATCGTATTAACAAACTGACGGACGAACGAACGGACATGGCTTAATCAATTTATTTTTTTCTCCCGAACATTTTGATATATATAAGTCAATATCTATCTCGATCAGTTTATGCCGTTACATACCACCGTTACGCGACTGAAGTTAATATACCTTGTGTACGTAGCACTACTAGGTATAAAAAAAGGTTTAGAAAGCTCTTAAATTAAAAATTTGTATGGAAATGGGGTCACCGCTCGGCATTGGCTTGGCAAACTCTCTGAGTGTATATCTGCCAAACCAATTATATTTTTTATGAATATAGGGCTTAGACTTAGACACTTCGTTGTTGCCACAATGCATTTTTTTACAAGGCTGGCACCTATTTAAATTTTTTTCAAAATTAAGTGAGATGTTGCCTTATGGTCATTGTTACGGCGGGATCGTGGCAATGACGGTGGCGCGCTCGCACGTAATAAAGGGAGACAAACAATAAAAAGCACCGAATTAGTAAATAAACAAACAAGGATTGCTTTCGCTAAGTAAAGAATACACAGGTGTTTATTAGGAATATGTTTGAACACTATTATAATTAATAGGATAACAAATGGCGTGAAATTTTGAATATGGTATGGAATTAATAGGGAAAAACTATATTTACCTCTGGATTGGCTGCTCGTAACTCGCGTACTCTCGAAAAACAAGTGGCCGAGCATATCTTAGGATTTTAGCTCGATACCCCTGCCGAATGCCTACTTTCGTCAGGCTCGGAGAGGTAAGCGCTGTTATCGGTTGAAAGCTACAGGCCATAAAGGTGCAAATATGAATAATTTCACCCTACAAGGGGCGGCCGATATATTTAGGCCGGTGGCCTAAACAGTCATTAAAATAAAGGTATTTCGAATTTCAAGAAAAATATTTCTAGTTAATCTACAGATCAGTGTTGCCACTTAATATTTTTATTTATTCCTTTGTATATAATTTATCTCGAACTTTGTCCAGTGTTGCCACTTAAAATGATTTTATAGAGCTGCCAGTCAACTGAAAATGAAGCAATTTAATAATATATGTAAATATGCGTACCAGTAGGAAGGTATTTTATGTCGTGTTTAAAAAAAAAAAAAAATATTTCTTGGAAGTGCTACAAGCTAAGGTTGCCACCTAAACCCTTCCTCTTTTGCGTATCCGTTCATATCTTGCTATCCACTTAACCCATTTGTATAAACTTTTGTAGATACGTAATATGCTTAATTGCCAGTTCGTCTAATTTAGTTTTGCCACTGAGCATGTTCTTTCATGGGAAGTGTTGAGAACAAACTGAATAATACGGCAACCTCAAACAATTTCAAACAAAGCTGGATCCTCCAGGAACTCAAACACTTAGCAATATAATTTTTTTTGGCCTAATTCAGTGTGTTATTCCGACTAAAATATTCTATCTTATTGTAAATTTTGCTCCAAAAGTATTAAGTTTTGAGGATTTTCCACATAAAAACTTGTTTTGCGGCCAAACCCACATCGAATACATGCAGAGTTACCATAAAAAAATGTAGTTTAGCACTGAAGTGCGCTACTTACCGCGACTGGTGCTCATAGGCACGCTTTTTATTAAACTTTCTTTCGGTCGGTTATACTTACATACGGTAAAAGCCCTCAGTCCTTCCCGAAGATTGTCTTGTCAGGCGTAATACTCTGCCAGAGTACTCTTTGATCTCTCCTCAACACTCCATTTCAAATTTTGTTTGCCGTCAAGAATTGTGGCAAGATATATTGATTTAAACGAGAGGGAATATTTTACTCTTTGCTTTTATTTTATTTAAAAATTTTAGAATTATTACTAAAACAGTCATGATGATAATCCCCGCTAGGTATAAGAAATTAAATAAAAGGAATAAAGACGTGGGCAATAAGCTCTTTTTTATGTAAATATCTTGATGCTGTTGGATGTAAAGCGAAGTATAGGATTGTTTATATGTGTGCGTTTATCAAAGTATTGACTGTAGCAAAACATATTTTTTCTGCATATTTTAGAAAAAAAAAAATAATAATATAGGAAAGAGAGAAGAGAGAGAAAAAAGTTTGTTCCGCTACCTTTAATGCACGTTAGAAAAGATATTTACTCATCTGTGTGTGTTTGTATGGCAGCAGCTCTGTGCATTTATAGTTGCAAATAAAATTTTCCATTAATCGATAACCTTTGAACCCTCATATTTGCATTTTGGTATATTTCTTTTGCATATTTTGTATTTCAAGAACGGCTGTTGCTGCGGAACATTTTCATAACGTTATTGCTCTACATCGGACATGTTGACTTCCAGATGTACGAGGTGTGTTCAAAAAGTATCGCGAATTTAGAATTTTCGCTGGTTACGTATATTCCAATTTCGAATTTTTTGTGGCGTTATGTTGGTACTCATGTCTCTCACTTATGCCGACAAGCTCGGCCATTTTGAATGTTCAGTTAATTGTTGACAGCTGCTTTGCTTGCACGTGTTTTGGATCGTCTTCGATTTTTACCATTAATTCGTACCAAAATTGCTCAATTGTGACCAAAAACAGCATCGCATGAACATTGCTAATGAGATGTTAAACTCTGTCCGCTACGACCCAAATTTGTTCCAGAGGGTCATAACTGGTGACGAATCGTGGGTTTATGGTTATGACGTGGAAACCAAAGCTCAATCATCTCAATGGAAGCTGCCGCACGAACCAAGACCGAAAAAAGCGCGCCAAGCTCGGTCGAATGTGAAAGTTTTGCTGACAGTTTTCTTCGATTGCAGGGGCGTGGTGCATCATGAGTTCTTGCCACAGGGAAGAACGGTCAATAAGGAATATTACCTGCAAGTTATGCGCAATTTGCGCGAAGCAATCTGCCAGAAACGCCCGGATTTGTGGAAGAACAAAAATTGGCTTTTGCACCACGATAACGCCCCTGCTCACGCATCGTTGCTTGTGCGCGACTTTTTGGCCAAAAACAAAACACTAATGATGCCGCAGCTACCGTATTCCCCAGATCTGGCCCCCTGTGACCTTTTCTTGTTCCCTAAACTGAAGAGGCCCATGAAAAGACGACGTTACGCTTCTCTTGACGAGATAAAGACGGCATCGAAGGAGGAGCTGCACAAGATACAAAAAAATGATTTTTTGAAGTGCTTCGAAGATTGGAAAAACCGTTGGCACAAGTGTATAATATCTCATGGGGATTACTTTGAAGGGGACAAAATAGATATTCATGAATAAATAAATAATTTTTGAAAAAACACAAAATTCGCGATACTTTTTGAACACACCTCGTACACAGTTGGGAGGAAATTTTTAATTTTGTTTAGTTTTGATTCATTGTAAGTGATATTGAGTGAAGTGCTTTAAATTCTATTGTTTTAAATTCTACTGTCCAGAAAATAGAGCTTTCTAGTCCACTCTTGTTGAAGCTGTGTTTGTAGATAGTTTTTATTGCAGCAACATGTGCAAACTGGGCATGCACATTTTTAGGAGTTTTCAAAGTCTTGGATTTAGGGATCTGATTTCACAATAATGGGATCGCGGTATAAGTTTCGGGATTTGGGTATGCATTATTCTCCAACAGTTTCTTTTGAAAAAAGTGAAGAAATGAATTGACCTTTAATTATATAGAATGTTGTGCCATTTTTAAAATGTTTCGTTATGTAAAACCAAAGTTTATTTATAGTTTTATTATTAGTACCAAAGAAAATTAACATGTCATTCATTCGTTTTTCAATTATCATCTTTGTTTAGAAGTTTCGCATTTTTGCAGGAAGTTTCCGAATGGTTTTTCTTGCAATTTTTAAAATGCGTTATTTTGAAAATTTTTTTCTTAAATGTGGGCTTATGTTTCTGTGAGCAAAATGTGTTTTAACCTTTAAAAGTGGTATGAGAAAACGGCACTTTTGGGAAGTTGAAAAGCCCTGTTAATTAATTTGTTTCGTATATCTAATCAAAAACTGGTAAGACAGCCTAAGGTAGGGTGAAACTTAAGATTATATATTTAGTAGTGATTTTTTATGGTAGCCCACTATACTCAAGTGTATCGCTCACTACTTCCGGGCTTTGCGCCCAAATATCCTCTGGGTAACCAGAGAACACCCGTTTGGTGGTGAGCTAAACGTGAGAAGGCGACAACCTGGTAAGGCCACTCCGACATAATCGGTTTAAGGGCTTGCTGGGGGGTTCAAACAGCAGCGTCTGATCACCATGTGGTGCGGCTGCAAGCGGGCGTCTGTCTTGGTTCAAGCGGCTCGCTATACAAACGTGTAATAGAATTCAACTTCCCGTGAAACGGGTTGTGCGTTGGGTTTGGGACCCACCACATAAAACAACGTTCCAATGAAATTCAACAACAAAGCCTCGGATATAGTTGGACGGTCAAAATCGCCCAGGCGGTTAGATGACTATTTAAAGAAGAAGAATGAGAACTTTTATTTTGGTATTTTACTGGAATATCTTTATAAATTAAAGAGTAACTGCCTTAGAAAATATAAGAACTTTTATACCGGAAAGTGAGTGCTGCCACGACTGCGTCGACAAAGTTTTCAAAATTTAGGTAATAATTACTTGTGCTACATCTCATTGATATAACTTGCACAGTAATCTTTTACGTGTTACAAAGAAATTGTGGCGAATTACATTAAAAATGTAGCGATTTTGGCTATTTTCGCAATAAATAGTTAGCGTTGTAAAGTCGAGATGGTTCCTAAAATTAAATTTTTTGAATACTTTCGCACACGAAAACTTTGGACTCAAAGAAAATGCACACAAAGTTAGTTTCCGAAGTGATATTGCCCATTTTTGAAAATCTTTTGTATAAAGTTGGGCGTGGTCCGTAGCCGCTTTCATTAATTTTTCTCCGAAGCATTTCGTTTTGTAATAGTAATCTGTGTGCTGAATTTAGTCTTCAACGGGTTTTGATTTTTTATTAATAATATTGGAAAAATTAACTTAATAAAAAGTGGCTGTGAAACACTATTTATTAAAATTTTCAAAAAAGACCAATTGATCGATGCCTTCTTTTTAATGCTCACACCAAATAAAGTTCTGCCTTGTGTTACGTATCAAGTAACCATTTAAATATTTCATCTGATTTCGACCATTTCAAATTCCTATGAAATATGTGTGCAAATGAACCTACATAAAGTATTTCAGTACTTCTCTCTACGCCCTGAATACTTTGCCATATTTATGCGGCGCCGAACTGCCTTTAACTACACTATCGTAGCTCTACCAGCTTCAAAAGTTGAATATTGAAAAACTATGTAGAAAGCATTTAATAGATCGTCAAGTAGACCCACAGCTACAAATAAATAGCACAATCAACAATTAATAGATGATAAAAAAATGTATAAAACTACCTTTATATTTATGTGACCAAAAAGCAGCAGCAAAATTTTCCTTAAACAAAAACTTGGTATCTGTGAGTTTTAGTTTTGAAATTTTAATCATACCATTTGTAATCAATTTATGAGATCTGAAAATTTAGAAGTAGGTGCAATTGATTGTCAATTGCCGAACTTCCATTTCGGTTTCAAAAAATTGATTGCCTTAGCCTTTATATTTTCATATTTCATAAATTGATTGCAATGGTATGATTAAAATTTCAAAACTAAAACTCACAGATACCAAGCCTTTTCTAAGAGTGACCATATGTCAAGTTTACGGTATTTACCTCACCGGGAAATTACTTAAAATAGATTGCAATATTCTCCCCCGATTTTCACCCATCTCGATCAGCGATATGGTAAATAGCTCGATCCACGGGCCACCTTGCGGATTTTTTTTGATCAAATATTGAATTGTCACCGGGTTCTGGAGCATGTGACCAGTAAGTTGTTAAAAATCTATCTCAAAATTCCGAAATTTCGTATGGAAATGAGCGGACAAACAAGAAAGGGACTTAATATAAAGGTAGTAAAAAATATATATTATTTTTATAATACATCTATACATATTTAATTTTTTGTCAAATATTTTCAAGGGCGAAAATCCCGGTAATTTTTTCTTACAATCCCGAAAATTTTCCGGCACTTAAGCACGAGACTCCGGGATTGTCATCTTTACGAAACTATATACTTACATTAATATACATAAAGGGTTAAACTGTGGGCGCTGATTAAATATTCATTACAAACTTACTAGCTTATACTAGAAAAATAAAAAAAATAAATTTGTTATGACTTTTTGCTATAAGTTTTGCACAAAACAGATCCCTTCTAGTAACTGGGATGCGAAACCGATTGACTGCATAAATGCTAATTTTACTAAACTTTACGCAAAAAAAGCGGAGGGAAAGTGATATAAATAGCTTTTCACATTTTAGTTGGCGGATCTTTGAAACAGACTGAACCAGGGGCCGCAAGGTATAACTTTCACAAACTAAATCAAGCGAAAATCTTGATAATGTTGCCATCGAGGAATGCACGATGCGAGGACTAACTATCTAGTGGCTTGCTAATTTTTTTTGTGGAGGCAAATACCGAGTCTCCACCGAGAAAATTCGATTCACGAAAGACTCTCAAAGATTTTACAACTTTCATCTTACACCCTCTGAAATCTATGAGTTTTATAAAAAAATAACGCAAGCCAGGCGACATACTTTTGTAAAAATAAAAACAGTTACCAGTTTTCCAGTCAAGCTAAAAGTACGAAAGAAAGTGGATTTTGGGGTTAGCATTGATGAGCGACCTCGTCTATTTGAAAAGCAGAAGATATTTCTTATCGCCATTGGAGTTTAGCAGCAGAGTAAGGTAACGGTTTTAGGAATAGGGATGGAAATTAAAAAAATTAGTGTGATTAGGTCGTTGGAAATCGAAGAACCCCTGCTGAACTGAAGTGAGATAGTCCCTTGCCGTACTTCGATACACAACGACCACCCAACCGTCACATTTTTCCACTTTATTTGGAATTTACAAAAAAGAGACAAGTAAGGAAAGCGCTGTCTTCGGCGGTGCCGAAGGCTTTACACCTTTAGTAAGTACAAACTCTGCAAAATTTGACCGTCTTACCCTGTTAGTTTTAAGATACATAACCCAAATCCCGTTTAATAGAAAAATATGTTGTAGTGGCGCTATACGATATATTGGTCCAATCTTGATGATTTTCACTACACACATTACATATGTAATATGTACTATGACTGGCAAATTTTGTGTTCCTTGCTATTAAACTGCAAGAGTTATAACCCTAATCCCCCTCGAGTGTATGGGAGCTATACGTTGCATTATACCGATCTTGATGATTCCGAAAAATTATATATATAGTACAAAATGGCAGCCCCATATCACATTTCAGCGATATATCTTTAAAACTGAGGAAATAGTTTGAGTTCAAACAGACAGACAGACGGACATACGCCCCTTCTTCTTCTCATACTTACAAACATCGGACCAAAGTTATAATACCATTCCATGTTTATGAAAGGTATAAAAAACGAAAGGCCACTTCATGATAAATTTAATGAGTCAAAATATGCAAAAAAATTATTCTTAGATGAAATACTATTTTGTGTTCACGAATGATAGCAAGTATATTTGATCTGAGTATGAAAATAGTGAGATTTTATTATTAACTATTAAACCGGACCCAGCTTCGCTGCGTCACAGAACTTTTAAAAGATTGAGTCCGATTTTAATCATTACGTCTTTCATACCAGATAAGATATGGAACTTAATTACATCGCTTATTGATGCACTCATTATCACCTTTCGTTTGATACCCATATTGTACTTAACACATTTTGTGTCACCTTCGTCCACATATTGGTCCATATCTCCGAAAATAGTTCAGATATAGGAACATGTGCTCTCTTAAATTTTTAGTTAAACGTATAGTAATATAGCGGTAAAAGTTTTGTTCAATTCAATTAAGCAGTTTTTGAGTCATGCGCTAACAAACATACAGACAGACAGACAAAAATTTTAAAAATAGTTGATTTGGCGTCTACTGGCTCAATAATTATCCCTTTTGTCGATTTTTCTTAAATATCTGCAATGTACAGACATGGACCTTCTACAATTTTATTATATGTAGAGATGCTTATCTCTATGAAAGAAAAAGTCTTCGCGATTCTAGGGGGCTGTTAGGGATATGAACGTTCCTTTTTCGGAATGAATGCTTTATGCCCGGTACTAGCAACTTCTGTTGTTGTTGTTGAGTTATTTAATTCCTAAAATAATAACATGGTCTAAAGTTGCTTGTCTGGTTTACGAGAGATATTTCTACTTAACAGAGCTAAGGTGAAAGAAAGCAATAGAGTAGATCTGGGAGAGGAAATGCGGCACATCCGTTGATCAGCCATTGAGTGGTGACGAGCCACTTTGGCTTTGCGTCACAGGTGCCCGTCTTTCATCTTACACTGCAACTGTACAGTGATATTTTTATTAATTTATTTATCAATATAATATTAATGTGTTATAACTTAGCAGTTTTGCTGTGTCTACTACTTCTCTTGCCAGATAAGCAATGATGTTCAACTCAATCATCAACTTTACAACCTTCATTTATTTGAATTAAGTCAATACTCATCGTATCTTGCATAGCAGCTAAACATCATTATATATGCAAGACTTACACATTTTTTGTTAGTCAAACAATTTTCTAATGTAGTCACGTATTTATTTAAGTACCACGTAAATTTTTAAGTTCTTCCACCCGTGCGCAGCGGAGCACTTTGTGATTAGGGTTGAACGAATAGTTCCTTAGAGTAATGATCATATTGAACTGAAAACGACTAGCTGCTCAAAGGGTGTTATTTTTCGTGCATAAAATATGGAAAAAGCAATAAATTTACAAAAATTTCATGCCAGGGAATGCTATAGCCATGAATACAAAGAAATGGATAAATTAAATACGAAACAAATTTCATTTGGAGGCATTTCGGTTTGCATTACAATTTCGATAGTTTATAGTATACACCACATCAAGGTCGAGGTAAAATGTGTGCACTATATTAAGCTAAACCTATCAGAATATTTCCACTTTGTAACATATTAGTTAGCTATTTTTCAAAGAAATATTTCAGTAGTGCACAACGTGGTCACCATGGCGTATACGCAATATTTTCGACCTTGCTTGCTTGTAGCTAAGTCTAGCGGCTAGTATAAACACTCAGATATATGTTAGTAAATATATTTGCATTTGCGCATTTGTTTGTTCAAATTTGTATCATATTTGCAGCACACAAACTAAATTCCCCATGGTGTTGTAAATTTTTCTTTTGCTACAAGAATATTAATTGATGCATTTCAGTTTATTTGGAAATTTTTCATAAAAAGCTTTAACATTTTTTTTTGTACTCAGTTGAGCATGAAAGAATATGAATTTTATTCGCCTAACGGTTCATATGATTGAGATAATCGGGTGGAGATATATACAGACTTATACTTATCATCGTGTTGAGGAGGAGAAAAGAATTTGAAATTTCACTCATTTCAAATAGCTATTTAAAAAAAGCCATGCCCACTTTTTATAAATCGAATATTCTAAAAAACCGCAAAAGGTGATTCTGTAGTACTTGATAAAACTATATTGAAAAATTGTGTTGGGCCGATGGAAATTGTGTCACATGATACTTGAAAATGGGTGTGGCACCCCCTACTTTTGACTAAGTAAATTTTACAGATATTATCAATCAACAATCAAAAACTATTAGATTGCTTAAAAACCGTGAAATCTATTTCATAGCGGGTGAATGGGCGGCAGTCATAGTGGGTAAGGTTTATAATTCTGGACATTAATGCATTTTCATTTCCTTAGCACTCCCCGCCGTCCTCGTTAAATTAGACGATATATGAGACTAATTTTAACCGTGGCTACGAACTCACACATACCAGAGTTTTACTGATGCCCCCAAAACTGAGTTTGTGCCATGCGGTATGTTGTTTTTTGACGACACTCTTTATGAACTTCTCTTTGCTCTTATCGAGTGTGACTTGGCTTGAAAGACCAAGATACTCAAAATTTCGAGATCGTGGACTATTTTGCGAGGGATTATGTGCAGACGAAGGAGCGTACGCGTCTTCAGTGATAGTCAAGCTGCGCTAGAGGCATTGGACAATCTTATACCTACGCCAAAATAGGTTCGGCAAAGTAAATTGTGCCTTCGCTACTGTTCCAGATATAAACCTTGTACTAAAATCTTTTTAACTAACATGTGGATATTTTGGGACTGATACAGTTAACCACTTGTTACGGTAGATGTCGTTATATTTAGTTTTATTTCGGAAGATGAGTCTAAGTCCACGACTGTAATAAACTCAAACCAACCAGCCCCAGCCCAAACTCTGCACTCTCAATATTGTTTATCTGTTTAGTACTTCGGTCACTTACTATTTTTTAATTGTTTAGGGGGTTCGTTTCCAAGCCATGTGATGAGTACGGCGCCATCGTCATGATACTTGTTCCATCGTGGGACTTCTATAGAACGACCGCTAGATATGCCAAGATTGTTGTTTTTGTAATCGTTGAAATATTTTTAGGAGGTGTAGCCAGTGCTACGAATATGGATAGTCCTTTACCTTCTAGTACTACCCCTTAATTCCTAGCAATCGAGCGAAGCAGTATCGGAAGGAAAATGAGCAGTGTTTTTGACGTTACAACAAAAAAGTCGCAAGCAATTCTGTCCATCACTAACTTTGACACTGATCAACGCCTGAAACCAATTCACTGAAATTAGCCAGCCGTCTACCATTTCTCCAGAAGCTTTGACAACAGTGCATCCATTTACCGATTATTTGACGCCCGCCATCCATTCACCGTTGCATCGTCGGTCAGCTGCAGCTCTTTGCCTTTCAACAGTCAACGATTCCAATTTAAGGTTTGAGTCTAAATCAACCATACATCAATTTCACCGGTAGTGGAATCTGTAACCCTTCCACCGACTTTCTTTTAATTTATCACGACTTGTTTTGCTTAAAACTTTTACCCAACATTATCTGCGAACTCAAATGCAAATTATATAAATTTATATTGTTGAGAAAAGGACCAGTAACAAAGTGACCACTAGAACTAAACAAGTAAAGAAGCTCAAGCCATCGGAACATTTTTTGCTGCCAGTTCATTAGAGAAAGTTGTTCGCCTTTATTAGTTTACTTGCACACGCACACAGCTGTGGGATTTATATGAATGCAACATTTTTTAATAAACAACTTTTTTTTCATACTTCCTTTTAGGAAATTTCACTATGCCACTGAAAAGCAAACAGTTTGTGGGTGTACGATATAGTGACTTTATTCAAAAAATTCTCATTCTAATAATATTGCTTTTGTTGAAAAGTGTCGTGTTTTTGCTAGTTTTGCATGTTGCTAAGAAAACCATAACTTCATTATTGCATTTTTTACGTTAGTTGTACAATAAACATATAAACATTGTTGACCTAATTCGGCAACTTAAATGCAAACTAAATGAATATGCGAGTATGAAACAGAATATAAAACATACTTTTGTGTATGTGTGTGTAAGCAATGTGGTGACAAGATGCAACTACCGACAGAGTAGGAAAACGAAGGACATCTTATAGCAAAATAATTTCGAGGAGATATACAGAAGCAGTATTTGTACTATGTTAAAGAGTGTGAAACAAAGGATTAATTGTATTCGCAGCTATGACAACAACAATAAGCTCGAAAAGGTTGGGACGACTTACACAAATGAATTCCCTGAAAAAGAAAGCAAATTCATCTAAGACAATGAACGTGAAACAAATCGTGGTTAGCAAATCATATCGAAATTAGCCTAAGCGATTGAAGGAATGTTTGCAAAGAACTTTTGGAACAGTCCCGAAGTGATCATTTTGAAATCTCCTTAGCAAGCACCTGAAACTAATTAAAAATATTAACGACATGCTTTCGAAAATTTACTTGGAAGATAGTATTTAAGTAGCTCCGAAACCATCAAAAAAGATCTCTACTAATCTGGAAAAGGACCGGGAAAATATCCTAAGATAATCAAGAAAAGGTCCAAAAATCAGTATTAAGATATCCCAAACTTATTCGGAATTAATTCGAAAATATTTTGGAAACCATCCAAAAACCTATACAAAACAATTTTCAAAAACTCCCAAAACCAAGAACTAGATAAGCTAGAAGCCGTAGAGTATCAACTGGAACTTAGGGTCGGAGAAATTACTTTGTGCTGGTCCCCCTTTCTACTCTCTATAATTAAATTCCCTCGTTAGCGGTAGTTCGAAGGACCCGTTTAGTGCAGTGAACCTTCTGACTTGTTTACTGAGGGATCGGGGATGCAAAGGAAGTTGGAGAAGTTTTCTGCTGAGAGCTTGATTTCAGCGCAATCTAGCACATGCAGTAGACGGGACGATATTTACTTGGACAGCCAAACTATGGTCTGGGGTGGTCTTGGAATGCTTGACGTCTCTCTCTATTGCCTCAAAATAATTTTGGATGAGTATCATGATGTGTCCTAGAACATACCAATATACTTTGTCGCGCATATGCTGACCAGTTTAGGCACTTCTTAACGGGAAGTGGAGGGTTGAAATCTCAAGTGAGCCGCTTCTATAACGCTGTGGCTATCACTCAAGCTAAGCTACCCCAACCCACGTAAAACGACTTGTATTCAAATGGAAAATGTATTTCATAAAACACTGAATAAGCCCCAAATAGTTTTGGTATGATTTAGAATGAAAAGTATCCCAAACTATTACCAAAAAAAGTTTCGAAAAGGAGTTATTCACGAAAAATTCCAGAAAAATGTTGGAAAATTACATTCCCATAATAACAACTATTTGCCACGACCTTAAGTTCGCCATTATCTTACTTAATTATTTGAAAACAGTGAGATTAAGTAAATAAAAAAGAAGGTTTGCTTTGTTCATTTTCATACTCTGTCTATCGATGCGGCTGCTGTTGCTGTTGTTGCCTGCCATTAGACGATTTTAACTACTTTGGCTTAGTTGTTTAGTGTTTGTGCAGAGTCTCTTTTGTGGTTTTGGTCAACCAAAATGCACAAACTGCTAACTCTCTATAGAGGCTGAGCCGCAAACAAAGTACGCAAAATTCTAAAAGTGGCCAAAGGACAACGGAAAAGTGAACAATGAGTAGCAAAGCAAACTGAAAAAATAAAAAAATTAAAAAAAAAAAAGTGAGGCGAACTAAAAGTTTTGTTCATTTCTATGCAAAGTAGAAGAGGCGCTTGCAACTACATATACACATACTTATATTGGTATAGGTATGTATGTGAGTGTGGCTGTGCGATTTTTGGCAAAAAATGTGCCTTTTTAAAAATGCAGCTCCTGCGGTGACTGCTGCAGGCGTGCGACCAAAAACTAGTTAAAGTGGCAACGTACAGTGAATTATTTATTTATATTTTTTTTTCTGAGAAACCACATCAAGTTGCAACCACGAGAATACTTTTTAAATACAAATATTGGTGAGAGTGGTGGATTTTTTAGAAATTAAATTTTTTGTTGAAGTTTATTAAGTTACTTTACTATGAATTTTGAAAAAAGTATGACTTTGCATTTTTTAAATATTCACGAATTTAAATAGTGGTGGGAATCAGGGACTTTTGACGGTTGACGTGTTATTTCTCTTCCTTACTATTCTCGCACGTACAACAGCTTTATTGTAACTATTACAATTTAATTGACAAGTTATATGTCTCGACAGACAGAATATCTCTACGAATAGTCAGGTGACTATAGGAACATCGTGTGAGCTGGAGCGTCTTTAACTATATGCATTACAAAATGACGGCTAAGAGGAAGATCACCTTATTTGAACTAGTTTTTCAAAAACTCTCTACATCAGAATCTGTTTCAAGAACACCTTATTTGTTTTCGAATTTGGTTCTAGAATGTTATATTTGAAAATTAGTTTCAGAGGCTTCCTGCAAAAAAATTCTATAAATTACAAAAAAGAAATTTTGAGATATGGCGTTGTTGCAAATAAATCTGGAGTAGGGCGCTCTTCAAAAGTATTTTGAGGTGGGTCTAAGTCGTCGCTGACTTATGAATACTGCGACCGCCGCATTTTAGTTGTAGTGTGCTGCCCTGCCATACCGAAATTTCCTGCTTCAAGTACCAGCACATGTAGCATCTAGCTGACCCTCCTAGTGCATTTTTGCTTTGAAAAAAAGCTAGTGAAAAAGCTTCTCAGGGTTTGCCGTTAAGACTCCCCATAAAATGTGTAGGGCCCGAAATAAAAGAAAAGAAGTAAAACACTTTAAGTTGTTATAGCGGAACGGACAACAAATCTTGCAGATACTTTTCTCTTGAAAACTCCGAGGACTATACGGTCTTCCTGCGACAATGCTCATGTTTCCTAACATATACCCGAATATCTTTGATGCGATATTCAAACAGCAATTTCTTTGCTTCCCGAAAGAGCAATTTACTTCCTAACTATGGACCCAGTCTAAAAATCGGTTTCTGCGTTGAATTCCTCACCCGATAATATTTCCGGTGTTAAAGCTGGAAAGGTGACATCCTTCAATGTTTCAAATTTGTATCTGTGAACATCTCAGAGACTTGTTATGGTGTACTCATATCTCAACCCTGGTTTGCATATTTTAATAGATAAAACTTTTAGTTATACAGCCCTAAAAGAGTTCATGCCAAAAATGCTATGATTTACGACTCCAACCTTTTTTTTACTGCACAACCGTTGGTAGAAAACTCGCTTTGGTCCAACCCAAAAGAGAGAAACTCTTAGTTTCTTAAGGAATTCATTAGAAAAGATTGCTGACATTGATTTCGAATCGATTGGATGTGAATTAAGTACTGCTATATTAGCAGCAACAAAAAAGTGGTTCTACGGTCATAAGTGCCACTTCATTACTTGATGAAAGCCAGTATTTCGGCTGGACCTAGTGCTATGCAAGACTAGCATTCTTCGCTTTTACATCAATACTAGAGGAGGCCGAACTTACGGCCAGCGCTTAGTGCTATTTATTTTCTATAACAGCAGTTTAAGGAAATCGCATGACATGGAGTCGGCTTGTCTGAAACCTTCTAACGGTGTTGTTGGTCAATTTAATTTGTGTTAGCTCTGCATTGACAAAACTTACTTTGAAATCCCGAAACACAAAATCCTGACACACATAATCCCGACATGACCAAATCCCGACCATTCATAATCCCGACCATTTAAAATCCCGACAATACAAAATCCCGACACGACAAAATCTCTACAAAAAATCCCGACAACTGTCCCAAACCAATTGGCCGTGGCTGCCACCACTGCCTTTTTTTTTATTTTTATTAATTTATATGTTCTATTTTAAATTAGTTTTGAAAGGTTTTGCGATGAAAATTTTATCTTTCTTTACAAAAATTTTAAGGAAAATATAATAAATTTGCCGGGATTTTGTTATGTCGGGATTTTGTCCTGTCGGGATTTGGTCTTGTCGGGATTTTGGTATGTATGGATTATGTCGTGTCGGGATTTCTGAAAATTGTCGGGATTATGTCGTGTCGGGATTTTGAAAGTCAGGATTATGAGGTGCTCCCCTTTGAAATTAACGAAGATTGAGGTATGTGTCGAGTCTCTTAGCATGAGTCCTATGCAAGAATTTTGATTTCCTGCACATCTCATCTAACCCATAGTAAACTTGCAAGGTGACGATTGGCGACTCACTTCTTTCTACCAAAACTCTAGAAAAACTTTATATCTATGCAATAATGTGAAGACAGATTACTCAGCAGCTCTTTTGGTTTGGGGGATATTCTTTCCTGTGGATTGGGCACAGCACACTTATATTCCAATCATTTGTGCCGTATTCGTTAAAGCATATTTGGATGTCAACTTTTCGGCAAAATTTAAACCACGGTTGTTGAAAAGGCCGGTGATTATTATTCTTGAGTTAAGAGTTACCTAAATAAAAAATTAAAAATAAATAATTGGCAAGATATATAGCTCCTGGGGAGATTAAGGTCGAGCTTCTCTACCAATTTGTGGTGTGCTGCTTCAAATTTTTTCTACAAATTGGCGGGACTTACGGGGTTTTGCCGATTCCTAACGGCATCTGCAAGGCAGACGAATTATTGTTGAAAATCCTTCTTTGGCAGAAATACACTTGGATAGTTTGCCAAACCACTGCTGAGGGGCGACCCCCTTTTTAAGAACTTTTTCAAACCACTTGTGATGTTACCTGTACCAAGGCTCCAACCTTGGATCTTCGGTGTAGTAGGCCAGCAACACTACCAACAAACTACGGCGGCCGACAAGCATGACCTAGTTCTGAACTAATTCTGCTATGGAAAAAAAAAATTACCAAAGCTGTTCAGAATCGACGTCTGCAAAGGTTTGGGACATAACTTTAGCACTCTATTTTAACGACGCTCTGTACCAATCTAATCAAGGAGGGTATGTTTACCATTGCTATAACAAGAACAAGCAGTCGATATTTTTCTCAAATGCATAGGAGGGAGTAGATGCTCCCTATTGGTAGTTTTCAAGATAATACTTTGAACGTTTAGAGTATTACTTTGCTTATTTTCTAAAAAAAATCTATAAATAAGATAGGTTGTCAGCATGGAATACCCCACTCCTCGTATGCTGTGCATATGATCATGCAGAAAACATGATGCAAGTATATATTTGTCAAATCATAAGAATATAAAACTGTTGAAAGTATGAGAATTCAAAGCTGATGGCGGATTTTCTTCTAAAACAGCATTGGAATATTGCGCTGAATTTATCTTGCATACGTAGGTAAGTATAGACGCCGTAGCATTGCTGAGTCAAGATGCTCGCCCATTTGCTACCTACGAGAGTCGCTCTAAATGCCATAATTTATTATATACACGTACACGCGGTAGCGCGCAGATAGTCCAGTAAATGAACTCAAAGACCAACTTTCTGCAATTCATTTCATATCTTACACCTTTTTCTTTTTTCTTACTTCTCAATGAAGCTCAAAAAACACACACAAACAAGCAAATGCTTCAATATTAATATCTAAGCTAAACGTCATGCATACTTACAACGCACGACCGGATATAGCAAGTGAGTACACCCACAAAAAAAATGTGCACCCTACAGTACGCTATTTTTATTTTGTTTAAAAATTATAGTAGAGAAGGAAGTCCTTGATATCACGTTAATCTCTGACCCGATACTGGGCCAAATCAAGGATTGGCATGTATCAAGGGACAACTCCTTCTCTGATCACAGATACATATGCTTCTGTCTCCACGTGAGACCACCTACTCTTGTGGCCTACAGAACCAAAAAGCGAACGGATTGAAATTTGTTTAAAAACGTTCTATCACGTTCGTTCTATGAACACGCTTCTCACGGTAGGCTAAGCCTACCGCTAAGATCTGGTGAATCGCACACATATTCTGAAAACGAGTCAGCTTCGATCGGTGAGCTTGACTCATCGTCTAAAATTGATGAAGCAGTAGACTTGATCACAGAGTCCTGTAATGTTGCTTGTAAAGCCTCCTGTCCTGTTACTAGACCGATGAATAGGAAGAGACCACCATGGTGGAACTCCGAAATTTCCAGGCTCTGTAAAAAGAGTAGGAGAATTTTTAATCAAGCTAAGCGGACTGGCTCTTAGCATGAATATAAAGAAGCCTTAAAAATTAAAAGAAAAACAGTCAACAAAGCCCAGAGGGATTCATGGAGGGACTTTTGTAACAACATTGAAACCAACTCGGAGGCAAATAGACTGCGTAAAGTTCTATAAAAAAGTGCAACTGTTCCGGGTTTCATTCAGAAACTCGATGAAGGTTGGACATCATCTAGCGCCGAAATGACCGAACTTCTAATGAACACACACTTTCCGGGCTGTTCCGCGGAGCCACCAACGGCCGACTACATTGAAAGAAATTATCGCTCTATGGCGAAGTTAATTACTTTTCAAAAAGTCGAATGGGCCATCAGAATCTTCAACCCATTTAAATCTCCAGGACCCGATAACATCTTCGCCGCTGAACTTCAAATGGCGAGAGACATTCTCTGCCCTGTGCTGCCTAAAATCTACACAGCATGTCTAAGGCTATGCTACGTTCCACAGAGATGGACTGCAGCGAAGATAGTCTTCATACCTAAAGGAGGAAGAGCTTCACACTCGAATCCAAAGGACTTTAGGCCTATAAGCCCTATATATTTTCTTCTCACGGTCTTGGAAAGAATATTGGATGCGCAACTTAGGGATAATCTGCGCTCACAAAGCCTCGCGAAGACTCGACATGCATACTCTAAGGGCAAGTCAGTGGAAACAGCACTCCATGCTATCACCGCAAGTATAGAAAAAGGACTTGCCCTCAAGGACTACACTCTGGGTATCTTTCTCGACATTGAAAGAGCTTTCAATAACGTAAATCGTCAAGTGGTCATCGAGTCCCTTCTGAGATTGGGACTGGATCGTCTGCTAGTGGAATTCGTTAGACAGCTCCTGTCAAAGAGAACTATCCAAGCTAGGAGAGCCCGCAATAGTGAAATACGCATCCAGGGCCACTCCTCAAGGACGAGTTTTATCTCCTATTCTGTGGGACCTCACAGTTAACACCCTACTTCTGAAGTTCGAAAACACCGGCTGCCAAATCATTGCTTATGCAGATGACATCACTCTTGCGGCGAACGGAAAGCATCTTCAGATCCTAAGCGAACTGCTCCAAACCTCCTTGAACCTCGTGGAGGACTGGGCTTTGGAAAGTGGCCTTAGTGTAAATTCGTCTAAACCGAAAATGATCCTTTTCACCAGAAAGTACAAAATACCAGTTTTTGTACCACCACGACTGAATAGGGTCAGGCTCAAACTCTCTCCAGAGGTCAAGTACCTCGGCGTTATCCTAGATAGTAAACTCAACTGGAAAAAACATGTTGAGGACAGATCCAGGCAGGCTATTACTGCCCTATATGCATCCAAAGCAGCCGTGGGGAAGAGATGGGGCTTGAACCGCCGAATTCTGCACTGGCTGTACAGCGCGGTAGTTAGACCCATCCTCCTCTATGGCGATGCTGTGTGGTGGTCAGCACTTGAGCGTAGCGTAGAACACTGAAGCGACACCAGATTTGGACACACAAGCATGTTCTCCACCAGAATCTCTAAGAGGCACGAATGGGAGGACGTGGACATTCTAAACCCACAATCAACCTCCATTTTCACAGACGGCTCAAAGGTCAACGGCAAGGCGGGCAGCGGCGTCTACTCGGAGGAACTTTCACTTTTCTAAGGCATCAGAATACCTTGCCACTGCAGCGCTTTCCAGGTTGAACTTAAAGCCATAGAGGAGGCTGCACACTGGCTGCTATCGAAAAACTGCACATAAGTGTCTATATACAGCGACAGCCAAGCAGCGATGAAAGCCCTTCAGGGTAGTAACACTGCTTCGAAGGCAGCACTCGACTGCAGGCAATCGCTCAATGAACTGGCCTCGAAATGCCTCACAGCAGTGATATGGGTTCCTGGGCACAGTGGCATGCCTGGAAACTGCGCTGCTAACGAGTTGGCAAGGAAGGCCACACAGCAATCAGAGGTGAACCAAACTGGAAGCATCTATCCCCCTCTTGCCACGACTAAGCTCTGGCTCCTACGCGAATTCGAAGAAAAGGCTGAAACGATCCTTCCTAGCCCCCTTAATTGGGGTACTCACTGGACATTGTCTAATGGGAATACATGCTGAGCGCATTGGGGCCCCTTCAAATGACTTCTGTCGCAGCTGCAGGGACAGAAAGGAAATAGAAAGTCTTGAACACTTCCTCTTGAACTATTCACTAGTTTAGCAGAGCTCGGCTCTGCCGAAATCGCAGACATTCTGCGCTTTACTAAGCGGACAGGGTGGTTCGACTTTAAGAATGTTTACCAAAGGAGGAAGGGTCGTAACCCTTTCAGTGGTATCACAATGGGCCATTCGGCCTAAGTGCGCTTCTCGGCGTTGCAGAGAGGCAGCCACCTTAACCTAACCTAACCTAACCCATAATAGGGGGACTGAACTATTCATTGTATAAGGGTGGTGACGAACGTCAGATGAAACTTGCATAAGGCTTTATTACTGTGACACATTGTGAATGAAGGGCTCCTCCATGGATTATAATTAAACCATTACAAAGTTTGTCTGCCATCTGAAATGCTATTCCGAGCTTTTTCAAATAAAATTTTGTGAAATACAGTTCAAAATTAGCATACAGCTTGGCACCCTCTTTCACTTATGACAAGAGAAAAAGTAATTTTAATCCTTTCACGGAAGAGTTTTGTTTTCGAAATGATATGAGGTTCTCGTAATTACAATAGATATTACTATAATATATCCAAAATATAAGATGTTGGACATATCTGAAAACTTATATATATTTTTTCATATGTTGGAATATATAAGTCCAATAACACTTTGGAAGTATAACTATAATCTTTAGCTGTTGGAGGTTGTCTTGGACGATGGGATGAATTTGAAAATTCTCGTTTATATACTCTCGGGCTTGAATTGCTCGTCGCCTTTCGTAGACTGGCAGATCTATTGTTTTCTTGTTTGCAGTTCTTGCACACCTCTCTGTTATTGGAATTTGAGCATACTATCATATTAATTTGTACTTCATCCTTAGATGGTATCATACAACCGCTGCTTTAGCTGATCAGAAATACTAATACACTTGTTTACCGAATTAATATTTTTAGCTACGAGTAATCATTTCTTTCGTTTATTTCATTTACATTGCATGCTATTGAAATTCGCAACCAGCTTATGAAATATTTCAAAACTGTAGGTTATGTTTTGCAATCCCAAATCGGAGGTTTTGCACAGCGAAAATGAGGGGACCAGTCCCTCGTTAATACCTCAGAGCCACAAGTGCACGCCCCCCATTAATACATACAAGCTGTAAATGTTCCCCGCACCCCCTGTTCTATATAGAACAAATACCTTTAATAAAAAATTCTAACAATTTAAACTAATATAACGCAAAGGTTGCCCCTATGCAACATGTGCTCCGCAGCCCCCGTTATTCTCTCTGAACAAATAATAAATTAATATACAAATATTAATAAAAAAAAAGAAGTAAGAAAAGGGCTGTCTTCGACAATTAGTAAAAACTCTGCAAAACTGATAATTCAAATATACATAGCCCAAACCCCATTTATTGGAACAATTGATTCTATGATAGGTATATGTTATGTTGGTCCGATCTAGATGAGTTTCACCACACACATTACATATATAATGAGTACCAAGCCTGCAAAATGTTAGGTTCCTAGCCTTTTAATTGCAAAATGTATAGCCCAAAACCCATTTATCGGAACTATCTATTATATGGGATCTATATGTTATGTTGGTCCGATCTAGCTGAATTTCACTAGGCACATTGTGTATGTAATATGAATTAAACCCACCAAATTAAAAGTGCCTAGCTCTGGTGTGAAGGTAGTGTTGCCGGCCTACCACACCGAAGGTCCATGGTTCGAGCCCTGGTACAGGTCACATCAAAAGTGAATTGAAAAAAGTTTTTCAAAACGGGGTCGCCCCTCGGCAGTGGTTTGGCAAACTCTCCGAGTGTATTTCTGCCATGACAGGCTTCTCAGCAAAAATTCGTCTCCTTTGTAGATACCGATCAGAGTCGGCAAAAAACCGTAGGTCCCACCAATTTGTAGGGAAAATTCAAATCGGCACACCACAAATTGGAAGAGAAGCTTGGCGCAAAAATCTCTTAGGAGGTTTATGATGATATACCTGTTGTATATCGCGCCATAGAGAGAGAGAGCTCTTAAATTTGAATATTTATAGGTCAAACTCCAGTAATCGGAATAATGGATTGTATTGGAGTTATGCGTTCTATTGATCCGATCTTGCTGATTCCGACGAATGATTAATGTCATGCAAAATGGCGGCTCCACACCAAATTTCATCAAGATATCTCAAAAAATGTGGGACTAGTTTGCGTACAAACAGACAGACGGACATGGCTAAATCGACTCTGCTCATCGCCCTGACCATTTTTGTATACTTATTGGTGCGTCTATCTCTTTTCCTTCTCATACTTAAAAACATTGGACCAAAGTATTATAACTGTTCATGAAAGATATAAAAACTAATCGCCCTACATAAAGCATAAACATACTGGACTCTCAAAAGTCCCAACTCTAAACTAACTTTCACCTAAACCCACCTCCTGCGAACGATAAAGATATCAAATAGTTTATATCCAATATATGGAGATCAATAAAAACTTAATAAAAGAGTTGATTTAACGATTTTTTCTTTAATTCTAAAAATAAGGTTACAAAGGTTTTTCAGAAAAATTGTTTTCTTTTTCTTATTATCACGAATACCACTTTTTGTTGGCTAAGTACCTACATTTGAGGATACATTTCTATACGCCTTTGCGTGCCTTCATTTACGCCAAGCAATCACGTATGGCACATTTTACAAGCTTGAGCAAATGTTAAGCTGAAGATTTATTGAGATACTTCAGTTGTGTTCTGGCAATTGACTATACATATGTACATATATTTAATAAGTTCATATGTATGCATTACTTAAGTGCCGACTCCTGCAAAAATGGGCTGATACTTATACACATCAGGATATATTGAGGTATATGCACCCAGCATAGTTGCAGCACAGCTTTTAAGATACTAAGAGGTGCTTCGACGTTACGTGAGGAAATTCATTCCTTCTCGTTTGCGTTACTCTGGTTTGTATAGTTTTGTAAGTATGTAACTTCTGCTGATATTTCCCTAATCCTCTATCAATTTTAAAAGCGCAGCTTACTTTTTATGTGTTCATGTAATCGTTTGAATGTAAATATATTCTTCGACAATGTGTTATCCGGCTTTTCAAACATATTTTAAAATCTAAAAATTATGCAGTTTTGTTGAGCGTTTTGTACATTTGAACTCCTCTTTGGTTGAACAATATTTATGGTTACAATATGAGAGATTTGCAAATGGAAGCTAACTACAGTTGCATCGTTTGCTCTATTAGCATGCAGTGACAACGGCGAGTATCGAAGCAAACTTAAAGATGACCTGTACGAGCTTCACGCAGATATGAGCACAGTTTAGCGAATTAAAGGCTCCGTTGATTGGATCAAATTACAAACAGGGGACCAGAATTAAATTCAACTAAATAAATAAAAAAAAATAATAATAATTTACGCTATGTATACCTCCTTGGGAGATTAAGGCCAAGCTTCTCTACCGATTTGTGGTGTGTTGCTTATAATTTTTCTTACAAATTGGCGGGACCTACAGTTTTTTGCCGATTCTAAACGGCATTTGCAAAGCATTGAATTTTTTGCTGAGAAGTCTTCCATGGCAGAAATACACTTGGAGAGTTTTGCCAAACAGCTGCTAAAAGGGGACCACGTTTAAAAAAAACTGTTTCAAAACAGTTTTGATGTTACCTGTACCAGGCTCTAACCTTGGATCTTCGGTGTGGTAGGCCAGCAACAATACCGCCACGTCGGCCACCAAGATGGAAAAAAACAGGTGAATGATGACTTTACCTCCCTTGGGCGTTTGCAATTGGCGTCAGTTATCAATAAAAAAGGATGACTGGCTTGCTTTTCCACACAACTTCAAAAATCACCTAAACATTTAAATGTCAAGAAATTATGCGTATAGTAGAGGTTGGGTACATAAATAAAAGTCAGTGATAAACGCAAGCAGCGTTAAAGATTACAGAGTGTATTTGGAGGACTACATGTTTTGTGTGATATTCTATACTAGAGATTGCCCTTACCTTTCCTTTCCTATCCTTTCCTTTCCTAAATTTTGCTCTTCTCTTAATTAATTTTAATTGATTTTACTTTATTTTATTTTATTTTATTTTATTTTATTTTATTTTATTTTATTTTATTTTATTTTATTTTATCAGTTTTATTCAATTTTATTTTGTTTTATTTTATTTTATGTTATTATATTTTATTTCATTTTATTTTATTTTATTTTATTTTATTTTATTTTGTTTTATTTTATTTTATTTTATTTTATTTTATTTTATTTTATTTTATTTTATGTTATTTTATTTTATTTTATATTATTTTATTTTATTTTATTTTATTTTATTTTATTTTATTTTATTTTATTTTATTTAGTTTTGTTTTATTTTATTTTATTTTATGTTATTTTATTTTATTTTATTTTATTTTATTTTATTTTATTTTATTTTATTTTATTTTATTTTGTTTCATTTTATTTTATTTTATTTTATCTTATTTTATTTTAGTTTAGTTTATTTTATTTTATTTTATTTTATTTTATTTTATTTTATTTTATTTTATTTTATTTTATTTAATTTTATTTTGTTTTATTTTTTTTTATTCGTGTCCTTTCCTAGCTGTGCTCTGCTTTCTTTTGTTTTAGCTTCCTTTTCTTTCCTGTCCTGTTATGTCTTTGCCATTTAATAATACACTTTGTTTTTTATTTTCTTAATTTCTTTTACTTTTTATTATTTATTATTCAATTCACACATACCTAACCACAAAAAATAACAAAAATAAAAAAAAACAAAGTTGTTAAATACTATTTGCTCATATTTTACATTGCTTGCTTAATGTTTCCAACAAAACAACTCTTCGTGCTCTCAGAAGAGCCGCTGGTACTGGGCATTGTAGCCAGCAATCAATACAATAACAACAACTAAAGCTAAAATGCATGACAATTTTACTTACACAACAACGGCTCTATAATGTTATTACGTGCTTTGCGTTGGTAGTGGTGTCATTTTTAGACTAACTTTTCTATATTATAATGACTTTCTTAACACATTTTATTGATTGGCAGCACTGCAGCTTGAAAAGATCTATCAACACATATGTACTTCTTTATACCCTGGATATATACTTTGGCCGAAAAGTGGGGCAAACTTTCTCAACTTATGCATTTATATTATAGATCTTGACTAGTTCTTTTGTCGTTTGACTGTAATGGGGTTTGTCCTATCACTGAGCAGGTGGCCGCAGTTGTGTGTCTATATATATTAACGACTTCGACGTCATCGTTCGTGCTTTCTGCTGAACGCGCATAACTTACTTATGTAACGTGGCCACCATTGGGAACGATCAGAACCAATAACGAGATAATGAAGACACTTGGCAGTCCCTTGTTTTGGAAAGTACACTCAATTAAAGTGAACTAAATCGTCCTTTCAGTATTTTTGTGCCTTGTCCTCCATTCAAACTAAAGCTTTGTATTTATTGCTTGGTTCCACCTTAAATGGTTTTGACTTAAATGAGTGTTCAAATTCAGTTTATACCTTTATGTGGCTTGGTATTAGTTGTAAATGTAATCTTACATCTAAAGAAACAATAAGTTTAAAATATAAACAAACAAAACCTTATTTATAAATTTGAGGTTTTTAAAATCCACCCTGTAGGAAAAAAATACACTAAACTTTTTTTAAGAAAGGATGCTTTAAAATTTGGCTATTCAGTTTGAACTTTACCCTATATTACCTCAATCAGGTACAAAGGCAGAAGACGCCTTAAATAAAGAAGAAATGCAAGAGGTAAAGGAAGCCTGTTAGTTTAGCACATAACAATTCTAACGCATTGACTAACGTGAAACCCCATGAATTCCATATTTCCAGCTGGGTATTTATGCAAATAAATACAAGCGCCTCAGGTGTTCAAACAACAAAACATGTCGACAAACTGGGAAATAAATATTACAAACAAACATATTTGTTAAAACGCCTTTTGTGTTGTAAAATATTATTTTGCATGTTGGAGCCAATGCCAAGTTTTGGTTTAGCTAATACAAAAATGTGTTGAACGTCGGTTGACTTGTGGCTGGGAACCACGCCCTCTCATTTTACACACAAGGTACAACTAAATTATGATTACTTTGCCTGAAGCTCGTTTGGAAACAATTAGCTGACACGCAAGAGTAAAAAGTTTCCGAAGAAGAAGGGGCAATGTGTGAGCAATTTCAAAATGATTACAAATGTTTTTGTATTGTTAACATTTAATAAATTGTATCGAATGGGATTAAAACATGTTTTTTGAAATTTTAATTTCTATAGGAAGGGTATTTGTAAAAATGATTGAAAGTATGAGATAAGTCTGTTCAACTTTAGATCAGCTACCGACGAGCAAAGCAATGCCATTTAAGGCGCCCTTATTACAAAACTCTAAATGGACTAGTTGAAATATCAGTGTGAACACTGTTTCAATAAATTTGGGAGTTCAGGAATTATATTTACTAATATTACCCTTCCAAACCGTTTACGTTATCAGACTTCTATCGTTTAAGAAAAATTTCTCCTATGTTCCTTTTAATCGCAATAATCTGATTAGCGCCAGATTCCGTTGGTCCGTTGCTGCTTTAACTTTATGAGATCAAACTGTGAGTACATAAATACCCTTAAACTTTTCCAAATTATTTAAGTGCTAAACTGTGGGCGCAAGTAATGTAATTATATTACTCAAAAACAATCTTAATTAATTTTAGGTGAAGCAAAAACATAAAAACCCCATCCATTAAATGAAAGGGGCCCTTGTTTGTTCGCAAAATCAAAAATATACAACACCTTAAGTAAATGGGCAGGTAACAAAGGAGACAAAGTTGAGAAACTACTAAATTCATAACTTGTTGAGAGAGAATTTCATTAGCGGCAAAACTGAGGAGTAAACATTTCAACAAACCAAATCAACATGACACAATGTAAGTGAAGGAAAATAATCTGTTGGAAAAACTTCTTAACTCAGCAGGGCACCAAAAGCAAGATGAACAACAACAATAACAAAAAAAAAAAAAGAAACAATAAGTGAGCATCCACTTTAAAATAGCCAAACTTCTGCAAACAACACTCATTTGCTTCCTTAGCTTAGCTGATCTTTGTTTTGTGCTTCTTAGCTTCTTGCATTTAATTGCGCTTAATTGTACTTGAAATTTGTTTAAAACAGTAAACATATAATGTGAAAAGAAGCAGCATCAACGAAACAAGAAAAAAAAGTAAGGAGCCGAAGACTTTATACCTTTCATGAATACGCATTACGGTTCTAAGTGTCCGATCCTTACTCACAATTAGAAAAACTCTGCAAAACTGATAATTTAAAGATACATAGTCCAACCCCCATTTATCGGAACAAACGATTGTATGGGAGCTATATGTTATGTTGGTCCGATCTGGCTGATTTTCAGTACACACACTTACATATATAATAGGTACAAAACCTGAAAAACTTTACGTTCCTAGCTTTTTAATTGGAAAATTTATAGCCCAAAACCCATTTATCGAAGCTATCGATTGTATGGGAGCGTTGTATTTCTCCGATCTTGCTGATTCCGACGAACGAATAATCTCATACAAAATGGCGGCTCCATAGCAAATTTCATCAAGATATCTCAAAAAATGTGGGACTAGTTTGGGTACAAACAGACAGACGGACATGGCTAGATCGACTCAGCTCATCGCCCTGACCATTTCGGGTGGGTTCATCTCTTCTTCTTCTCATACTTAAAAACATCGGATCAAAGTTATAATACCATTTCATGTTCATGAAAGGTATAACAAGACAAAAATCAAGTTGATGATAAAACTTATGCCACTTAACGTCAGTTACTTACTTGACTACAATTGTTGCTGTATTTGTTGTCATTCTCATTGGATTTGTGAAGTGCAATACAAATAGTCGTAGTGCTAGTTTATCAGTTTTAAATTGCTTAAGAAAATGTGAGATAAGATAAGGTAGGATAAGATAAGATAAGATAAGATAATATAAGATAAGATAAGATAAGATAAGATAAGATAAGATAAGATAAGATAAGATAAGATAAGATAAGATAAGATAAGATAAGATAAGATAAGATAAGATAAGATAAGATAAGATAAGATAAGATAAGATAAGATAAGATAAGATAAGATAAGATAAGATAAGATAAGATAAGATAAGATAAGATAAGATAAGATAAGATAAGATAAGATAAGATAAGATAAGATAAGATAAGATAAGATAAAATAAGATAAGATAAGATAAGATAAGATAAGATAAGATAAGATAAGATAAGATAAGATAAGATAAGATAAGATAAGATAAGATAAGATAAGATAAGATAAGATAAGATAAGATAAGATAAGATAAGATAAGATAAGATAAGATAAGATAAGATAAGATAAGATAAGATAAGATAAGATAAGATAAGATAAGATAAGATAAGATAAGATAAGATAAGATAAGATAAGATAAGATAAGATAAGATAAGATAAGATAAGATAAGATAAGATAAGATAAGATAAGATAAGATAAGATAAGATAAGATAAGATAAGATAAGATAAGATAAGATAAGATAAGATAAGATAAGATAAGATAAGATAAGATAAGATAAGATAAGATAAGATAAGATAAGATAAGATAAGATAAGATAAGATAAGATAAGATAATATAAGATAAGATAAGATAAGATAAGATAAGATAAGATAAGATAAGATAAGATAAGATAAGATAAGATAAGATAAGATAAGATAAGATAAGATAAGGTAAGATAAGATAAGATAAGATAAGATAAGATAAGATAAGATAAGATAAGGTAAGATAAGATAAGATAAGATAAGATAAGATAAGATAAGATAAGATAAGATAAGATAAGATAAGATAAGATAAGATAAGATAAGATAAGATAAGATAAGATAAGATAAGATAAGATAAGATAAGATAAGATAAGATAAGATAAGATAAGATAAGATAAGATAAGATAAGATAAGATAAGATAAGATAAGATAAGATAAGATAAGATAAGATAAGATAAGACCCGGCGGGGTATCGGTTCCCCTACCGGGCGCCTCCTCGGGTGGTGGATAGAGGAACGCTTCCCAGAAATGGGTGGCACTGAGGAAATGAAATACTCAGGGCGAACCAAAACGAATAAAGGGCGAGTGGATGCGGCCCTTAAACTCTAACTAAGCATCCTCAGGATTGAGTCCAGTAAGATCCTGAAGACCGAAACTGGAAACATGATTACGAAAAGTATGTTACGGGCTGGCGAGGCCGGTAGTCTGCCACCTCAGTAACCAAGGGTGACACCTTGGCGAAATGGCTGGTAGGTTAATATCGGCATCGTCTCCGTCTCGTTAAAACCCTAGCAGGTCTTCAAGTACGTTCGAAGCACGTCGTCATTAAGTTGGTGGTGCAGGCTCAGTTGAGACAACTCCTGACTAATGCCGGATTCTGGCACTGAACACAGACTCTCATAAGGACCTGTGTCAACCCTAGCGTGGCCTCCCTGCAAGCGCATAGATAACCACGGGAATCAATAACGGCGACTGCACATCGTGCTGAGATAGCGGCTTGAAGCGGAGACCCAATAGAAATGAATAAACCAAATCAAAACAACGAAGAAAGAATGGAGAACGAAAGCGGCGACGAGGTCGCATTCAGAAAAAGCAGTAAACTGCTAAGATCGCCGGTTCTAAAAACGCCGGCTAGAGTGGCCACTCCAGTTATGCCTTCGCGAGGCTCTGGACCGGCACGAAACACACCAGTGGGATTCGGCACCAAAACGCCCGGCCAGTCAACACCCACTGCTACCGGCGGGAAGCTAGATCCCACCCACAAGAAGGCAACCCCCTTAAAAAGCGCAATGACACTTTTTAGCCTTAAGGGGAAAACCCAAGGCCAGTGCTTGGACCATGCGCTAACGGTGCTGCGTACAATGCAAACAGCCGCACAGAGACAGAAGACCGTGTCCATGGACATAAAGAACGGAATGGCTCTCCTCGAAGAGGTGTTGAGCTATATGAGCTCACTGAGCCCAAATAAAGAAGAGGGTGACGAACCGGGCCCATCAAACAAGAGGGCTCGGACTAACTCCGACCCTCAGCTCATAGACTCGGAAGCCAAGAAGAAAAGGGACGAGGAATCGGAGATTACCCATTCCGAGGAGGCTTGGTCCAAAGTAGTAGGTCGGAGACGGCAAGAGCGTCCTAAAGCAAAAAAGAAGCCGCCTGCTCAAGCCCCGAAGGCAGTCAAAAAGAACAAGAGGAACAGCAGAGCCGTAACGTTTCTGGTGAAACCGGCCGAAGGCAAAACCTACGCCGAAGTTCTAGGGGCAATCCGAGGTCAGCTCCGGCCTGCCGAAACCGGAACGGTGATACGGTCAGTGCGCAAGACCAAGGCTGGTAGCGTACTAATAGAAACGGCGCAGTGCAACGACCAACCGGCCTTTAGAGAAGCCATTGGTAGCGCGGTAGGAGAAGTTGGCGATGCACAACAAATCTCTAAGCGTATAAAGCTAGAGGTATTGGGCATGGACTGTCTCACAACGGCTGAGGAAATAGAAGAGGCCGTTCGAAGAGAGATCGGAGAAAGCTCAGGCCAAATCCGTATCTCTCTTTTCGCCGTAAATCAGAGAGAGCAAAAGAAGGCTGTTGTCGAAGTGGACGAAGGTCCCGGAAGCCAACTGCTCAAAAAAGGAAAAATTCCCATCGGCTGGATCCAATGCAGGATCAGACAGCGTGCGGAAGTGCAACGCTGCTTCAGGTGTCTCGGCTACGGACACCGACAGGCTGGCTGCAATGGGCCCGACAGGAGGGACGCGTGCTGGAAGTGTGGGAACTCTGGCCACAAATCCTCATCCTGCACTGAAAAGGCAAAATGCTACCTTTGCACCACGGGAAACCTCGATCATCTTCCCGGGTCTGGAGCATGTAGCACGTTTAGAGAAGCACTTGCTTCGGCGAAAGCCAAACTGTCGCCCCAATGACCAGCGTGATTCAAGGAAATCTGAATCGATGCAGGTTAGCTGATGAACTGCTAGACCAACTGGTGCTTGATCACCAAATAAACTATGCAATCATCAGCGAACCTTACAAGGCCAGAGACAGCTGGTACATTGACGAATCTGGCGCTGCTGCTATCTGGATAGTGGACGCCAATACCAATGTTACTAATCGTGCTGCCGGGCATGGCTACGTCCGTGTAACTGTAGCGCGAACAACTCTTGTTAGCTGCTACCTTTCACCAAATGACCCCATTCAGAGGTTCAAAGAAAAGCTGGAGCTATTAGAAGACGACCTACGGGACCAAACGGGCAACCTGGTCATCGCTGGAGACTTCAACGCTAGAGCAATAGAATGGGGCATGCCTCAAACTAATACCAGGGGAAAACTAATTCTGGAAATGGCAGCCCGACTCGGTGTGGTCGTACTGAATACGGGCACGACCCCAACATACAGGCGCCCGGGCTTTGGGTACTCGATCCCCGACATAACGCTCGTCTCGGAGAGACTCTTTCCAAACGCGGTTGGGTGGAGAGTGATGGAGGACCTTACTGGCAGCGACCACAACTACATCACCTTCCAACTCGACCATCCTGGTCAGAGACCGGCAGCGAACGCATCATACAAAACCCGTAGATGGGATGCAGCTAAAGTTGACGCCACCAGGTTCACCGGAACAGTGCTGGCGAAAGCCAGACGGATAACCGACGGCACCAATACGCCACATGCGGCGGTTGAAGAAACCATGCAATGCATGCGCCATGCTTGCAACGTCTCTATGCCACGAATAGGAACGTGGCGAGGCAAGAAGCAGGTATATTGGTGGAATAGCGAAATCGCGGAACTCCGGAAAACATGTCACAGAATGCGAAGACTGGCGACGCGCTCACGTGGCAGATCCGAGGCTCTTGAAAGGGCGGAGGCGTACAAGGGGGCGAAAAAGGCTCTCGGCGCCGCCATAAAAGCAAGCAAACTAAGATGCTGGAAAGAGCTCTGTAAGGAAGTGGATCAAGACCCCTGGGGACAAGGGTACAAAATAGTTATGAAGAAACTTCGACCACCAAATCAGACGATGGACGAAGATGACATGAAGAACATCGTGGAAGCGCTATTCCTCACGCAACTTACTAGAGAAGAGGAACATGCAGCACGAGATGTCCGCAACGTGGTACCTTTCAATGAAGAAGAGCTAGAAAGAGCCCTGCGTAGCATGAGGGCTGGTAAAGCCCCAGGACCCGATGGAATACCTGCGGAGGCAATCAGATTAACTGCTAATAGTTGTCCAGAGCTCTTGTTACACATGTATAACAAATGTCTAGAAGCAGGTGTCTTCCCCGCCAGATGGAAGACAGCACGGCTCGTCCTCATACCGAAAGGCAAAGGGGACCCAAGCTCTCCATCATCCTTTCGCCCGCTCGACACAGCGGGAAAAATGATGGAGAGCCTTATAAAGCAACGTCTAACAGCAGCCATAGAAGACGAGGGTGGACTCTCCCACCGGCAACATGGCTTTCGGAGAGGGCACTCCACAATAGACGCCATAGCAGAAGTCGTAGAGGCAGTCCGGAAGGCCGAGACGGCAAGCCATCAAGCAAGGCCGGTGGTACTATTGGTGACGTTAGATGTTAAAAACGCTTTTAACTCTGCCAGGTGGGAAGACATGCTTGATGCATTAGAACGCTCCTTTAAGGTCCCGATATACTTGTTAGATATATTGAGGGACTACTTAAGAGACCGTTGGCTAATCTATGAAACGACGCAAGGCCAAAGAAAGGTGAAGCTAACAGGCGGGGCAGCACAAGGGTCGGTGCTCGGCCCTGATCTTTGGAATGTTACCTATGACAGTCTCCTTCGAATGCAGATGCCAGAAAGCACTTTTCTAGTTGCTTTTGCAGACGACGTGGCTGCGGTGATAACAGCACGAAACTGCGACCTGGCACAGCTTAAACTGAACCAAGTGATGCGCAGTGTAGACGAGTGGATGAATAATCACGGCCTCCAACTGGCTACAGCCAAGACAGAGATCGTGATACTAACGAAAAGAAGGATTCCCACAATCACCAACATGAATGTTGGGGATCAACAGATAGAGACGCGCCGCTCTACGAAATATCTAGGGGTGAAATTGGACAACAAGCTGACCTTCTCGGAGCATCTAAGAAGCTCCTGCGAGAAGGCTGTGAAGACCATCGCAAGTCTGAGTCGGCTAATGGCAAATACAGGTGGACCAAAGCCATGCATAAGAAAGCTGCTGGCGTCCGCCTCAGATTCTATACTGTTGTACGGTGCAGAAGTCTGGGCGGACGCAATGAAATTTGGGAAGTATCGGGCCGCTATTACCGCAGTCCAACGTAGAGGGGCCCTGAGAATCGCCTCAGCATACCGCACGGTCTCAGCAGATGCTGTTCTGGTCATCGCGGGGACTATACCGATATATCTCCTCGCTGAGGAAAGAAAAATGACTTACGACACTCGTGCAGAGGTACGTAGAGACGTTGCTGCAACGCAGGCGCGTGGTGATTCGATCCGGCGGTGGCAACTACAATGGAGCAGCAGTGCTGCTGGAAGGTGGACCAGGGTATTAATCCCCGAACTAGAACCATGGCTGAACCGACCTCATGGAGAAGTCGACTTCTACTTGACCCAGTTCTTAACCGGACACGGTTATTTCCGTGAATATCTCCATAGAATGGGCAAAGTTCAAACCCCGAACTGCACCTACTGCGGAGCCATAGACGACGTACGCCACACCTTCTTCGAATGCGAGCAATTTGCAGAAGAAAGAAGGCGGGTGGAAGAGACAATTGGCGAACTTTCCCCGGGCAGTGTCATTCGCAAGATGACCTGCGAAAACGTTAGATGGGACATAGTCAGACGATACGCGAGGAATGTCCTCCTTGCGAAACGGGAAGACGGTTGTCTAGTCAGTTAGCGTGAGAGTAGCCATAGAGCTCACGTAACGCGCTTCCTTACCTGAAGTAATGCTAAGCGCGGTCCCAGGTAAGGAAGAATGCGCGGGCCGTGGGAGGTTAGGTTTTAGTGCGGTATACTTCAAGATAAGAAGGAGTCCCACACTCGGAGAGTTCCGCTGCTAGAGAATCTAGTAACGAGGGCTCAAACCCGGTTAGTGCATAAAGCATTTCCTCCTCCCACGAACACAAAAAAAAAAAAAAAAAAAAAAAAAAAAAAAAAAGATAAGATAAGATAAGATAAGATAAGATAAGATAATATAAGATAAGATAAGATAAGATAAGATAAGATAAGATAAGATAAGATAAGATAAGATAAGATAAGATAAGATAAGATAAGATAAGATAAGATAAGATAAGATAAGATAAGATAAGATAAGATAAGATAAGATAAGATAAGATAAGATAAGATAAGATAAGATAAGATAAGATAAGATAAGATAAGATAAGATAAGATAAGATAAGATAAGATAAGATAAGATAAGATAAGATAAGATAAGATAAGATAAGATAAGATAAGATAAGATAAGATAAGATAAGATAAGATAAGATAAGATAAGATAAGATAAGATAAGATAAGATAAGATAAGTTTTGTTTTCTCAGTTCACTTTATCTTGTGTATTTCACAAATAACTCAAGATATTATGTAACAATTTGTAGCCATTATTCTCATCGCGTACGAACCTAAATACTGTTATTATAAGATTTTTGTTGGAACGATTTTCCGTCATCCCTTGTCAAGTTTGGTTTTGTGACAAACCGGTTTCGGCGTTCTGCCATTTTCAATGCCCAGTTTCGTTCTTTCGTTCGTTATTATAAGACCTTTTTATATAATATTGAGATATTATATAAGCTATCCGGAAGTTCTTGTGAAAAAGCATAGATAGAATAATCATTTGTCTTCTCCCATAGCCTCGACCTCATGGTATGTTGACACCTACGCCGACTGCCCGATGGCTCCAGTGGCACCAACAGGTCATCATTTATAATGTTTTTAACGTTATATATTTACTTATATCATATATACATATGTTTGTGCGGCTGTATTTGTAGTTGACAAATTAAATTGAAACTTTTGTGCCGAGTTGAGTTGAGTTTGGCAGTATATTCGCGCACAGTTTACTCAGCGGTGATTTTGTTCGCTTAATGAATGGCGCTCAGCGAGTGGCATTTCAAGTGTCACCTAACTAGAAGGCAGTCGACATTTGTCTGAAAGGTTTTTCTCTGTTTTTCTCATTCCATGAATTATGCATGTATATATGTATGTATATGTGCTGATGAAAATGCGTTTATCACGTTTAAGTGAGTGAGCGTTGAGAGTTTGTCACCATAATTTAGACTGAAGTGCGTTTAATTACTTTTCATTTCCACTTGCGGCATTCACTACGGTGAACTTAATAATGAGTTTTATGTTGTTATTGGTCAGTTAAGAGCAATGCTTTATTGGAGTACCATAGATTGCGTTAGATATTTATTTAATGAAGGTAGGAAGTACCGTGAAAAAATTATTCTGCGAAAGAGTTGTTTGATAGAAATCGTGTTTTAGTCTTGCAAGGAACTAAGCTTGTTCCAGTAGATTCTTGGGTTCACTGGGTACAGCATAGGCTATATATAATGTTGACTTACACGGTGTCCAAAAAGTTCGAATTCAAAACTAAAGTCCTCCTAAGGCAAAAGGTATGGCAAACCCTTATACATTTTTATTTAAATTTAAATATGTTGAAGATTTGCTAATATAAAATTTCGCATAAACTTTTCTAACTGACCGGCAATGGTTTCTCCGAATTTGTTCTCTCACAACTTTTATGTTACCACTATTGCGAACCCTTCGCATTCATTGTACCACTTTATAGTTTTATAAACGAAATCACGCTTGAAACCCACACTTTTAAAGTCTTTAAATATTGCGCAAGGTCTGTCCTGTAAAAATGCGTTGACAATAAGCTGGCGCTTGGATTCCATCGTAGAAAATAACTATAATACGATTATTACAGATTTAAGTCTGTCGTGGTTTGAGAGTCATAGGAACGATACTCGATTTAGAGCAAAATATAAAATCAAAGCCCACTCGATTGGTGTTTTAAATAAGTTACAAAGTTTGTATTCGAACTTTTTTATATAATATTTTGATATACGAGGTGTGTTCAAAAAGTATCGCGAATTTTGAATTTTCGCTGGTTACGTAGTATATTCGAATTTCGAATTTTTTGTGGCGTTATGTTGGTACTCATGTCTCTCACTTATGCCGACAAGCTCGGCCATTTTGAATGTTCAGTTAATTGTTGACAGCTGCTTTGCTTGCACGTGTTTTGGATCGTCTTCGATTTTTACCTATTCAAAAAAATGGATCAAAGAACCTGTATCAAATTTTATGTGAAAAACGAAATTAAGTGCGCGGATGCATTCCGAATGTTGACTGTGGCATACGGAGAAGCTACCTTGGACCGAAGCAACGTTTATCGGTGGTCGAAGGAGGAGCTGAACAAGATACAAACAAAATGATTTTTTGAAGTGCTTCGAAGATTGGAAAAACCGTTGGCACAAGTGTATAATATCTCATGGGGATTACTTTGAAGGGGACAAAATAGATATTCATGAATAAATAAATAATTTTTGAAAAAACACAAAATTCGCGATACTTTTTGAACACACCTCGTATGTGCCCTTTAATCAAAATTTAATAATTTGTCAAATTTAGCAAGCCAATCGTCTGCCTGGTCTGCTAGTACTCTATAATACTAAAGAAAATCATTTAGCCACTCTGATTTACCGTCGGTTATGGAGGTAGTTTATATATAGCTTTAATTTAAATAATAATGTTTTTATATGTATTATTTATCAAAAATAATTTTTTAAGTTGCAATACAGAATTTTGAATATGCAAAAATTGTAAAATTCAAAAACTTAACACGTCATTTTAAAATTGTTACTAAAAATTTAAAGTGAACTTACAAGAAAAGTATTAACTCATGACCCTACATCAGTCAGTTTTTTATAAATTCTTTTAGACGATCAAAAGTCGTGTTGCATTTCACACAATCTGGCCCTTTTTATTATATTCCTTTCTTGAACATTTTTTATTAAAAATTTCTGCTTGAATCTTCGGACTCGATCCCATGAGAGTTTGTTCTAAAGGTGAGAAACTACCACTCCGAGACATATACATATGTCTCTTGTAAATGCTGTAGCGAGTGCCAAGTAGGGATACATAGTACGGCCATTTAGATATTTCGTACTTGATCGTTTTTGAAGGGGTTAAATTCTGAAATCAACTGCAGTAGGAACGAAAGAACTGCGTCAGACTAATGAAAGCTCGCTTTATTTCTAAGCAAGGTCGTTGCCCTAAAGATAGAAGCAGATTGGAAAAGGCCATAACGCAACAGAGAAAGAGCGATGCGAATAGAGAGAGAAGAGATAAAGATAGAGATACGGTTAGAAAGAAAGGCAAAAAAGACAAAATATAAGATGAGAGTAAGAAAGATAATTGATGAAAATAAGAGAATGACAAAAGAAAAATAAGGAGCGATGAGAACAGAGGATAAAATTGAAATCCGGAAAGATAAGGAAATTGATGTTGATATTGGTAGAACCCATAATTTGGATAATATATTCTCAACCCTAGTGATACAGGGCATTTGCCAAAATCGGCCTACTTCATTGAAGCAAAAGTGTAGCCTCAGTAGCAGAAAAGCTTAGTAAATAAAAATTTCGTTGAGTAGATAATGCAAAGTGACAAAAAATTATGATGATGTTATTTTAAGCGTAAAAGTACTTGGAGTGCTTATTTTAATGTCGAAAAGTGCTTCTTAACAAACACAAGTACATGTACACCTAAATCTATAAACACACAGCTGTATACAAGGTGGCGCAAAAGTAAGCTTCCGATGTTCAGCATATCGTTTGTGGCACGTGCAGTGTGTGCTGTTGCACCGTCTTGTTGGAACCCCATGTTTTCCAATCCCAATTCATCCAGTTGCGGCAAAAAGAACTCGTTGATCATTGCTCTGTAGCGCTCACCATTCACAGTAACCGTTTGGCCCCGACCGATTATTGGTCAAATAAATATTCAGCAATATTCCGCGTTCTGGAGCAGTGTAGCGTAACATTGTTTATTAACGTGTATTTCGCATGTGTTTACTACACAAATGTCAAAACAGAACTGACTTTAGGGGCCAATCGCAAAATTTATAGCATTTTCTGATTAGGATTATTTTTGAGCCACCCTGTACATTTGTAAGTATTTATAATGCAAATATTATAATTTTGCTAACTCACTCAGCAACAGCCATGAACAGGAACAAACCTTTTTTGAGCAGGCATGGGTAACAGCGTCATCCTGAAATGCCGTATTTTTATGTGACTCGGGTGGCAAGTTGGTTTATGTAGCGACTTCCTGCTGGTGCTATAGAGTGCCTTTATTATACCTTACATTTAAAATTACGAAATTAATCTTTGCAAACATAATGATAAATATTATTGTAAGTTTAACGAGCTCAAGACCAGTTGATAATAATTCTTAGTTAATTATAATTTTTTTTTTGATTAGATTAAAAATTGAAAGCAACAAACATATACAGGCTATTGTTATAGTAGTATTTCGAAAACAGCCACGATTTCTCGTCAGCCACAATTTCTCCACTGTAATCAAAAATAATAATAATTAACTAAGAATTATTATCAACTGGTCTTGAGCTCGTTAAACTTATAAAAATATGTAGAAATGAACACACCATAAAACCAACCATAAAAATAATGATTAATATTTAAAAACGGGTAATAACTTCCGCTCACAATATCATTCGCTTTCAGCGTGAATGATTGAGAAGCTCGCCAGATTTTATTTCTATGATGGATAAAATTAAACTTTCTTATTCATCCCAATTCTATCTGCGCAACATAGGTAGCAATATATCAGTGGATGGATCATGCTTTAAGAATATTGGACGGCAGTTTCGTATAAAAAAGTTACAGACTTCTGGCAAATATGCATAACTTGTCAGGGGTCTACGAAATCTTCTCCATTACTTCCACTAATCTCGTTGCGGCACATACCAGATACCAGTACTACTACTTCCTCTACTTAGGCAACTTCTGTAAAGCCATTCCCATTAATTTGACGATGTATACCGTCTAATCCAATGCATTTGTGATAGGACACCTCACTAACTTCCAACTTATTGTTTAACAGTCTTGACCACAGAGCATATCCTGTTCAGAAGCTGGTTGCTAAAGCGGTTGGGTTCCTTAGAATATACCTGCATTAAAATAAAATTTTCTGTCTCCAAACATGCGTGTAGTATTTTGGGGTTAAAATCATAACTATAACAAAAGTAGTTGTTGTTGCAGTTGCAATAGCTCCACAAAAATTACGCTATCACCCATGCCTATTTATGAGTACTTCTTCCAGTCACTGACAATGCCTGGCAGCACCCTTGATGCTCGTGCTGGTGAGGCAGTTGTTGAATAGTTTTGGCTTATAGCCAGAAGCGTGAATAGAGATTGTAGTTGTTGTTAAAATGCGCTTATGGCGCTTCAGTATTGTTCTTGTTGTGTTGTAAACAAATGTGCCAGCAAGTGTTCGGCGCTATTGCACTGCATTGTAGTAACCAAATTGCCTTCAATTTCTCACAGTCACCAGCAAAAGAATGCACATAAATAACAGACGAGTTCGGGTGTGTGTGTGCTGCGATTCAAATAATAAGGCTATAATAAATGTTTTGGAACGCCCAAATGTAGACTTCTTCATATGCAGCTGCTGCTCTTCTAATGCTTCGTTGCAAAGTGTGGCAACTCTGTCCGCTAATGTTTTGCATTCGGTGTAATTGCTTGCTTTGGTAGTTGTTGTTATTGTTGACGTTGTTAGTATAAACATTCATGAGCGCATATACATACATTCCTTAGCTTTTCTAATATGTTGTTTGTATGTTTGCATATTCAACTGCTGATTGCCATTATTGCAGTTGTATCAACCATGTTTGGTGCCAAAAAAATTTATGCTCACAGTTCCGCAATAATTGGCTCTGTTTTAGTAGGTTTTATTGTATTTTTGTCTGTTCTTTTTTTATTTTTTTTATGATCCTTACTTTTTTTTAGAATGTTTCAGCTGTGTTTTCTTTGTGGATAAAATTGTGCGGGTTGATGTGTGGAATAGGTTTTCCATTATATTTATTCTTTCTTTTTATACCTAGTTGTATAACGCTGCAACCGAATTGAAGAGGAATTTTCGAAACTCCAAATAAACAGAAATTTGTATGTATATAAAATAAAAAAAAGCAATGAGCCATATAGAAGTTCAGCTAACAAAAAACTATCCTTAAGAGATCGTGCTTAATTTCCCTGGTGAAGAAGTCAACCACCTATCGAACTTTAAATATGTTATTACTACTTTGTTATAGCTATGCGACGACCCTATTATTTCAAAGCAGGAAATTCGAAAATACCTTTTGTAATTCTTGTACAATATACCATAAACTCAAAGTTTATAGAATTGCCTTTACATCATTTTCTCCATGTAAAAAACATAATTTTTACTGAATTCTATAAAATCATAACGAGCTCCACTTTCATACGAACATTCACTTCCTTACTTGTTTTCCACAGCTCTAACTTTGCTGTTATTGTGTTCTTCAAGCTCTTATACATTTTTTGGTTTTTTTTTTTTTTTGCCTCGAACACAACTTTGTGGTGGCAACTTGCCAAATAAGCAGCACGCAGATAGGCCAATAATTGTTCGGAAATGTCAATGAAATGTTATATTTATTGAATCTTGTTAGCTTTTGGCTGCTGCCTGCGCTAACTTGATGACTTTTTGATTACTTTGAATGGGTCATTCAGTGTATCAATTTCGTATGAAGTGAATTTTGTTTGATGCCAACGCCAACATATTAAAAGTGTTTTATAAATGATGGAAATGTAAAGCTCGCTCAGGGGTTGGGGCGAGTGTCCGATGGTAGTTTGCACACAAAATGCGAATATATTAATTTAGGGACATAATAAATACCCCTTAGTAAAATAAACGCCACTACAGAACCGATCCGTCGATGAGTCCAGAATACGAAAATTGATTCTATTAACATGCATAATAAATTTTGAAAAGATATTATAATATTGAAAACATAATTCGGAGAACTGCAACTTTTAATTCTTTCTCCAAATTATAATTATATAAAATAAAAGTAAATAAAATAAATAAAAACAATAATCACTTTCATTAAAATTCAAAAAGTGAAAAATTATTATTATTATATTATTGAAAATGTACAGGTCGTAAATCAATAAAAATTGTTGGTTAAAAAAAGCAATAACAAAACCGAGAGCACGCGGTAAAGCAATTCTGCTGATGTTGATAAAACAGATTTGTCAAAAAATCCATCATGATCACACTACTAACTGTCAAATGGCGGAAGTGGTTCATGCATATGGTAAAGAAGAATAGAACTAGGAGTTTAGATGACATCAAAACCAGCGTATTGTTAGCTTAATGGTTAGCAATGCATGCCAAAATTTCTCTAATGAGGAAGCTTAATAGGTTCCGAAATCGATCTATCAGAAAAGCTATGGCGGTTGGCTCTAAACATTTTTTCTACTCTATTCAATTAAAAACTTTTAATAATTAATTAAAAATGATTATTAAAAAATAAAAAACAATAATAATTTTTATAAAAATTCAAAAAGTGAAAAATTATTATTCTTGGCCTTCAGCTCGTTTATGAATACTTGTGAATAAAATAAAATAAAATAAAACAAAATAAAATAAAATAAAATAAAATAAAATAAAATAAAATAAAATAAATAAAATGAAATAAAATAAAATAAAATAAAATAAAATAAATAAAAAATAAGATAAAATAAAATAAAATATAATGAAATAAAATAAATTAAAATAAAAAAAAAATTTTTTATAAAAAATAAATAAAATAAAAATTGGGGTCATAAATATTTAATATACAAGGTGGCGCAAAAGTAAGCTTCCGATGTTCAGCATATCGGTTCTGGCACGTGCAGTGTGTGCTGTTGCACCGTCTTGTTGGAACCACATGTTTTCCAATCCCAATTCATCAAGTTGCGGCAAAAAGAACTCGTTGATCATTGCTCTGTAGGCTCACCATTCACAGTAACCGTTTGGCCCCCGACCGATTATTGGTCAAATAAATAGTCAGCAATATTCCGCGTTCTGGAGCAGTGTAGCATAACACTGTATTAACGGGTATTTCGCATGTGTTTACTACACAAATGTCAAAACAGAACTGACTTTAGGGCCAATCGCAAAATTTATAGCATTTTCTGATAGGAGGATTACTTTTGCGCCACCTTGTATATGTACAGGTTATAAAATCAACTCAATCGCGTTGTTGGTATACATTATAAATTAAATTAAAATAAAATATAAATAAAAATAGAACTATACGGTAAAAAAAAGAATTATATATAAAAAAATAAAATAAAAGTAATAGGAAAAAATTGGGAAAGGAAAAAGGTTAGGGGAGCAACAAGGAAAAGAGTTTAGTAAATGAAAGGATATTGTAGTTTTAAAATCTCATATTTACCGAAAATCTTTTTTGTTATGTCCACAGAGACTCGACTTTTGGATTCGTATACATTACCTTAATCTGTAATCATGTAATCTAGATCCATTCCCTAAGAAATCACTTCGTTTGTAACAAGTTTTCTGAAGTATTCTGATCTGTAACTTTAACTTTCCATATAGTAGTAGCCAGGCGTACAACCTATTAACTACTGCACTGCATCAACCGCCTACATTCACTCCTAAATTACTAACATCCCTTTCCACAGCATAAAGTATAGAAGTTGATCATAGGGGAGTTCACAATGCACGTAGCCAATTTGAATGGATGTTGGTAATTTTCTCGAAATTGATATACATAAGTGGTGGTAGCTGCTAATATTGGACAAGAGCAGATGTGTTCATAATGAGGTGGGCGTTAGATAAGTTACTTGCTACATACATTCTCGTATATATGTACTTATATACCTACCCTCCAAAGAAGCCTCAAACTAGTCAAGAAACACACTAGTATGAAACTAGAAAAATACTACTAATTAAAAGTAAAGAAGACTGCTGTAATATCCACAGTTGAAAAAATGCGCACATAGCTTTTTGGTATACTGTGAACAGGTTTGGGAGAGGTATATATCTGTCTACTAGGCATGTGACTATTCGATTAAAAAAATCCATTTATTCGAAGGCTATAAAAAATTCGAATAATATTTATTTGAATAATTTATAATGACAACTATTCGAATAATAGGTATCCGAATAGTTAAATAAATATCACCACCGTTTATGCACACATTTGTACACGCGAACATACATACCATGCTCATAGGTACAAGCGATGATAACAGTGAATTTCGCTTACGACATCTCCCCATTTCAATACAACTATTCGAATACCACAATTCGAATAATACTATTCGAATAAACGCATAAATTATTCGAATAAATACAATTCGAATTTTTCGAAACGAATATCTGTATTCTTTTATACGAATAGTATTTATTCGAATATTATTCGAAAATAGTCCCACTACTGCTGTCTACATAATAATTTTTGACTAGTTGGGCTTACTAGTTTTAAAGTGTTTTCCAACTAGTCCGTTTGATTGCAGCGTTGCTACAACTTGTTGTATGTTTGCCCTGTATCATTGATTGTCCTTGGAACTGAGTTCGCATTCAATGTCTTTTCATTCCAAGGCAAATTAGTATTCATAAAGTGACTTTGGTAAGCACTTAATGCAATAAGTAACCTTGTTTGCGAATAGTGGTATTGAATGCGAATATGATACGTCCGAGTAGACAACATTATTCTTGTCAAGTACTTATTTGTGTGTATTTTTTTCGGCAACAGATGATGGAAATGTAAACAAGTTGTTCTTATCTATGTACATGGTAAGACACGTCAAAGGATTACTGCGCTGACCTTCTCATTTGTGTAGTTTTTAAAAGCAAGAGCATTTTTTGAGACAACAAGATTCTTTGGTTTCTTTCAGACGTGCTCGAAAATTATAGCTCAAACGACAGATATACAAATCTTGTAGAAATCCATACATTTTGATTTAATGAAAAATGGAAAAACTAATATTTTGTTAAATGCACTTCCTGTCAGTTTTAAATAGTCAAATCTCATGCGTACTCCTCCATAACGCTCAACAAATTTCCATCCATTTTTTGTGTGCAGTTCTAAGGTTTAGCCCTGGGACTAAAAATATCGGACTGAGTATGAATTTGGCTAAACCTAAAACTGGTTTCTACATCAAGTGTATTCAAACTGGATTTTATACCGAGTCACCTTAATTACAATATTTAGAAGTGTTTGCGAGGTATACACTATAATGTGGACCAGGGCTAGCCCTAGAATGTGTTTTAACGGTATGGGTATCAAACAAAATTACTTGACGTCGGTATTAACACAGAATGGTTTCACCTCATCCGTTTCCCTTTAGGAGATATTTTACTATAAGTGACACTATACTTGAGGTGAACCTGGCATCGATATAGGAAATATGAACACATAAATTTGGGGGTAGTAGAGGTATAGGAAGTGGTAGAGGTGGAGTAAGTGACGTTTGATTTTTCTTCCGGCAATTTGAGTATGTAAATATACAAGAATAACTCGTTTGCAGTTTTAAGATATCTCAAACCCTTTCTGTAATAAATACCCAAAGGTGGACTAAGAATGTGCTTCAATATGGCAATTTTTTTTGGAGAGATTACCCTAAATGTGAAAAGAAAACAAAGTGTGGTTCGAGGGCTTTAGCTTTTAGGTTTCAGGGGAATCTCAATTGATACCCAGGAATATTGCGTAGCACATCTGCTAGGTTGTCTTGTGAAATATTAATAGGAATAATATCACAAATATGACGAGACAGCTCAATAATAACCGAAATAGTAATAAGAAGGATATACTAAGAAAAAATAATTTGTAGGGTGACATAGGGGAGGCGAATAATGAATCAGACAGGATTACGGAATAGGAAAATTAGACAGCGGGTGCCAAAGGGTAGTATCCTATACCCCTATTATTTAATTTCTTTGTATCGAAAATACTTTTTAATACGTGGAATAGGCAGATGAGGCAAGACTTAAACCTCCAACTTGATGGCGCTTTGCTACCAACTGTAAACCACTCTAAAATCTTGGCTGTGACATTTGAAAATAGACGTTCGCCAATCATGATACCACAATAGCCAGAAGAGACAGAGAAACGTTGCTAGCTACATATAAGACTATGGACAGACCGGTTATTAACTACGCAGCACCAATATTGTCCCCTTACCTTGCCGACATCAACTTCGTGATGTCTTCTTATGACATCTGAGTCCCACCTCAATCAAGACGAAACAATACTTAATGCCAGAGAGAATCAGATAATATCTCTTTTACTGGTGAATAAAACCTACTTTTCTTACATCAATCAATTTGTCGACGATTTTCAGATTGATCGTGCGCATTAGGCAGGGGAAGAGATTTTAAAAACAACAGGCGAAGGGAGTTATGGTACCGCCGCCTTTACTGCGGGAGTCCGCTGTCTCCTGTAATCTTTTTGAAGCGGAACTTTTCATCTAATCTTCATCCATTTCGTATCAGCCAACTTCTCAAGTCATATTATTTAGGGAGCTTTAAGCAGAAGTGCACGAAAGTGGAAAAATGTTCTGATAGCCTTTTACCATGAAATTGTGAGATCTCATTTGGTAGAAGATAACGACGCCTGATGTGAGGTGAATGTGTAGTCACCGCACATCCGTTTCGTAGTAAAATATAACGCGGAGGCAGACGTCCAATAGACCACACCAAACGTGAAATGTTGTATGCTCTTTTCGAAAATTAATGCAGAACATGTCAAAGGAACTACGCTGTGAGTGACACAACCGAAATGTAAGGCCTACGACCGATGTGTTTGTAAGCATAGACTCTGATACGATAGCTCACAAAATCGATATCCTTGCATACCTGCTAAAGCCAACGAGAAAAGATCCATCACATTTCCGAGAATATATTTTCACTTTAATACTCCAAGGGCTATATCATAGCATGTTGAAGTGAATAATAATAGTTGTTTGACTGACGCCAATAGGAGACGACAAAGGATCTTAAATCGTACTTCACTTTGTTCCTGGAATGGAATGGGATAAACTCCTGACCGTACGGTTTTTGTATGAACACATCAATAAGTTGGAAAAAACAGGTGGAGATCGACTCGACCAACTTCGAGTTTCATTTGGCATCAGATATTGCTACAAGGGGATGACTGGCGTGCTTTGGAACTCAATGGTCAAAATCTCATTGGCGTTGGAAAGATGTCTGCTTAAAGCTCGTAGAGCTTATCATTAAATGTTCTCTGGTGTTCGCAACCACCATACATGTATTACTTGTTCCAAGAGCCGTCTGGTCGGAAGTTGTCTGCGCGAAGGTTTCACAAACTACGAAGAAGCCAGTTTTTACTTAAGTATTTGGCCTTTGCGCAACGGAAATATTGCGACATTGAAGCTATTTTAAATATTAATGACAACCAACTACCCCATTTGACGTACTCATTTCAGTCTTTCCAATGGCAAATAAGAAGAAGGTATGGACATTTCTTTTAAACTCGCCACCCATTTTGTTCATTTATTTTGCATCAAAAGCCAAAAGTAAAATAATTTGTGTTAACATTTTTATTGTTGTTGTCTTGCTTGCATTGGCTAGAGCCTGACTCACTTTATCTCATTGACAAAACTTTTACCGTACAAAAGCTTAAGTCCATTCTGATCGGTCTGCCGCTAGTTGGTAAACGAAGTGGCCGCGTAGCGACAAATGTTACACAAGAGATTTGACTACAAAGTTCGTCAACAAAGTAGGCGCCAGTGTGGGGGCGTGAGTTCATACGCAATCTATGTGAGCTTGCTGGAGAAACGAAGCATGTAGTTCTGCTTTAGATAAAATTTGAAACACGAATCAAGTTTTTTTTCGGTGTTTTTCTTGTTATTTTTGTTGTTGTATGTTTTACTGTTTGTCGTACAAGCAGATCAACTGCAGCACCACTGAGACACAATTATTGCTTGCGTCTGAACTGCTTAAGATTCAGTTTTTCTTTTCCCATTGGCGTTTTAGCTAGGTGGCTCGTTGCTTTAATTTGAAGCTTTATAGAGATAAGGGCTCTTTCTTGCCGTCTTCTTCTACTTCGGTACATTTTTTTTTATGTAGTATGTAATGTTTATTAGTTTTGAGTTAAATTTATTTTTATACTCAGTTGCAAGACTATGCTTATGTTGTTGTTGTTGTTTTTAGCGATAAAAACACTACCCGAAGGTTTTGGTGAGTGTTGTCTGAAGTGACAGTCCTTTGCCGGTTATGAACCCGGTATGCTCCGTTACTCTCTTGCGGTACTGCCCGACTAGCACCCTAACCCGCAGGGGTTTTACCATGCTGATGATGGATGTTACTTGTCCATGCATTTCAACTTGGGATTATCGGAGTGGCGCCCTACCACCACAGTTATAGAATATGCGAAACACTAATAGACACGTTGTTGTTGTTGTAACAGTGATTTGCTCTGTAATTCGTAAGCACGTCCTTTAATAGAACCAGCTGTTGCAACAACTTTGGCGACAGTATTGTTTCTGTTTTCGGAAGAGTTTTGTTCGAAATTTCGTATATCGAAGAGAAAGGTCGCACTAGAGCCATAAATAAGATATACTTGGCTTTGACAGTAAAAAATTAAAACAGGGTGACTCGAGTCACCCAAGACAGATTGTGTTGCCCTTTTGTTATAGGTGGTGCTTATCACCTATTAAGACGTTCTCTTAGCGGCAGTTGGAGGAATAATTTCCAGGCTATTTATGAACATTTCTGATAGCCAGTATAATGCCTCGATTCTGCGTTCTTGACAAATTGTCAATTTTGATACATAGTCAAGAAAAAAATATTTGCGCACGTTCTTTGAATTTTGCATCGAAAACAACAAAAAAAATTTTATTTTTGACAAAGAATTCAAAATACTTATGCAAATGTTTTTTGGTTGATTATTTATCAAGATTGACAATTTGTCAAGAATACATAATTGGGGGGTGAACATAAATAAAAATTGTTCCTTCTTCGGTAGCCCTCAGATTTGGAGATATCTGACTAAAATTTGGTGTGGGTCGTTATTTTATCATCTCCACATATAATAATGTAGTAATTGGTTGATGTCTGTATGATTACTGAGACAGTTGAATCCAAAGCAGCAGTTTTTAAAATTGTTGTCTGTCTAGCTGTATGTTTGTTCGAGCATCACTCAAAACCGAATCTTGGAATTTAATGCATCTATCACCGAAGTATGCCTACATGCCTAACTTAAAGGATACGGTCTGTTCAACTGTAGGGAATTATTTTGCTCTTTCATAATACGGTGGTGGCTATATAAGTAGGCTTATTATTTTTGTTCACATAGCGAAATTGCAGAAGCCAATATTTGCACTTCATATACTCGTACAGTAAGCAAAAGTTCTTAGGCGGGTGGTTATTTGTGCGGAAGAAACAAAGAACAACATTCGCTTATATATTGCCTGTCTGCTTATAAGATATGTGTACGCACATCACTAAATAATCTTGTATCGAATTGCATGTCTTTTTCACAAACGTTCAGTAATACGTTAAGATTGAAATTGAAGATAAATTTAGCTACTGTTGCAATACAAACTGGCTACGGCCTTTCGTTTCAAAATGTTGCTAAATCCCACCGCTAGGTATATACTTCTTAGCGCCAATCTAACTAAAACTCCCTTTACTTAAATTTTTTATAACTTCGTTTTTATATTATCTCATATTTTTCTAGTTACTTAAATGTTTTGTTGTTTTTACTGTCGTTTGTATTGTACGTTTTGATAACAAAACTTTTTTCTTTTTTTTCAACATTCCGCTCTTCTCAAAAATGATGTTTATTTTATAAAAAATTATGTCAATTGTTGCGTCAGCGCGCTGGGGATTTTGGGTTTGTCAGATTATTACAAGAGTAACAACAGCAAGCAGCACGTAGTAACAACAATAAAACAATGTTAGTTTGAAATTTCCAAAATTATATTGTAGTTAATAAATATTGATGTTCGTCGGAAACGTCAAAGTTATTGGCGAAACTTTTAGCAGCGTAATACGATCTAGTCGTAGCAGCTGCAAAGCTCAAGCGATTTGAACTCAGTAGGGAACGAACTTTCTTTAGGTAATGAGAACTTATTGTTCTACTAAATTATGCAAGTAAAAGTGAAACATAAAGCGTCGACCCTCACTGGTATCATTGAGTTGAAGCTACTCGCAATAATTGGGTTTGCTTTGATGTGGCGCAAGTGAATAAATTATTTATGCTTTAATAATCTCCTTGAGTGATACCAATTAAAGTGTCTATGTAGATATAGATGGACGTGAATTTGTGTGCGTGCGTAGAATTTTCGAAACTATGAAAACTTGGGAGCAAGAGTGGAAAGACGGTCAAAAGGGATGGTGGGTTTGTAAAGACTGATAGAGACTTTATGCGATTAGATCAATTACGCGAAATTGAAATTTCAAGCACTCTTAGATCCTGAGAAATTACTTAGTGCATTTTAAAGAGGAAAAAGAAGCTTGGTTCGTAATTTCGCTTATTAAGAACGCTGAGCTTTCATGTGAAGTATTAAAAATTTCTAGTTAACAGTGTTAGATTAATGAGAAGAGTATGCGATATGAAGTTCGCAGGAGCTAACGCTTTTTGAAAAAAACAAAAAAGTTGAAAATACTTTTGCCGAATCTCACATATGCTGCAGGCCTTATATTTTATACTTAAGTTTCCAATACACACTCAAATTCTGGAGTAAGGGGTCAAACAGTTTTTTTTATAGGTAAACTCATTCACTGCTCCATAACTATTTTTCTGTATATTCTATCAACACAGATCTTATTAGTTTGTTGTTGTTGTTTTCTCGTTCAAAAGAAGAAATTTGGCCAGTTTCAGCTGGCCTAAATAAAAAAGCATTAGCTGAGATAAAAAAAAAGAAACCTTTTTTTATTTGAACATATTTTCTTGAAAGTTCTTTAATATTGCAAGTGTCTTAATAACAAGCCAATAATTTGACGTGCTAAAATTGCCTTACAGCGATTGTACAGGGTGGCGCAAAAGTAATCCTCCTATCAGAAAATGCTATAAATTTTGCGATTGGCCCCTAAAGTCAGTTCTGTTTTGACATTTGTGTAGTAAACACATGTGAAATACACGTAATAAACAATCTTACGCTACACTGCTCCAGAACGCGGAATATTGCTGACTATTTATTTGACCAATAATCGGTTGGTGAAAAACGGTTACTGCGCAAAAGTAATCCTTCTATCAGAAAATGCTATAAATTTTGCGATTGGCCCCTAAAGTCAGTTCTGTTTTGACATTTGTGTAGTAAACACATGCGAAATACACGTTAATAAACAATGTTACGCTACACTGCTTCAGAACGCGGAATATTGCTGACTATTTATTTGACCAATAATCGGTTGGTGAAAAACGGTTACTGCGCAAAAGTAATCCTTCTATCAGAAAATGCTATAAATTTTGCGATTGGCCCCTAAAGTCAGTTCTGTTTTGACATTTGTGTAGTAAATACATGCGAAATACACGTTAATAAACAATGTTAAGCTACACTGCTCCAGAACGCGGAATATTGCTGACTATTTATTTGACCAATAATCGGTCGGGGCCAAACGGTTACTGTGAATGGTGAGCGCTACAGAGCAATGATCAACGAGTTCTTTTTGCCGCAACTTGATGAATTGGGATTGGAAAACATGTGCTTCCAACAAGACGGTGCAACAGCACACACTGCACGTGCCACAACCGATATGCTGAACATCGGAAGCTTACTTTTGCGCCACCTTGTACTTTAAGCTAACCAACCCACTGCTAGTTATACAGATTTCTTATTGATTGATTGATTTATTTTCAAAACCTTTCCTATATCAAATTTTCTAACAGTCTAAAAACCTAGCTTTTTATAAAATAAAAAAAAAATAAATAAAAAAAAATTAAATCATTCTTGTTGAACTAATAAAACTTCAGGGCTTGGTGTAGCAAAAGTAGAAACTGTAGAACTGTACTTCACATGTGTATTTTGTTATTGCGTGTAGAAAAGTTTTGATAGTAAAATTAAAAACTTCCGACGTTTTCTTCCATGTTTTTATTAATAGATTGTGTCAAATTATTTTAGAGATAAATGATAAGAAAAAGAATTAATATACAGCATTGGGTGGCCACAGTGATCGGAAAGATTATTGGCTGAAGAGGAGCATGTACTTCCAAGGGAGACTAGAGGCATGCTAGCACAACTTCGCTCTGGATATTTTAAAAGGTAAAACTCTTATTTATTCAGACTGAACCCCACCATACCAAACACATGCCCTGCATGTGGTATGTCTCCTCATGATACCAAACATCTCTTCTCCTGTTCAGTCGAACCTACTCTTCTAACACCTACATCACTCTGGTCCAACCCTGTGGAAACTGTGCTTTTCCTCGGACTTCCGTTAGAAGGGCCTGATGACAATTTAGAGTGATCGTGTGCATTGGGCAGGGCGAAGCACTGTTAACAACAACAACAACAACATCGGAAAGATTACCCGGACGACATACGGGCATGTCTCACTTCATTAAAAAAAACAAAAATTTAAATAGGTGGCAACCTTGTGAAATCATCGCAACATTAAAGATATTACTTTTGTAGAAATTTGTTAAGTCGTTTCAAGATAACAGCATAGCAATAATACAAAAAAAAAAAGAGTATTAGGTTAAGGTGGCAAAAATTTAAACTTCCTTGTTTGCGGAAAAATTGATTCGATGCATACTTGATCAGTAAATTTTAATTTGGAGTCTACTACAAACATAAAGTATATTTATATACATATATTTGAAAGCCACATAAAACCCAAAACGATTAGTTTTGTTTACCTTCAAAAAAAGCAAGAAATTGTTCATAAATACTATGGGAACCCTGCTTTATAACTTGTAATCTATATTTGAGTTCCGTAGTTTATTGGTTTAGTTTTTATGATTTATTGAGTTCCTTAGTAGTCTTACGAGCGTAAGTGACGTCGAACGTTTAGGTCGAATAAAAGAAACAGTTACGCGAGATCTAGGCCATAAAATTATTGAAATTATGTTTGGCGACATTTAGTCGCAACCCGTAGAAATTCTTGTATAATTCACACAAGAACCCAAGAGAGAGAGAGTTTTTCCCTTTAGCTCACCTATCTTATACTCCAGACTTAAGCCCCTACTATTATTTATTGTTTCCAAATCTGAAGAAATTGCTATTGCGAGAGCCTTGAAGATCCTATAATTGGGAAACAACTCAAAAATTTGAAAAACAATGGACAAAATGTATCGAGCTGAAAAGGAAAGTATTTACTTATCTTATATTTTTTTTCAATCGCTTTCATCGGAGTTTCTCTTCTAATCACAAAATCTGGACTTGAAAAACATAAATCGGCCAACGAGAATATTTTCAGAGCATCGTCTGGGAATATAGATTCTGTTGATAGCCTTAAAAATAAGGCATGGTGCCCCTTAGCAATTTTCCTTGGTATTAGTTTATGGGATAAATACTGCAATGTGTCCATGGTATTAATGTAGACAGCAGTGTATACATTTTCAGCACTAATACTACATTTACACTCCACCGAATTTGGAAAATTCAAATAAGTCATTTCAAAACCATTTACATTAGCTCATTAGCTCATTTGCATTTTGCTTGACATTTCCTTTAGACGAAACTTCAAACGCAATGCGTTCCACAAAAATGTCATGTTCTTGCGGCCCAAATGCGAGCAAATGCGATGAAATCAGTCATTTGTGAAATGTGATTTGTATGGGGAAATGCGACGCATTTGTATTTTTTCGCCCAAAATTACTCATTTGGTGCAGTGTAAATGTAGTATTACTATCTTAAGCGTCGCACCATTTTTTGGTTGTGCGAAAGAGAATCAACAAAATGTTGCTCATACGCCATGGTGGCATACCCAACTACAAGTATGAGCAGCCAGTCAAAGAATTTCGTTTTGCTTGCAAGTATGTGTGTACTTTGGTATGAATCATGCGAATGGATTTTGAGTGCGGTTCATATGCAGATATGCGCAAATCAGAAACAGCTGCTAACAACTGGATATTATACTTGGATCGAGAATACCCAATTGTGCCCATTCAAGCATTCAAGCGCTGGGACAAAAGCGTTTTAGGCCAGCAGAAAATGACAATGAACTCTTGCTGCCTTTGCCGCAGGTAAGTACTATTGTCATACATTTGTATGTTTGTAAATATGTACTATATATTTATGCACTCAGTAAGGTAATCAGCATGCAGAGAGAACAATTATACAGGCATTGACTGTTTGTCAACTTGCAAAGTTACCCCGCATATATATTGACTGGTTAAAGAATGATGAGAATCCAATGAATTTTGTAGCTAGATCTATGAGTGTATGTTTGTATATGAATTTGTATATATGTTGTGTGCAACTCATATGCATATCAAGTGATAAACAAATTATTCTGTTGTATGGAGAATTGTACCCAATGTGTAACTTGTTGTCCAGAAGATATTGGTAAGCCATCATTACCAATGTACGAGAAATATATTTGTGCTTTTGAGGTTAATTGTGTTATGCATGAATCAGGGTGCTAAGATAAGAGTCAAGTAAAAAATCGTAGTGAAATGTTGCTAAAAGAAGTGCTTCTTTTGAAAACAGTAAGCTTGCTGACTGAGCTAAAATTCCAGGGTAAAATAAGAAGGTATTTATATCCAAAAATGAGCTCAAGGAAAAGAATAATAATAACCGTTTTCACCTGTGGGTTAGAGGATTAGAACGTCCCCGAGATAGCTATATCGGGTTAGGATGCTTGTATCGAAACGTAATGGAATCATTTCTGGCATAGGACTGTCAACTTCAGCACAACTCTGTTTGGTCCTTCAAGTCCCATTCCATGAATTAATGCGCTCACAAAAAGGGCGAACTACTGCTACAATAATAATAATATTATAAACCTCCTCGCGGAAAAAATAACAATAGTTTACAACCTCCGCTCAATTAATTCCCGAATTGCAACCATGGTTGAGACGGTTTCTTGGAGAGGTCGACTTCTACCTGATCCAGTTATTAACCAGGTTCGCTAACTTCCGGGAATACCTTCATATAATGGGCAAAGTTGAAAGCCGAACTGCCTCTACTGAGGAGGTAAAACGAAGTATGCCACACTTTGTTCGAATCCGAACAATTCGCTTATCAACGAATGCGGGTGGAAGAGACACTTGGCGACTAGGCAGATTCATCCAAAAGATGATCAGAGAAAAGGATAAATAGGATATGGTCGGGATACACCCGATGAACGTATTCGTTGTGAAACGGAAGGACGGCTGTCTACCCCATATACTTGAGAGTAGCCAAGTATGTCTATAAATCGGGTGGGTTATGTTCTTATGAAAAGCTTTGCAGGAATGTTTGGCTTACTTTGGATGTACTCGGCACACTTTCGGTAGATAACATTTAGGTTATAGTACAACTGTCATGTAAAGGTTTGATATTGACTATGTTGCAGTTGGGGTAATAGCACTTTTATCTGGTTTGTCCACACGTCTGTAGTGAGGCGAGTGCTCTTATGCAGGCGGCAGCTTAAAGCCACACTTCTTTGGGAACAGCTTTTGCAAACCTCAGAAAGTGCTTGTGACGAGTATGCCGGAGTAGCCGCAGGTTGGTTGTCTCATCTAGATCGAGGACGTCTGAGTTCGGATTGATAATAGAATTTGTCTGTTTAGTAACTGTTATCAGCAGCTAAAATAATGAGAATCTAAAAATTACTCGGAAAATCATTCTTGCTAACAAGTGATACTTTGGAATGCGAAGGCAGATCAAGCTTTTTTCTCATGTATGGTTTGGAACCATGGACTGTGTTAGAAAAAGAAGGGACGGTCCATGGAACTGTCAAAACAAAGGTCCTCCCGTAAAATTTCAGACCTCTATAGAGGGACTGTTGTCCCAATCTTCCTATCGATATCAGATCTTCTAGTAGTAAGAGCGTATCCCCTGACTTGAAAAAAGCAGAAGTAAAATGAAAAAATCATTTCAAAAAGGTTAAAAGATATTTTCTACCCATAGTTGGTCTCTCCTTTAATTGCAGTTTATATAAAATTTGTCTAATTGCTTGATAATTTTCCAGTAGCTCTATTATACTTACGGCTCATCAGTAATTGTATGCACATCTCTATAAATAATTTTCTGCCTGTGCTGAGACCCTGGATTGTAGTAGATTTTAATGTGTGGGTGTTGTGTTGTTCTAATTGTTTGGTGTGTCAATTATTGCCCACATTTTTTGTATCTACTCTCCGCTCTGCAACTCCTGCTAAGCATTTCATGTGTGTACATGTACGAGCAATCATTTGCTTGAAGCTTGACAAAATGCACTCTCTACTCATTCGCATTGTTTAGTAGATGAATACTGGAGTATCTACATCATATACATATATATATTTATGCATGGCCTCGTATGGTTGTGGCATCGTAAATAATTGCTTATGCTTTGAGTAAACCCCTTCGAGTGCTTATCGATTGTCATTGACTTTGTTGTTGCTTGCGGCAGATTTGTGTATGATTTTGATTGCTTAAGCTTATTATCACATACGTACATAGATCTAAATCATTCCGGAATTAGTTGACTGTTTGATGATACACTTGTACGGAATTGAGTAGTCATTATAAGTGGATTGAATATTATTGTCTGTTAATTAACTTAACTAATTGAAAATTTATCCACTTGAGGAATTAGCTTCAAAAACTATCCTTCTTAATTATTTGGGATTCCAATTATTATCTGAAGAACATGATGAAACGGCACTGAAGCCGTTGCCTAGGCAACGTGAGGGGTTCTCTTTCTTTTTCAAGGACCTAACTTTTGTAGTTACAACGAATTGGTTATTAAGTGCCATTCCGAAAATAATGTGCTTGCGGTACCTTGTTAAGGTAAAATTTCGAATAGCGCAGAGATCAGGTCACTTGGACTATACTGGGCGCCACTGAAAAAAAAAAAAATAAAAATAAATGAATTAAAACCACAATTAAATGGAAGATACATTTTCTAAATCGGACCACTAGTTTAAGTGATTCCTCTTAAGTTAGTGACGAGCAATTTTATAACCATTCCACTATACATAAACAGTATATTGGCTGACTTCTACAAACTAAAGAGAAATGATAAATCTCTTAGCTGGTAATTGGCACTACTCTTAGTATTATAAGCTCTGCTGAACAGCCTGACTATCCGACACAAGTAGTATTTTGGAAGCTTGCAGGGGGACGGCCTTAGCGGAGCGAAAACTTTCTGGTATTTTTTGTCTACATCCATTAGAATAGGATAATACAAGGTGGCGCAAAAGTAAGCTTCCGATGTTCAGCATATCGATTGTGGCACGTGCAGTGTGTGCTGTTGCACCGTCTTGTTGGAACCACATGTTTTCCAATCCCAATTCATCAAGTTGCGGCAAAAAGAACTCGTTGATCATTGCTCTGTAGCGCTCACCATTCACAGTAACCGTTTGGCCCCGACCGATTATTGGTCAAATAAATAGTCAGCAATATTCCGCGTTCTGGAGCAGTGTAGCGTAACATTGTTTATTAACGTGTATTTCGCATGTGTTTACAACACAAATGTCAAAACAGAACTGACTTTAGGGGCCAATCGCAAAATTTATAGCATTTTCTGATAGGAGGATGACTTTTGCGCCACCCTGTATATATCCTGAGTTTCCAATTAAGTCCAAAGTTCCGCAGCCAATTTTAATTTCTCACTGGACTTAGCACCTTTTCCAAAAGCAAAGTTCCTTTTAATAAAAAAAATAATAGCCTTATTCAAGATTTTTTCAACTCTTAGTTTTTATTTTATTGCAAAAACAAATAATTGATATTCATTTAAAAAAAACGTTTAAAGCAAATGAAATTGAATAATGCTCCTGCTGGTGATCTTTTTTCAAATTGTTCAAACAGTTTTAGTCTTTCTTCATTAATGATTTCTGCGCATTTACCTTATGCGGTATTTGATTTATACTTACAGTGCTGTTTTATTGTAATTCCAAGCGATATTTTCTTTAGCTTTTTCTTAGTATCACTTACCGCTCTGTCTTAAAGTTTTATTTCGAACCTTGAACCAAGATGGTTGCTGTTTCTAGTTTCTCCTACAAATTTGCGGGACTTACACCTTTTATGCCGACTCCGAACGGAAAACGCAGATAAATTTTTACTGGGAAGCTTTTTCATGGCAGAAACACACTCGCAGGGTTGCCGACCACTGCCGTGGAGCGACCCCGTTTTTGAAAAACATTTTCCTAACATTTTTGATGTTACCTGTCCCGCCATTTGAACCTGGGACCTTCGGTGTGGTAGGCCAGCCTCATCACTGCGGCTGCCAATTTATCGTAAGTTATCCATCCGGTGTATTTTATTAATTTCCCTTTTATGCATTCCGGTTATTCATATTATGATTATTTAGTTATTTTTATATATACAATATTATTGGAACGTATTGTAATTTACGTTTTAGTAATAAATTATAAAGCCGAAATAAAATAATTCATCATGTAGGTGGTGTGTACTAAAAGTTTCTTCCATTTTGCATCAAAATCAGAAAAATTCCATAAGGTGGACTCTAAGCCGACGAAATGCTGTTTGATTTATGCGATGCCATTCAGCTTTCATGTCATACATAAACATCACACGTGATATTACCAAAAGTGCAAAAATGCCATAATGGCTTTATTTATCAGTATTTTGAGAAATAGGGCCATATGGCTTTATTTTTTATGGCTTTATTGCACACCGCTGTAGCAATAAATGACATAAAATCTTGAAGTTTGGTACTAATAAATGCACTAACGAGATAACACAACAAACTTCCAGATATAAATTTCTTTGTATGTAAATTGTTTAAAGTTATATATGTATGTATTTATTTAATATGTATAAGCACTTAGTTATGCTCCAAAAACGTACAAACACACATACCTACGTATTAGCTTTATCAGCTCTTATTATATAATTCATTAAGATCTAAAGGTGCGTGCACGAAAGTTTTCATAATTAATTTCCCACAAGCGTACATAAATACATGTATAAAATACATGTATAGATAATTACACACGTACACGTTTCATACACGAATACTCATTTCAGCAGATGTTTAGACTGAGCTAGAAATGAAAAAAAAATATGGTTGTAATGTTATACATCTCCAAATGGTATTCACTTGAAATAAATTGACTAAAACTTTTTCTTTTTTGTTCTTTTACTTATTTTTTGAATCAATGGGATTTGTTAAATTTTAGACTATATATTTTATACAAAGCTACTAAAATTGTATATTATATATTATATATTATATATTATATATTCTCTCTTTATGGCGCGATATACAACAGGTATATCATCATAAACCTCCTAAGAGATTTTTCTTAAGCTTCTCTTCCAATTTGTGGTGTGCCGATTTGAATTTTCCCTACAAATTGGTGGGACCTACAGTTTTTTGCCGACTCCGAACGGCATCTACAAAGGAGACGAATTTTTGCTGAGAAGCCTATATATTATATATTATATATTGTATATTATATATTATATATTATATATTATATATTATATATTATATATATTATATATTATATGTTATATATTATATATTATAAAAATTATATAAATCTAATATATATTCATGCAAATTTTTTTTTATGTTTGCACTAATTTGTATCCCCTGGCATTTCCTTCACTTATCTATGTATACTATATTCATTACCCTATACAAAAGATTTTACCATTTGTACTCCATGATACATAAAATCTTTTAAGTAAAATTATTGTCGAATAGCAATTTACAGAAGAAAATCAGTATGAAATTCTCTTGGTAGTGACACTTAGTAGCTGTTAACTAGGCTGTGCAATATAAAAATTAATAAGTAAGTTAAGTTAATATAATATAATTTTAAAAAATGTAAAAGAGAATGCTCCAAAAGTTTCAGGTCTTGATATATATTTTTACATGCTAGCATTACTAGTTAGAATTTATTATTATGACTGATTTTATTCATATATTTGGACTATTGAAAAAACTCTTATCTATTATTACAGTTTGCTGTTTTTTTGTTCGCTTCTCAGCTTCTGCTCAAATATTTCAACCAATATTAATAAATAAGATATCGTGTTAAACGTAGAGAGTAAAATTACTTGCAAAACCATGTACTAATTAGCGTTGTTTTCTTTAAGATTATTCTATAAAAACTAATTGCTAAAAACAGAGCGATGGTCCTTGTACTTGTACACCATTCTGAGCGCAAAAAGCGAGTTTGGCGCCTAAAAAGTATGCAATTACTGAATTCCGCGAAACCTTGGTTAATATTACGTTCTGAAACTTATATAGTATTTTTTGTACGCCATTATAAAAAATAATATCAACATAATTTTCAAAAAAAAAAAAAAACACTTTCCTTCTGTCTAATATATAGTTACACATACGCTTACAGATGTGTCTGAATCTACGAGAAAATTATTGTATTTAGTGTCTCAGCGAAGTGAAATGCATTTCTAACGTGTGGCGGCATACAAATTAATACATCTGTTTTGTATATATGCGTGAGCATCCTCCAGGGCTGCAAACCACGCAAGATATCAATGCGCCTCAGTCCAGTGGTTCGAACCATCTCTACATATAATAAAATTGCAACATCTCGATGTCTGTACATTGAAGATACTCAAGAAAAATTAATGATTCTTCCTCAAATCAACATTTGTTGGAATTTTTGTCTGTCTCTTTGTCTGTCTGTATGTTTAGTATCGCATCATTCAAAAACTGCTGATAAGAATTGAATATATAACTTTCTTCTTTGTATTAGGCGTCTAACTTAAAATTTCAGATATCTCTTATTTCGATAGCTCGACCTGTTTCGGACTTATCGAACAACATGTGGACTAGGGTGACCAAAAGGTTTTCAGTACAATAAAGGTGTTTATGAGTGCTGCAATAAGCGATTTGATTAAGGTCCATATCTTATCCGGTATAGGAGATACATTGACCAAAATCGAGCTCAATCTCTTATATTATTGAAAGGTTTCCTTGTTTAAACAAAAATTTGTACCTGTACAGAAACGGTGGCACAGCTCGGTTAAACTGTTTTAATTTATTTTTATTATTTATAAAAATTTTTGCTTATAGTGTTGCTGGCCTACCACACCGTAGGTCCAAGGTTCGAGCCCTGGTACAGGTAACATCAAAAGTGGTTTGAAAAAGTCTTTTTAAAAACGGAGTCGCCCTTCGGCTGTGGTTTGGCAAACTCTCCAAATGTATTTCTGCCATGGAATGTTTCTAAGCAAAAGTTCATCTGCTTTGCAGATGCCGTTCGGAATCGGCAAAAAATAGTAGGTTCCGCCAACTTGAAGGAAAAATTGGAAGCAGCACACCACAATTTGGGGGAGAACTCCATACTTAATCTTATCGGAGGTATATATCGCGCCAATTATTTTTTTTTTAATTAAAAAAAATTAGCTCACATCACATCATAAAGAATTTTACTGCATTGCAAAATTTACAAGACTATGCCAAAGGACATTGAGTTTTATTAACAGCTCCTTTACGTAGTATCAGAAATCTGAAGAAAACAATAGATAATAGGCAAATAATGGTGTTGCTATCAAGCAAAAAGTGTTTAGTAGTTTACCAGCAGGGGTGCTGTTTTTGGCAAAATTGTATTAAACTTGACATCACATACTCATTTTTAACCGAACCGAAGCATTTTTTTTGAGTGAACTTCTGTTCGTTTTTCGCATTTAGTATAACAAAACGTTCTATACAAAGCCTAAAACACACCGTTTTCTGTTCGAACGCGCTTTGTTTCACACCCGATTTGCAGCCCTGGTGTTTCTCGTACAATTTTAGCTTAATAAAGGACTTAATTGCTTCAAAAGTCTCATTAAATAAGTTATTTCTGAGCTGACACTATGTAGGATGCTGAACTGCATACGTCTATGTGCGTGCATGCATACATATGTACGTTTGTTTGAATATTTATATTTGCTTAAATTGTATGCCTAATGACACTTATATTAAGTTCACTACTTATGACAGAACATTTATGAATTTATGGTTGGTTATGGCACTCAGCATATGATTTGTTGGAGTGTTAATACTTGAGAATTGCAAACCATTGCTCATCTAGATTAATATATACATATATATTCAGCTTATAAAAGGGTATGTACACATATGAAGTACACATACATATTTATAATTAGGCTTAGCACAAAATTGTCTTTTTATTTTTTAAGTTATATATAATAAATATCGATAAAATATGAAAAAAGTATCAGACCTTAATTATAGTTTTTAGATTTTTGTCATTGCTAGTTTAAATTTTTTAGGAATAATCTTATTGTTGCTTTGAAACTGAAAAGCCGTAAAAATTTAGCTGTATATATCTTTCCTGACAGTCAGATTTTCCACAAACAAGCTTTAAAACTGGTATCAGCTTTTTTATTTTTGGAATTGGTCACATAAGAAAAAGGTGCTTAGAGATTTTTAAAGAAAATGGAACTATCTACAAAAAAGTTTTTAAAATATTTCCACAAAAGTATTCTTTCAAAGGTGAATCTAATAAACCAAAAATTGTTCATTTCAATTCAAGATAGCGCTTTTTAATACAAATTTGTTATATAAGTGTTATTATAAATAGAAAATGTTGAAAAAGTTAGAAACAAACATCACGGCTATTCGAAGAACGAATAAAAAGAACAATAAACAACGCACTCAAATGGCTTAGCGATAAGCAGAGCTGCGTCAAAAGTTCGATGATAAGTGAATTTAAGCAGGTTCCGAAGTATATCTATTCGAGTAGCTTTTTTCCACATTTTCCATTTGTAATAACATTTTTTAAAATTCGGTTTGAACACGCATTGCACATTCGCAGATCAACTTAATTTAATTTAACTAAACAAAATAACTAAACAATTAGGTAGTAAAACAAATTAAGCATAAAAATAAAAAAAATAAAAATTTCAGAGACGGCATTTCTACTAATATCGTCAAAAAACAGTAGCAAATTCGTTCTTAAATAAAGACACGGGATCTGTGAGTTTTAATTTTAAAATTTTAATCATGCCATTTGTAACCAAGGCGATTTTAAAAGACAAAAATTGGAGTGAAATTAATAGACTTTAAATGTGTTTTCATTTGCCGAACTTCAAGAAACTGATTGTATTAGTTTGGGAGCAAGGCATTTTTTCGATCACTGCCCCTCCTAGCGGATTGTCACGTGAAAATATTGCATTCTCATC